>BPTQ01000006.1:58169377-58735643 GCA_019973895.1 Chrysanthemum seticuspe | reverse complement strand
TGGCTTCTTGTGTATTCTTAGGTTCTAAGGTTGAAACGAAACAAAACAAGCTACTTTGGTTTTGAACTTGAGACCTTAATGTTCGTTCGTTTAGTTTTCCTATGACTTTATCTACGGGGTGATCTTTGGACTCTTTAATGTTTACTATTTTATCACTTAGAGGTTCTTCTTCTTCACTTATCTTTTTCTTTATTACTATGGCTTCACTTTCTATAATCTCGTCATCGACAAGAGGTGGAGAGGGTTTGGGTGGACTTTCATCAAATTTTATATTTAATGACTCTTCTACCTTCATTGATTCTTTGTTTAATATGACGTAAGCTTTGCTATTTGGCGAATAACCTAAAAAGATACCTTCGGTTGATTTAGGATCAAATTTTGTAAGGTAATCTTTAGTGTTAAGAATAAAACATTTACTACCAAAGACTCTAAGGTGATTTAACGTAGGCTTTTTGCCTCGAAATAACTCATATGGAGTTTTTCCTAAGATTGGTCTAATCAAGACTCGATTGAGTATATACGTTGAAGTATCAACGGCATTACACCAAAACTTTTGAGGTATGGATTGTTCATTAAGCATGGTTCGACTCATTTCTTGTAGAGTTCTATTCTTTCTTTCTACTACCCCATTCGATTGTGGAGTGCGTGGAGCCGAGAAGTTGTGAGTAATACCATTAGTGTCACAAAAAGCTCCGAATTTCACTTCATTATCGAATTCCCTACCATGATCCGTCCTAATAGACACTATGGGTCTTCCTAGTTGTCTTTGGATCTTTTTGCTTAATATTTCAAAATAGTTAAAGGTTTTCGTTTTGTTCTTTAAAAATTTTGTCCAAGTATACCTAGAGTAGTCATCCACTATTACCAAAGTATAGTAGTTGCCTCCATAACTTTGGATAGCGGATGGACCAAATAAATCCATATGTAGTAATTCTAGACACTTAGTTGTGGACACCATGTTTTTAGCTTTATGACTCGAATGAGCTTGTTTTCCTATATTACAAGCATCACAAAAATGATGTTCATATTTTAACTTAGGTAGATCTCTTACTAGATCTTTGGATGATAGCGATTGAAGAAGTCGCATGTTGGCGTGACCCAATCTTCGATGCCATAAGGTCGAAGTATCATCCATAGAGGTAAGACATAGTTTGTCTTTAGGTTCATTACCGATTTTAATGACATAGACTCCATGTTTCCTAATTCCTCTTCCTATGGTTATGCCATTTTTAAGTATCTTACTACCGGTTTCGGTAAAAAGTACATTGCACTTTTTATCACATATTTGTCCTATACTTAAGAGATTAAAGTTTAGGTTTTCTACGTGACACACATCGTTAATGGTTAGAGATTTGTTAGAAATCGTACCTTTACCGATGATTCTTCTTTTGCTATTTCCAAACACCACATTACCTCCATTGAAGGATTCGTACGTGGAGAATAGATCCTTATTGCCGGTCATGTGCCTCGTGCACCCGCTATCCTTGACCCATTCATCGGGGTCTAGGTCGACCTTTAAGCACACCTAAAACAATAATAAACTCAAAAGTTTGGTCCCCATTTGTTCATGGGTCCATTAGTGTAAACATTCCATTCATGTTAGACATGTATGGATAAGATGAGTATGCATTCCATGGAGCAAAGTTTTGAAAAGGAAAACCGTTTTGCATGTTTGGATTCCATCCCATTTGATGGTTACTTTTTGGGTAAACGTTATTAGGTCTCCTAAATGAATTAGATTTTGAAAAAGATGGAGCTTTGTTTCTTGCAAAAGTAGGATTATATTTTGGAGGTGGTTGTCTAGTGGTGACACGAGTTGGTTTCTTCCTATTAACTATAACAAACTCAGTTCTAGGTAAGGAAGCTACGTTATTGCTACTGTTTGCTACAGCAGATCCACGGATCCCTTTCTGTACACTAGCCGGTTCCCTTTTTAGGGGATCCGTGGGATCCGCCACAACAGTGGCTGGTTTTTCTAGTTCCTTAACAAATTTTGTTTCTTTACTTTCACTAGTTGATGGATCAAGTTGTTGACTACCTAGACCTTTTTGATTATTACTGGTTTTAACACCTTCGAGTATTGAATCTAAAGTGTTCGTACTCATTCTAGCAATTTTAGAATCTAAGTTATCCACTAGTGTTTGAAGTTGAACGCAAAGTTCACATTCACCACTTGCTATTTTACCTTTTTCTAAACGTTTTAGTTTTGCTTTTAATTCTATGACTTCTTTATCTAAACGTTGATTTTGACTCTTTAAAAGCTTATTTTTGTTAACTAATTTTAAGCTAATATTGCATAGTTTATCATATTCATTATGCAATGAGTCGTCATCAAGTGATGAGCTACTATAGTATTCGTGACATACCTCGTCGTTTGCCATGAGACAAATTTCTTCGTCTTCCTCGTCGCTCATTTCCCATGTTCCGCTCACGAACGCCTTTTGATCATCCCGTTTGGGACACTTACTAATAAAGTGGTTTGGGTCCCCACATTTAAAGCAAGTACGATCATCCTTTGGCTTCTCGTCCTCTTTGCTTTTCCGAAAGCCTTTCTTATCGTCATACGGTTGTTTGACGTATCTACCCTTTCTTCTAAAGAACTTTTTAAAGTCCCTTACAGCCATAGCGTACTCTTCGTCGTCACTACTCGAAGATGAGTTCTCCTCATCGCTCGAAGCCTTTTTGGCTTTAAGGGCAAGAGATTTGTGTTTCTCTTTCACCTTTGAGGCTTCGGAATCTTTAGCAAGGACAAGCTCGTAGACTTTTAGGTTGCCTATGAGTTCATCGAGGGTGAGGATTGTCAAATCTTTTGACTCTTCGATTGCCGTCACCTTGGATCTCCACTTCGATGGAAGTGCCCTTAGATATCTCCTAACATGGTTACGGCTAGAAAAGGATTCATCAAGTGCTTGTAAAGATGTAATAATAGTATTAAAGTTAGCAAATGAATGATCTATAGTTTCCTCATCCGATATTGAAAATTGTTCATATTGTTGAACAAATAAATCGATTTTATTATTTTTAACTTGTTGGTTGCCTTGATGAGTTACAACTAAAGAATTCCAAATTTCTTTAGAGGTTTTAATCATAGAAATTCTTTCGAATTCCTTTTTCGGTAAAGCATTATATAAAACCATTTTTGCTTCACTATTTTTAGAAAACTTTTTCTTCATTTCATCATTTAGTTTATCATGAGGTATGTGAATTAAATTTCCTTTATCATCATTTGAGGTAGCCTCAAAATCACCTTCAGCAATAATGTACCAAAGATCAATATCTTTAGACTTCACATATGTTTCGAATCTATTTTTCCAGTATATAAAACCATTAGTTTTTAGTAGTGGTGGTCGTTGCATAGATTGCCCTTCCTTATAATTTTCAGAACCCATAGTGATCGAAAAGTTTTTAAAATACAATTTTATTTTAAAACTTTTATAAACTTAGCTCTTGATGCCAATTGTGGAAAACTAGAAGGGGGGTTGAATAGTTTTGCCGATTTTAAGTTAATTTCAAAAAACTTTAGATTCGATATTATGTGAAATCGTATGGATATTGAGAACGTATAGATCTAATGATAATACAAGCAAATAAATAAAGATAAGGGATAGAAATGACACAACCGATTTATAGTGGTTCGGCTACAAGGACACCTTCCTTGCCCTACTCTACTCCCCGAGTCACCTACTCGAGAGTTCAAGCACTATGTCAACAAACTCCTTCACTTCGCGGAGAAGCCTTCACAACGTTGCTTACACTTTTTCCGGTACAAAGCTAGATACCGAGTTCGTAGCACGGTGGACCAAACCAACACAACTATTACACAACAAATATGTGAAATATCAAATACAAGATCTTCGCTACAGAAATCTTGCGGAGTGACAAATCAATCAAGGACCCCTTGCTTGGATGACTTGTAGAATGCTCGTGATCTTGCCTTAGAGAAGGACCTATATGAGGATCACAAATAGAAAGAAAGAAGAACAACTCTCTAGATCAAGTGATCTATATGTTAGAAGAGAATGAGAGTGTATGAGAGATTTAGTAAGAAGAGGGGTGAGTTAGAATGAAGAGATGGCTCTCTATTTATAGGCAAATTTCTTCACTGTTCTCACGGATCTCACGGATCCCTTCCACAAGGGATCCGTCTAGTGTAATCCTAGGGATCCGCGGAACGCTCCTCTTTGCCCATGGGTTTTTGGTTATGGGTCATGGGTTGGTTCATGGGTTATATCTAGATTCAATGTATCTAAGTATACATTGTATCAAGTCTCTTTGGGTATGGGTTAAGATCCATGGGTTATGATATTTACTCATCCTAATAAACTATTACAACAAATGCTTCATTACTACATTTTTGTATTTAAATGGTTATATGTAAATGCTTTACAAAACTAACATGTATCCTTTATAATTGTACTAAAGATAACATTATATTTGTTATCAACAAAACACAAAGAGATCGCAAAATATTAATAAATGGTTTTACGGTTTATTTGTATTAACAAGGTCACTGAGTGCATAGTCTCTCAGTGAACCATCTTCAGGATACTCAGTATGAGGTGAAGAAGAAGTCTCTCCACTCAGTAAGGCGGAACTTAATGGGTGAAGACTGAGTCAAGAAGAAGATGGTGGATTCAGTGAGTAATGACAATAACTCACTGAATCCCTAAGACTCCTCTCCAACTACTTACACTGAAGACAAACTGAAGTAGAAGACTGAAGGATATGAAGACTGAAGAATGAGCGGGACAAGGCGGGATAAGTTTAAATCAGATAAGACGAAATCCTTATCAACCAAAGTCAACTTTCCCTGAATAGCAAAAGATAAGGCTCAGTGTCATCACTGACCTTAGGAAATCTGTCTTGTCTCTTACCTAAAATAGTCTTTGTAAACAGAGACAAAATACATCAGTATTTTGTCTTCGGTAAGATGTCAGTTTGTCACTTAGGAAACAGTTAAAACTCATACTTGTATAAATAGCATAAGAGATGGAGTGAAAGTTTAAGCTTGTGAATTGTAAAAACACACACACACGCAAGCCATCTTTCACTCTTCCAAATACAACTTAATCCCTGAGATAGCTCAGTGGGTACTTGTAGTTGTGCTTAGACTTAGCCTGAGCTTAGAGAGGAGTTACCAAACTTTGTCATTTCAATCCCAAGTACTGTTCCGCAAGTACTTGGGTAACGTATTCTTTTTTATTCATTTCTAATAAAGAATATGATGTTGAAAATTACTCAGTGTGTTTTACTTATGTTAATTTCAGTCATTGTTCACTATTAATTTGTTTTAAGTACTTAATTATTTTTTAAACGATAGTGAACAGGGAACAACACCAACACACACTCTTATTTTTCCTCACATTCAAATTTTAATTTGAACTACCCACACACACGCACACTATTACATGCCTAAACATTCACACACACACACACTACCTTCCCAATTTGAATTTAAAATTGGATGAACCTTCCCCATCTCTACCTTCTCCAAGTTATCTCTACACCTTCACTATCAACTCACATATATTACACATTCTTACAATGTGTTATACCTTTTGTTTCCTCTCTACTCTTCCCTCTCACAATCACCAAGTAGCTTAGATTTGAATTTCAAAATACGCCTCTCATACAACTCATCTATGACACATCTCTCTCTCACACAATTGCTAGCTAATCTGAATTTGAAATTCAAATGACAACTCGCACACACACATACATGCTAACCATTCCTCTCCAAGTTTTGTCAACTTACTTCACTCACACACTCTTACAACTTTCTAACACATTCACTTGCACACTTAAATTATCTAGTTGAAATTAGATTAAACCCCTAATTATCTAGTTTCACTTCACCAAATATTTTAAACACAAAAACCTTAGCTAAATGAGTTGGTTGACCTTATCCCACTTTGAGTATTGAAATGTGTGGAAAAGTTAAAGGTGAGGTGCAATTGGGGGTTTAATAAAATTTGGGTATTAATCAACAAAAACCTATAAAAACTTGGATGAGAGGCCAATTGTGGTATGTCAATCATTGCAACTGCATTCTGGAAATAGGTATCCACTAGGATGCTCATTGTTATTTTCTTGTTTCATATAAAAATGTTAAATTCTAGCTCTGTTTTTGTATTATGTAGGATGATGGGGAAAGGGGGATGGGGAAGAAGAAAGTGGAATATGATGTTCTTTTTTTTTTTCTGGAAAACCGCTTATTTGAGATAGCACAAGCAAAAACATTCACTTAAGGTACACTGCTATTATATTGTGGGCGACAACAACTTCATCAAAATCCATCTGTTTTGGTAAGGCTATTCAAGGCAATGCACAATAGCGAGACTCCCAAGCGATGTCAATGTTGTACTTTTCACTTACATGTTGTTCAAGTAGTCAATTAAGTTAGATTGTTGCTTTTTATATGTTGTTTGCTAGAGTAGTCATGTGATTAGGCAAGATTAATTTCAATGTATCATCAGAAAGTGAGTTGTAAACTTGTAATCTTAATGAATCTTCTTGATTTTAATCACAATACAATGTTTATTTTGGCAAAAAAATAAATAAATACAGTAAATAAATAAAATTAATGGATGGAATAGTGTCATAAATATTTTTTTCTTGATTTTTTTATTTACGTAGGGCCATGTTTGTTAATAAAAAACCGGGCTCTATAATTAGGAATAGACCCCGTTTTCAAAACCGGACTCTATTTGCTTCTCAAATAGAGTCTTCTTCCCTTTGAGCCCGTATGAAAAACCGGGATTTATGACCATTTTCAACCGGGCTCTATGGCCTTTTTTGTAGCAGTGCTCGTCAATGTGGCATGTAACCAGAGATTGAAAAGTAGAAATAAGCATCTCGAATTAGTTGACGATTAGCTAGATTAATATATCACTACTTTATGATCTTTAACCGTCACTAGCTTGATGTTTATGTTGGCTTAATCGTTGAGTTCTTCCCCAGATCTTTCAAACGTTATTGTAGTAAGCAGCAATCGTACAATAATTTTCTTGAAAACATCGGTTGGTCATCTTAAATAAAAGTTAAATTTTAAATACTTAAATTAAACTTGATAAAATAGTTAAAATTACTTTAAAACTGTTTCTTCTACGTAGATCTATATATTCCTAGAAAGTAGAACCATTACGTCATAGAAGATACAAACATTTAAAAAAGAATTAACCAGAACAAAGATTTAGAGAAACTCAATGTAAAGTAGAGATGCAAGTTTACCGGTTAAAACCGGTTTTAGGTTTTTGAAAAACCGGTTTTTTTGAAAACTGGTTTCGGTTTTTCTGTTTTTTGGGAATCGGTTTTTTCGGTTATAAATGTTCGGAATCAGTTTTTTTTTTATTGGTTTTGTACCGGTTCGGTTATTTTCATAATCTTACTAAAAAATTTCGAATTTTATTTAATAAACTTGTTAATTATCAAACATTTAATTAAACAATACAACGGAAACATACTAAACAAATGCAATCATAACTTTTTATTTGCACCGAAAACATACTAAAAAAATAAAATCATAACTTTTATTTAAAACAATACAATTATACAACTAATAATATATAAATATTAATACATTTCGAGCTTCGGCATGACCATCATCCGAAAACATATTAGTGTACTCAAGTATATCGAGTTTCGGCATTTCCATCACCCGTTATACTCAAGTCATTAAATCTTTCAAAAAATCTTCTGCATCTAAGTCTTCAACATCAAAGTATTCAAATTCACCTTCATCTAATTCGGTATTCGGATGTGATATCCCTAATTCAATTTCTTCTCTTGCTATAGTTTCTTCAACGTCTTCTAATATCGGACCTTCCAACGATGTATGTTGTATCCTATCTACTTCGTCCAAATAATCTTTCAAACATACACATACTTCCACGAATTCGGGGGTTAGTCATGACCTTCTTTCCGATATAATTCTACCGCTAGTAGTAAAGGCCGATTCGGAAGCTACCTTCGAAGCTTGGACCGCTAATAAGTCACGAGCCATAGCGGATAAAATTGGAAATTGGACCTTTCTTTCCACCAAGCCAAAATGTCAAAGTCTGCAAACTCTTCGGGACTTAAAGTTATTAATAAGTTTGTAGTCCCAACTCGCTTAATGGGGCCGATGTTTGTTGACGCTTTGTAGTGTCTTCACATAAACTATTATAAATGTTTATATTAATGTCTTTTTTCATTCGAGATGATCCGGCACTCATTTGGTCAACAATTAGGTTTTGTTGTTGACCATATTTTGTTGCATAAATTCCAAATAATTTTTAAAATTTTCGTTAAATTTAAAATTTTGGAATTCTAGATAGTCGGGGTCTTTACCGTCTAACCCAAAGGATAAGTCTAAATTTGCCGTTATTCTTGTTATTATAAGTTCTACGCCTCAAACATTTAAACATGGAATAAGTGCGGCGGAACAAGTAAAAACCAAAGGTAAACTACCAACATATTTTATAATTTTTTTTTAACTTTAACCATTTTTCTAAACATTTGAGTATGTGAGTTTTTTAATTCGTATAATTTTTCCATCATAGTATAAATTTGCTTTAAAACTAATGAGCTAGTTGGGTAATAAACATCCGATACTATAGTTGTTGCCTCTTTAAAAACTTGTAAAAAAATAGTTAAATCATTTAGTCAATCCCGATCTTGGTCGTCTATCGAAACAAACTTATTTCTACTAACAAGTTTTTCATTAAAAGCATTTAAAAGTCTCACGTTGTCGTAATATATTTTCAAACATCATGCAAGTAGAATTCCACCTAGTATTATTATCAAAGCAAGGTCCTAGGGGTATTTCATCACATTGTTTACGAAAACGTCTATAGTTTATTTGTCGTTCGTTGCTCGAACTATATATAGTTACTAATAAACCCCTAAATTTACTACGTAAATGTTGGAATCACTCCTATACCTTAAATCAAGTGTTAGTTACTCATATGTAATAGGTAGTTTATTATGGCCTTTATGTTTGTTTAAGGTCAAGCTTATGTAGAAGGCCCATAAGCTTAGGCCCATGTCCAATAAGGAAAAGGGAAGGAGTAGGAGTGTTGCCCTAGCTCCTTGCCTATAAATACTCTTGTATAACCCTCACTTGAGGGTTGGTTGTTCAAGTTATTCCTTTCATTCATACTCTACGCGTAACTGTCTTACTATATCGTGTGTGTGTGTGTGTTTGGTTTATTGTTCAATCGCCTTTATCTCTTTCTATTAAGCTTGTGTTGTAAAACTAGTGACCTAACAGTGGTATCAATCGCCTAACTAGTTGGGTGAATCGTTATTTCTTGAAGTGGGTTTTGGTCCTACACGTAGAATAACATACTACTTTGGTTCGCTTAAAAACTTGTTTTTTACACTTTTTAATCCAAGATTCTTGTACTTTCAACGTTTTAAGGTGTTAAAATACTTGTTTTTGGCAAAAAGTTTCAACCTTTACGCGTGGATCTAAGTTTTTATGCTTGTTCTTGTTCGTGGGTATCGTTCTACGCGTAACCCGTTTAGCTGTTTTGGTTCATCAAGATTCACACTTTTGTGTTATTTTGGTACCTTTAACACTATTCCATAACAAAAATCTGGTTTAGAAACAAATTTGGGCATAATCATTTTTACGAGTAAAATTACGCGTATCAAAACCCTAATCTTACGCGTAACTTTATCCGTGGCTTGATCTTCGTTCTCGTGGTTTATTTCGTGTTTTCTTGCTTGGATAAGCCTGAAAATACGTCGACTTTTGATATCTTTTGCACTGTGAAGTGTAAAAGATCACTTGGGATAAAACCCTAAACTTACGCATAAGCATAAAGCTTACGCGTAGAAATCCTACACATAAGATTCATCTTACGCCTAAGCCAAGTCTTACGCATAAGGTAATCCTACGCATAAGTTTCTACGCCTAACTTTGTGTCTACGCATAACTTTAACGTCTTTTCCATACTTACGCGTAAGCTAAATCCTACGCGTAACTAGTGATTGTTACGCGTAATTTTGGTGTTTTTACGCATAAGTGCTACTTGGATTATTGTGATTTCTACGCCTAAGGACACTTCATCAACAAAGGTTCATTCGACTACAAATATCCATTTTTATAACACAAGTTAATCAACATGTCTCAACCACCACACTCTAAATATTTCCCTTACACTTATTCTCAACGACAACAACAACTAAGTCCACAACATCAACAATGGAATCAACAACAAGCAATTTATTAACAACAATTTAATCAACAACATACTCCACAACTTGGAGCAATTCCTCCACCACAAATGGTTCAAACACCGCCAAGTCTTCAAGTTCAACCCTACACAAATGACTTAAATCAACATCCATCAAGGAACACTATGAAGGAACCCACTTGGTTTGCAAAGATGTGTGAAGCTTTAAGCAGCCAACAATCAATTCATGAGGCTGGATCACTTGATAGACCTCCAATGCTCACTCCAGGAAACTACGATCAATGGGTGATAAGGTTCTTTAGGTTTTGTGATCTGAAGAAGCCACATGGAAAGTTCTTAAAGAAGGTTATCTTGGAAGGTCCATTTGAGATGCCTACTGTCATTGTACCCGGAGATCCAAATGCTATTCCACCAAGAGATGAACAAACGAACATTGCTACTGTTGCAGACTTGAATCCTCAAGAACTTCTACACTATGAAGCAGATGAGCTTGCAATGGAATATATCCTCTTAGGATTACCAAACCCAATTCTTCGTAGTGTTGATGCTCAAAAGACTGCACAAAAAATGTGGGATCATATTCGTCTTCTTATGGAAGGATCTGTACTCAATCAGGTTGATTTGGAATCCAAAATTTACTTGGCTTATGAACACTTCATGATTGAATTTGGAGAGACACTAGAGTCCTATCATCATCGATTTTCAGACATCATCAATGATTTGGATAAACACAACATCATCATGCCAAGAATTGCAGTGAATACTAAGTTCCTGAGTAGTCTTGGTCCTGAATGGGAGAAGTATGTCATTTTTCTCCGTCAAGCGAAGAATATGCATCATTCTACATATGGATTGTTGTACAATTACTTGAAGCCTCATGAGAAGGAAGTTGATCGGGAAAGGATTCTCCGTGCTCAAATTGCTCCTCCTACACATCCGGAAAATCAACAACTTGCCTTATATGCTCAACAAAGTTATCCTCCTCAACAAGCAACTCAACCAACTGCCTCTGTCACACAAAACGATCATTCACAGCAACAATCTCAACAAAATCAATTGGTTCAATACAACAACAACAACAATGCTCAACCAATTGTCACTGAAGCTAATGAGGACATCGATCCGTTCGAAGCATTGCAACAAGGATTTGTTATGATTGCTAATGCTTTTGGCCGTTATACCAACAAATCCAACAATCGTATTCGTTCCTCATCTAACACACGAAATCAGGCTGTTGTAAACAATGGACGAGTTAAAGTTCAGAATCGTGGTTATGGTCGTCAGATGGGCGGTGGTCAAGGGTTTAATGCTATGGGTCGGAATAACAACAGAGCTCCAGTGGTGGAACAGGGAAATGCTCAGAATGGGTTGAATGGTCTTCGATGCTACAACTGCAATGAGAAGGGACACCTGGCTAATGCATGCCCAAAGCCAAGGACTAGGGGCAGTGCTTATTTCAAAGAGGCTCTTCTTTTGGCTCTTAAGGATGAAGCTGGTGGATCTCTCATAGACAAAGAACAGAGTTTTATGGCAAATGCAGACTCAGATGATGATATGGAGGATTTGCAGGCCAATGCGGCAGTTATGTTGATGGCTAATATGCATGAGTTACACATGAGTGACACAGGCCCAGTGTATGACACTGATGGCTTGTCTCAGGTACCCGAACAAACCATATTTATCTCTGATCTAATATCTTTGCCAACATCTGAATCCGGCAAGGCTCAGAATGTTCAAAATGAGTCATTTACATCTCATTCCGACGATTTTCAAATAGACCATGTACTTACATTTGACGATCAAGATGACCTTATGGTTTCCTTTGATAATCAAATTGACTCCGTGGTTATACTTGAGGATCTAAATAATGATCATGTTGTGACTTCTGTTGAACAAGCCGAACTTTTGCCTCATCCAGATCTTGCTCTCTTACTTAAAGACCAGCAATCCCAAATTGAAGAATGTTGTGCATTAAATCAAACCTTAAAAAGTAAAAATGCACTGTTAACCAAGGATTTTGAATGCTTACAAAAGCAACTCAACTTTTTTAAAACTCAAGAAAACGTGAAAAAGGTTTTGAAGCAGCCTTTACTAAATCTCATCAAAACGAAAAATATTTAGAGAGACAGATGCGTGATCTAGCCGCTTCGAAGAATGCTTTATTGTCTGAGATAGAACAACTGAAACATGAACATAAAAAGCAAATTAACGCTCTCACCTTGGAAAATCAAAAAGCTAAGGCTGAGTTGTTAACTTGTCAAAAACAGTTCTCTGCATACAAAAAGCATTCCACGAACCGAATAGATAATCATCTTGAAGAAATTATCGGCTTGCAATGAAAACTTAAAGAGTTTAAAACTGTTGTTTACAAACATGGTGAGTCAGTAACTGCTATTGAAAAGTTTACTTTAAAACCCGATCCAAAAGGATATGGACCAAATCTTGCTGATTACAAACCAAAGCTTTCAACCAAAACATTCAAACCAAATCCTGATGTTTCCAGTGCAGAATATAAAATTGATAATTCTGTTATGAGTGTTGTTGAATATCATCGTCAAGAGGAATTAGATGCAGAAGACGAGAGTCGATCAAAATTAAAAACTGTTGTTTACAACAAACCTTTTAATTATTCAAAACCGACACCAACGGATTCTTCTACCACACCAAGGGTTATCATCAAAACACCTGAGTCTTCTAATGTTAATCCTCAACCAGATTATGCACAAATTTATGGTCCTTTACCTTCCATCAGTGAAGTAAACTCAAAACCTGAAAATCGCAAAATTCTTAGATATTTTGATATTTTCATGGCTGACCTCAAAACTTTAGAACATGAGATAGAATATCATTCTGAAATCAAAGTTCAACACTTTCAATCGCCTCTGGCGCGCGAACAAAGAGATATTTTTCAGAAAAATCTTTTACCAAATGTTAAGAATTTGAAAAATTGTGCATTGTCTTGGGAACGGGACTTTCATAAGGAACTTGGAGTGATGAAGGTCATTTTCGAGAAAACAGAAACATCTATTTCTAATACTAAACGGAAAAAGAAAATGTTGAGAAAAGATGTTGATCGACTCTTGAAAGATGTTATCTGTGCTGATATCCATAATGTTGTGTTATTATATTCTTTGCCACATGCATCTGATTATATCTCTGCTGATAATGTTGACTCTGTGGTAACTGTTGAGAATACTAATAATGTGCTTCAGATCGAGTCTTTAAAAGCTGAAAATGAACGATTACTTAACAAACTTTACAATGCAAAACGTCGTCTTAATTGGTGTGAAAAAGATATTCACAATAAACAACTTGGTTTTCAAAACAAAATCGCTCAGTTGCGTGCAAAATCTTCAGATCCTAAACTTGAGCAACTGGATGATCAAAACGTGTCTTTGAAAAGTCAAATCTCAAAATATGAACAAGAACTTGTAAAAGTTAAACAGGAATATGGTGTCATATTTGATTTACTCAATAAGACTCGTCATGAAGCATCAAACGAACTTGATCACTATCTTGCTCACACTAGAGAAGTCATGACTTTTGCTGGTAATATTCGCTCTGAAAATCAAGATTTGATTCACACTATCTCTAAGTTAAGAGAAATGTTAGGAAAGTATGAACAACTTCCGCCAACCATCATTAAGAGATCAGCACCAGTAACACTTAGTAATCATGCACCTAGAATCCCTACTGCCAAATCACAAGTTGCTAACGTGCTTACTTCTACTGAAACAGGAATAGTTGAGTCTTTTCCAAACGTCTGCACTTCACAGCCTATGAGCACTCAATCGAAGAATAGGAAGTTGCGACCTAAGAAAAGATCAATAAGGAATGCTAAAGTAGAAGAACACCCTAGGACTATGAATAAGACTCACGTTGCTTCCACTATAGATATTGCGTCTGGAAAATGTAATAGAAATAGTGTTGTAATGAATGCTAAACCTTTAAGTACCTTTGATATTCAGTCTGATGCACCTTGTGTTATTTGTCGTAAAAGTATGAATTCTGATTGTCATGACAAATGTGTTGCTAAAGCCATAATCTCTCGTTTACGGAATCCTAAGAATCGGCATACCTCTAGGCCCACTAATCATTCTAAGTCTGTGCTTGGTAGACCGCCTTCTTTAGATTCTAAGGCAAACATTGTTGTCCCTGTAGCTCCAGTTTCACCTCCTAAGAATGTAGTACCACCTAGTGCATTCACAAATACTAAAGCAAACAGTAGTTATAGATGGCAGAAATGGATATATAACACATTAGGATTTAAATAGATGCCTAAAGTAATTAATGTGTGTATGTCTACTATCACTGCTCCGGAACCCTCTAACATTTCGGGTTCCACATCTACTTCTATTCCATCTGTGTCGTCTGTGTGTAATGCAGGTGATACAGATCATTCTCCGGATTGTTGATAGCGGATGTTCCCGACACATGACAGACAACCTTAAACTGTTATCAAACTTTATTGCAAAGTTCATTGGCACTGTCAGATTCGGGAATGATCACTTCGCAGCTATCATGGGCTACGGAGACTACATCAATGGGAACATCGAAATCAGCAGGGTTTACTATGTGGAAGGCCTCGGTCACAATCTGTTTTCAGTAGGTCAGTTTTGTGATGGAGATTTGGAGGTTGCTTTTAGGGAGAAAACTTGTTTCATTCGTGATCTACAAGGAAATGACCTTATGTCTGGCTCGCGTAATTCTAGTCTCTACACTATCTCTATGCAAGACATGGTTGCTTCATCTCCCATCTGCTTACTTTCAAAGGCAACATCTAAAAAATCTTGGCTATGGCACCGTCGTCTCTCACATCTAAACTTTCAAACCATCACCAACCTTGCTCGACACAAACTAGTTGAAGGTCTCCCACGATTCCGGTATTCAAAAGATCACCTTTGCTCCGCTTGTGAACAAGGAAAAAGCACTCGTGCTCATTTTCCTTCAAAGGTGGAACACAGCTCTCAGCATGTGCTTCATCTTCTTCACATGGATTTGTGTGGCCCGATGCGCGTGCAAACGATCAATGGCAAACGCTACATCTTAGTAATTGTTGATGACTACTCACAATGGACTTGGGTCTACTTTCTTCGAAGCAAAGACCAAGCTCCACAAATGATCATCACCTTTTTCATGAAAATTCAAGTTCAGCTCCGGAACACCGTCCGCCAAATAAGAACAGACAAAGGAACTGAATTTGTTAACCAAACCCTTCATACATTTTATGAGAAAGTGGGAATTCAGCATCAGACATCTATTGCACGTACACCAGAACAAAACGGTGTTGTTGAAAGACGAAACCGAACGTTAGTGGAAGCTACAAGAACAATGTTAATCAATGCTAAACTTCCAGATTACTTGTGGGCAGAAGCTGTATCTACTGCATGCTATACTCAAAACCGTTCTATGATCACAAAACGCCACAACAAAACACCTTTCGAGCTTGTCCACAACCATAAACCGAATCTCAAACACTTTCATGTATTTGGATCCCTTTGCTATCCGAATAATGATCGTGATGATTTTGGAAAGCTCAGAGCCAAAGCTGACATTGGAGTCTTTATAGGATATTGTGAGAATTCTAAAGGGTACCGGATATGGAATCATCGTACAAAACAGGTTATGGAAACGATTCATGCTCATTTTGATGAACTTACGGAAATGGCTTCTGAGTATAAAAGCTTAGAACCCGGTCACAACCGTTTAAACTTCCCTCAACCCCCATCATCAGCTGAACAAAGCCCCCAGCTCACTCGTCAACAAATGGAAAGGTTATTTGCTCCGCTGTTCAGTGACGATATTGATGCACGTGCTCCAGGTGTATCCGCTGTTTCCGCTGCTCAACCTGATAATACTCTTATACCTGATACACCTGCTACAACAACTACTGTTGAAGAAGCACCACCAGTTGACTCCACCACAACAGTTGAACAAACCGCTTCCAACAATGATGAACCAGCTGATGATATTCTGAATGAAGTACCCCCACCTGCAGATTTTGATCCAAATGCGTTCTTTAACCCGTTTGCTAATGACACTGTTGCACCTGATGTCGCGGAATCATCAACAAACCATTTGAATCCTCAGAATCTGCACAACGTATACCAACATCAACCCTCTACACATCGTTGGACAAAAGACCATCCTCTGGCAAATATTATTGGCAACCCAAATCAACCAGTCGTTACGAGACAACGTCTTCACACAGATGGTGAACATTGCATTTATGCACTCACTGTCTGCCAATCTGAGCCTAAAAACATTAAAGACGCAATGACAAAAGACAACTGGATTGAATCCATGCAAGAAGAACTCAACCAATTCAAACGTCTTGAAGTATGGGAACTGGTTGAAAGACCAACAAGGGTCTACGTCATTGGTCTCAAATGGATTTGGAAAAACAAATTGGATGCTGAAGAGAACGTAATCCGAAACAAGTCACGTCTAGTTGCTAAAGGTTATCGTCAAGAAGAGGGAATAGACTTTGAAGAATCTTTTGCTCCGGTTGCTCGTCTTGAGGCTGTTCGGATATTTCTTGCGTTCGCGGCTCATATGAATATGACGGTCTTTCAGATGGATGTCAAAACTGCGTTTCTCAACGGACAACTGAAAGAAACGGTTTATGTCAGCCAACCAGAAGGATTCGTTGATCCTGAGTTCCCGAACCATGTCTACAAAGTGAACAAAGCTCTTTATGGTCTCAAACAAGCCCCTCGGGCATGGTACGATAAGCTATCATCTTTCCTCATTGCTAATAATTTCACCAAAGGTTCGGTTGACCCAACTCTTTTTATACAATATCACGGGGCACATATCTTAATTGTTCAAATTTACGTGGATGACATAATTTTTGCGTCTACACATAAAAAGTTTTCAATCGCTTTTGCAAAACTAATGAAGAAAATTTTTGAAATGTCCATGATGGGTGAACTGACGTTCTTTCTAGGATTGCAAGTTCATCAATCACCCCGTGGTATTTCCTTGAGTCAGTCCAAATATGCCCTTGAATTGTTAAACAAATTTGGAATGAAAACCTGTGACACTTATGCCACACCAATGACTCATACCAAGAAGCTAGACGCTGATTTACATGGGAAATTAGTTGACCCTACCAAATACCGAAGTATTATTGGGTCTCTCGTGTATCTAACAGCTGGCAGACCTGATATTGTATTTGCCGTTTATCTATGCTCCCGTTATCAGTCGCGACCAACTGAAACCCACCTCTCTGAGGCTAAAAGAATCCTCCGATACATCAAGGGAACCATTAACTTGGGGATCTGGTATCCGAAGGATTCTGGTTTTGAACTAATCGCTTTTTCAGACGCTGACCACGCAGGATGTTTAGATTCACGAAAAAGCACTTCAGGAGCACTACAATTTCTTGGTGATAAACTGGTGTCTTGGCAATCAAAGAAGCAGGATTGTACATCGTTGTCATCAACCGAAGCAGAATATGTAGCCATGTCCGCGTGTTGTGCTCAAGTCATCTGGATGAGAACACAACTCAAAGACTATGGTTACGTATTTGACAGAATCCCGATGTACTGCGACAATCGGAGTGCCATTGCGATCTCGTGCAACTCAGTTCAGCACTCGAAATCAAAGCACATCGATCTACGCTATCATTTCATCAAGGACCACGTGGAACAGGGTACCGTTGAATTATACTTCGTGGGTACAGAATACCAATTGGCAGATCTACTCACCAAAGCCTTGCCTCCCGCTAGGTTTAATGAGTTGGTCCACCGGATTGGTATGAGGTGTTTGACTCAAGAGGAATTGGATGACCTTTTAAAACAGTCTTAAAAACCTGTCAAACACCAAAATATCTTTTGTAAATAATTTTTCAAAAACAAAATACAAAAATATAAAACCTCATAAAACAACAAAAATATTCTTCTAATCTAATTTTCTTTCAACATGGCAAGTACATTTCTTCTTTCAACACTATAATCTTTCAAAATTCAGTATTTTTCCGATCAAGTGTTGAGGGGGAGAAAATTAATACCAAACTGTTTCAAAAACATTCGTGTACTTGCATGTTATCATATCCCGGTTGTTTCTTTTATCAATGGTGGTAAAGTTTCTGGTTCAATGACACTCCTCGGACTAAAATCTATAACCTTTCATCATTTTCTTAAGTCGAGGGGAAGTGTCGTCAAAGTTATTTCCTAAAATCTTTGTTTGGTAACCAAAATGGAAGTTAAATGGCTTTGTATGAAAAAGGAAAAGGTGGAGGGACCAAAACTGTCAAAATGTTAAAGTCATTTTAATAAAAACACTCTCCACCTAACTATTCCATCACATTTATTACTTACACCAAAAAGATCCTACGCCTAAGAATCGTTTGACAAATCCGTGTATCAGATCATCAATTTGTAAGTGATTTCGTGTTTATAACAAGTTTTTAAGCAATGGTTTTGAATTTTTCAAAAATCCAACGGTTTAATCTTGAGATATGATCACTTTTGTGTCTTACGCGTAAGCGCAAGAACACCAAATCATGAAAGGGTGTTTATGGTTAAAAAGATTGTGTCAAAACATGTCTTTAACATCAATGATACTAGTTTTATCCTCAAAATCCACCCAGAAACACTAATTGATGGTTTTTCAAATTTAGGGTTTATGCGTGGTTTTGGGTGTTTTCAAATGTGTATGTTTGTGGTCAAAAAGATTGTTGTATAAGGTTGTATTCAAGTTGAATTGAACATATCCTTGCCCAGATTTTACCCAGAAACTCAAATGAATCTTCAATGGGAATTTAGGGTTTACATTCATACGGTTTGGGTATTTTTGATTATTGACATTTTTGATGTTAAAACTTGGATAAACATACTCTATATGCCTCTTATAACTCCCAGAAACACTATGGTGCAATTCCTATGGCTAGAAATCTTATGCGTAAATCATAAACTTTAGGGTTTTGACTTACGTGTATGACTTTCTACGCGTAAAACATTTAATAAGCTTTCATGCCATGATTTGTTGTAAAATGAATATATGTGTTAAGATTGATGATATGATGATCTTATTTCAGGCTTGCTACGCATAAAATTCAGAATCAAGGTTGATTGTTACTCTACGCATAAGGATTACCTTACGCGTAGACAGTTATGCGTAAGAGAAATCCTACGCGTAACTATTACGCGTAAGGTTCTACAATGGGACTACGCGTATCCTGTGAAGGATATGCGTAAATAGTGACTGTGGAAAACTAGAAGGGGGGTTGAATAGTTTACCAATTTAAAACTTCCTTTTAAATATTTAGATCGACTTATGTCAATCTATTTGGTTGTTTATGTTGGACGTTGATAGATAGATATATAAACATATAATGAAAGATAAATAGTAAGAAGCACATCACCATGACATAAGTTATTTATAGTGGTTCGGCTACAAGGACACCTTCCTTGCCCTACTCCACTCCCCGAGTCACCTACTCGAGAGTTCGTAAGCACTACACCAAATCTCCTTATGGCGGAGAAGCCTTCACAACGTCGCTTAACCTTTTTCCGGTACAAAGCTAAATACCGAGTTCTTTCACACCAAGGCAAACCACACCTAACACTACGTCGCCTACCCTTTATACGGTGCTAGGCTAACCACCGAGTTCTTTCACACCTTAGGAGAACTAATCCTATCACAACGTCGCCTACCCTTTATTAGGTACTAGGCTAAGCACCTAGTTCCATTATGGAGGAACTACTACCCTTCACGATACAACACCTATTATCAAAGAGATCTACTCCTTGTTACAACACCATCAAGGATATCACCATCCTTGTGAATAAATAAACACTTATATGTATAACGATGCACCTCATCGATTATACGACCTAAGCATTCTTCCCAAATGCTACTTGATTTGATTCTTCGGCATCCTTCACTAATGCCTTTGACACAACGCTTGGCACCCTTCACTAATGCCTTCGTCTTGACACATTAAGCATTCTTCACTAATGCTTTGACGCGGATGATGAGCACCTTTCACTAATGCTTTCATTTTGACACTTTCGGCATTCTTCCCTAATGCCTTCAACCCAACATCTATGGAGAAAGAAAGAACTATTAACAAGAGAACCTTCGTTGTCTTGATGATGACGAAGCATGGCAACTCATGGACTTGAGCTTGCACGTCTTTAAGATGTGGTGATCTTTCCTTTAAGAGGAACCTACAAGATCACACAAAAACAAAAGAGAAAAGCTACATAGATCTCTTGGATCTGAGGTTAGAGGGTTAGAATACTTGGGGGAAGTATGTGTGTAAAGGGATAACAAGTAAGGAAGAAATGGCTCTCTATTTATAGAGAAAATTCTCTACTGTTTCCCCGGATCCCACGGATCCCTTCCACTTGGGATCCGGCTAGCACAAAGCTAGGGATCCGTGGAACGCTCCTCTTTGCCCATGGGTATTTTTGGTTATGGGTCATGGGTCATGGGTTATGGGTTGATCCATGGTTTTATTTCTAGATACAATGAACTTAGATAAGTGGTATATATAAAACCATGGGTTATGGTTCAATACCATTTGCTAGTTTCTACCCATTTTAGTATTTACATGTTTTTACCTTATTTTAGTATTTACATGCTTTTACCCATTTTAGTATACTTAGTTTAAGTATATGCTAACCCAATATGTAAACACTAGTTGTTGTACATATATATATATATATATATATATATATATATATATATATATATATATATATATATATATATATATCTAAATCATAGAATCATTTATACTTGTTAACCCAATATGTAAACACTAGTTGTTGTACATATATATATATATCTAGATCATAAAATCACTTATACTTGTTTTAGTGTTTTATGTGAAAATGTGAATATGTTAGAAAACTATTAGTTCAAACTATTTACGTATTTTATTTGTTTCGTTAATATGATTTTACTTTTGTTATCGACAAAACATTAGAAGATCGTAAAATATAAATAAACATTTTTACGGCTTATTTGTATTAACAATCTCCCCCTTTTTGTTGATGACAAAACATAAAATTATTTTAAGGAAAAGCTAAAATTCGTAAACGTTTGAATTTGTAGTTTTTACTTTCTTCTCCCCCTTTTTGTCGAAACAAAAAGTGTTAAAAGAAACTAACACAATTTTTATAAGAAAAATTATAAAAGATGTAACGAGAGCAAGTGACGGGAATGGTACTCGTCTTAACTCCCCCTTGACGAGTCCATCCCTTTGAAAAAGGGCGTCAAGGACATAGTGTAAAATAAGCTACTTGTGTTTGCAATTAAGTTTGCAAATGGTTCGTCTAAGTGACGACAACGTGCTCCCCCTCGAATATTGCAAAGTTGCAATGGGGTATCATGAAGTGTAATCCAAAATTGGATTAAGTTGCAAATGATTTTGCAATATTGTTTGACACAAAGCTCCCCCTAGCTTTTATGGTGTCAAAATCTTCATGTGTTATTTTGAAAATCTACAAAGTAAAGGTTAGAGAACAAGAGTATAATGCATAATTTCCTGCAAGAAAACTCAAGTTAGTACAATTCTGTGCTTCTGTACCACGGATCCCACGGTTCCCTTCTTGGAGGGATCCGTCTAGGCAAAATGGAGGGATCCGGCTGTCTGTTGACAGTTTCTTCATCAATGAAGATGTGTCAAGTAATGCTACTATGATGATGATATATATATGAGCAATACAGATCACAACGCACAACACATATAATAATCATAGCATGTAAGTATTCATTCAATAAAACAAGAGATACACAACCAAATCTCTAAAACTAAGAGAATGAACTACCCAAACAAGTGCTACTAATACTAATCTTATTTCGGGATTTAGAATGTGACAATGTGCTTAAATCTAGGGATGGGTGGACTTGTTGAATTGATCCAACTTTGCAAGAAGATGATTGAACATGAAATGTATCTCATTTCGTACTTCTTGAACAAGTCCTTGAGTTTTTAGACAATTTGGGCAAATATTGTCTTGGTTTGGCCCCGAAGGAGAAAGGATGTTTTGAGGGGGCTCAATGTGTGTTTGAGGGTCTTCATATTGAGAAGTAGGGAGAGGTTCTAAAAATGAGGGTGGTAATGGAACTTCTTCCATATGATCAAGGTTGTTCTTTGTCTCCCATGAAGGGCTAGTTGGTGTTGTAGGTGGTTCCCGATTCAATGAAAAGGTTGGTGAATGGGAGGTTCTTGGTGATGAATGAAACAATGAGTATATGTTTGGATGCGGAAGAGGCTCATTCAATGAGTGTAGTCCATTCTCAATGAATGAAGGTTTTGATGGCTTGCTAGAACTATCCATGTTAGGTTTGGAACTAGATGATCCCTTTTCTAGTTGGAAAGATTTGATGCTAATCCTTGCGGTTCTCTTAGCTTTTGTTGGATGGGTTAGATGAGGTTGGATTCTAGAGTCATTATCTCTAATAGGAGATGTTTCGGTGGATGAAATTTCATGAATCATTTGTCCCTTTCTTTTGGATGATCCTATGTTAGAGGAGTTGTTGCTAAGGGCTTTAGTCATGGTGATGAAGGTGCTAATGTGAGCTTCTAATTTCTGATTTTTGAGATGTGATTTAAGAGTGGTGACTTAGTCCTAAGGTTTGTTTGGTTATAAAGGAAAATTTGAAATAGGAAATTAAATCCTTGACCACTTAGAGGATTAAGCATGCTCTTGAGATTTTGATCAGCTCTAGGAGGGTAATTAATGAATGCTTAAAGGTGGTTAGAGAAAAAGGTAACTTGAATTTGAATTAAGGAGGCTAATCCTTATTCTTTCTGTATGTACGGATCCCGCGGATCCCTCTCAGTAGGGATCCGCCTGGTTATAGACCAGGGATCCGGCTATCAGACAGGTTCTAAGTGAAGTCATCATGCCTTTGTAAGGTTTTGAGTGATGGATTTTGAGGTTTTGACTTAACTTTGAAGTTTATAGCTGTTGGATATCTCAAATCCTCAACCATAACAAGTAATGGTGCTTAATGATGGTTAGACTAAGAACACTTACCTTGGGTAATCTAACTATTTATTTGTCAAGGTTTCCTTTCAACATGTTGTGAGAAAAATGGTGATACTAAGTCCTAAAAGTCAGATGATGTCCTAGAATAGATTTACTAAAATCTATAAAAATAAAAAGAATTAAAAAGAAACTTATTTTTTGCTCTAATTTTGAGTCAAAGAAGATTGAGATCAATTTGCTAAAATTGAAGGATATATCAAACTAAGTGCTATCAAATGTGATGGATAATGTGTGAGTGTTGGAGCGGAATTATGGTGAGTTTTGACTAGTTGGTAAACAAACGAAATATTTCGAAAATGTATCATAGATAAGCCATGAATGAGAGTGAGGTTTTCAACTATTAGGGAAGGTTATTTAGTTGGCTCTAGGGTATCATGTTAGACGAGTTAAAAGTGTTCTAGTGGACTATTTTGATGAAGCTAAATCTGTTTTTCACATCAGTTGCATACGGATCCCACGGTTCCCTTATGGGAGGGATCCGGCTAGTTGAAAATCTGGGATCCGCCAATCTGTAGATCAGAAGGCTTACAGGAAATGTGCAACTATGCATATTATAGAAAATGCTTTTCTTAGTTGTTTCTAAGTAGACTAAGTGCAAGAACATAACTAATATAACTTGTAACAAAATGGGAAACACTGAAGTTCCTAGAATGAGTGACGACGACCATATCAAGAGGTCGTAAAATCTACTTTTCAAATACCTAAGCTAGAATGTTTAGTGCCAAGATATGGAAATACCTACATACTACAAGCATAGTTAAAATTGTTTACAAACCATTGTTTAGAAATTGTTCATCAAGTACTTAAGCCTTAGGACTTTACCTTTCTTCACTTCTTCACCCGTCCTTTATCAAACCATCTTCACTTCTTCTTCCTCAAGAAATTGGCGAAGCATTTGAAGATTCCCTTGGTTTGTTGCCATTCGGGCGATTCATTGGGGATGTTTGGCAATTGGTTAATGTAGTCCAAAGGGTCAAGATCAATATTCTCAAGTGGGTTGCTACTACTCCCTTCACCTTCATCTTCTTCTTGCCTCCCCCTTTCGTCCGAGGAATCCGTGGGTGGATGTGGCCTTTTGCCTTCTACCATGAACCTTGTTGTTCTACCCTCGGTTAGTGGAACCATGACCTTATTGCAAAAGTTATGATCAAGGGATTGTGGGGAAGGATCTAATGCAAAGATGAATTTGGCAAGACGGGTTAGAAGCATTGCATACGGGAGTACCATCTTGTCCATGCTTCTCACACTTGCCATTCTTTTGACCATGTAGTAGGCAAGGTTGAATCTAGTATTGGCCACTAGACAATATATCATGAAGCTTAGGCAAGCATTGGGGTGATCCTTGTTTCCTACTAGACATACCACATTTTCTCTTATCACAACTTCCCATTTCTTATATAACCCATACATTTCCGAAAGCTCCATTTGAAAAGGATCCCTATAGATCACTTTTGACTTTCTTGTGACTCTTGATGGTGATGCTCTTGGCATAAATACGGTGTCCCTCACCGTGGTTGCTTCTGGGATCAAAGTGTGGTAGATATCATGGTGATCAACCATTGTGTGTAGTTGTTCCAAAGACCATTCATTTGAGTACATACAAACGCCATCATATGTAACCCCTAGAATTCTTCCAAGCTCCACAAGTGAAAGAGTGTACTTATGTCCATTTATGGTAAATTCAATTGAGATGGATCCATCATCATTTCTAATTATACCCATAGTCTTGTAAAACTCAAGCACAAAGACCGGGTAAATTTGCTCGTTTATATCCAATAAACAATCAAACCCAATAGTTCCAAATACTTCCCTCATGTTTGTATTTGCAAGAAATGATGAATCAACAACTCTACCTTCATGAAAGAGCATCCTTTCAAGTAACTTAAAAGCTTTCCTATCGTCCGGATTTAATCCATTTTTCCTATGGTACATGGGAATGTAATGAGTGGTGTCTTGGTAATCTTGTTGCTTGTTGCTTGGCATGATGTTCCTAAATAATGTAACCACAATGTGGTGTTAATGGTGAATAGTAACCTAGAGGGTTTCATCACAATTTTGCTCTCATCATCTTTGTTGGGTTCAAGAAATGTGTTTAATTTGTATTAACAATGTTAAATCTTTGATTTAGATTATCTTAGAAAACAATGTGATGACAAATAATGGTAAACCCATTTGAACCCAACTCTTAAAGATGAAGTAATTGTAATTCTAAGAATCAAGGAATTTAGATTAACAATGTAGTGAAGATTAAACTTACACACGTGATTGTTAGGCTTGAGAAAAATGATCAATTAGCTCCTATGAACAGTAACAGAGTCCTTGTTCGTGAGTCTGTGAAATGAGTGATGGTGAAACATCCACAGTGATCATTTTTAGCTTATACTGTCTTCTGTTGCACGGATCCCGCGGATCCCTCTCATTTGGGATCCGTCTAGTATAAACTTAGGGATCCGGCATGATAGTAAAAGTCAGCTCAAGAAATTCCTTGATAACTTTGGTTTGGAAGTTCTAAGATACCTAGTGTTTTGATGTTAATGTTCTAAAAACTTGTGGTTTAAGGTTTTGATGATTAAATGCTATTCCTATTAGACAATGTTCCCTTTTTTAAGAATTAGTCGTGATTCTTGGGAAGCTTTTCAAACATTATAATAAAATCCCATTTTATTATAATATAAGAAGTTTCACATGGATATTTATTGATGTGCATGAGATGTCAATAAATCCTTTGTGGTGAATAATGATTGATGTTATCATATAACTAGATATCATTATTATGAGTTGGTAATAAAGTCTACAAAACAAACTCGGAGAACACTAAATAGAAAATTACTATAAAAGAATAATTACTAGAATTATTACTACTAAGACATGCAATCAAGATACTAATAATAACAAATAAAGATAAGCATTTAAAGATCATACCTTTGCCAAATATTCTTTTAAGGAAAAGAAATATTTAGATGTTTCATGGAATCTCCAGATTAATGTTGTAAGGATACTTAAACATTCTTTTTGCGAGAAGAACAATTTAGATGAATTCTTCATGATCTTTTTGGTAGTTCCAAATCCAAGTATGGATAATGCTTTAAAAAAAATGTTAGAGAATTCTATCATTGTCCAACAATAAACAATATATTGATTTTTTTTTTTTTTTTTTTAAATTATGACAAAAATAATCCTTCTTTGTATTTTTCAAACATACATGGATCGTATCAAGTTTTTAAAGTACAACATACTCTAAGAAACTTGGTAACGAAGCTCTGATACCAATTGTGGAAAACTAGAAGGGGGGATTGAATAGTTTTACCAATTTAAAACTTCCTTTTAAATATTTAGATCGACTTATGTCAATCTATTTGGTTGTTTATGTTGGACGTTGATAGATAGATATATAAACATATAATGAAAGATAAAGAGTAAGAAGCACATCACCACGACACAAGTTATTTATAGTGGTTCGGCTACAAGGACACCTTCCTTGCCCTACTCCACTCCCCGAGTCACCTACTCGAGAGTTCGTAAGCACTACACTAAATCTCCTTATGGCGGAGAAGCCTTCACAACGTCGCTTAACCTTTTTCCGGTACAAAGCTAAATACCGAGTTCTTTCACACCAAGGCGAACCACACCTAACACTACGTCGCCTACCCTTTATACGGTGCTAGGCTAACCACCGAGTTCTTTCACACCTTAGGAGAACTAATCCTATCACAACGTCGCCTACCCTTTATTAGGTACTAGGCTAAGCACCTAGTTCCATTATGGAGGAACTACTACCCTTCACGACACAACACCTATTATCAAGGAGATCTACTCCTTGTTACAACACCATCAAGGATATCACCATCCTTGTGAATAAATAAACACTTATATGTATAACGATGCACCTCATCGATTATACGACCTAAGCATTCTTCCCAAATGCTACTTGATTTGATTCTTCGTCATCCTTCACTAATGCCTTTGACACAACGCTTGGCACCCTTCACTAATGCCTTCGTCTTGACACATTAAGCATTCTTCACTAATGCTTTGACGCGGATGATGAGCACCTTTCACTAATGCTTTCATCTTGACACTTTCGGCATTCTTCCCTAATGCCTTCAACCCAACATCTATGGATAAAGGAAGAACTATCAACAAGAGAACCTTCGTTGTCTTGATGATGACGAAGCATGGCAACTCATGGACTTGAGCTTGCACGTCTTTAAGATGTGGTGATCTTTCCTTTAAGAGGAACCTACAAGATCACACAAAAACAAAAGAGAAAAGCTATATAGATCTCTTGGATCTGAGGTTAGAGGGTTAGAATACTTGGGGGAAGTATGTGTGTAAAGGGATAACAAGTAAGGAAGAAATGGCTCTCTATTTATAGAGAAAATTCTCTACTGTTTCCCCGGATCCCACGGATCCCTTCCACTTGGGATCCGGCTAGCACAAAGCTAGGGATCCGTGGAACGCTCCTCTTTGCCCATGGGTATTTTTGGTTATGGGTCATGGGTCATGGGTCATGGGTTATGGGTTGATCCATGGTTTTATTTCTAGATACAATGAACTTAGATAAGTGGTATATATAAAACCATGGGTTATGGTTCAATACCATTTGCTAGTTTCTACCCATTTTAGTATTTACATGTTTTTACCTTATTTTAGTATTTACATGCTTTTACCCATTTTAGTATACTTAGTTTAAGTATATGCTAACCCAATATGTAAACACTAGTTGTTGTACATATATATATATATATATATATATATATATATATATATATATATATATATATATATATATATATATATATATATATCTAAATCATAGAATCATTTATACTTGTTAACCCAATATGTAAACACTAGTTGTTGTACATATATATATATATATATATATATATATATATATATATATATATATATATATATATATATATATATATATATATATATATATATATATATATATATATATATATATCTAGATCATAAAATCACTTATACTTGTTTTAGTGTTTTATGTGAAAATGTGAATATGTTAGAAAACTATTAGTTCAAACCATTTACGTATTTTATTTGTTTCGTTAATATGATTTTACTTTTGTTATCGACAAAACATTAGAAGATCGTAAAATATAAATAAACGTTTTTACGGCTTATTTGTATTAACAGTGACCTCTACGCATAAGGTCTACTCTTACGAGTAAGCCTTACGCGTAAGGTCTTTATACGCCTACGCGTAAGCTCTACGCATAAGGTCCCCTTTTCCTACGCGTAACATTTCTTACGCGTAAGTTAGAATCCTATGCATAAGCTTTCGTCTACGCGTATATCACTTCTGTTTACGCGTAACTTTGCCAAATCTACGCCTAAGCCTTGATTGACCTTCATTATGAATTGTTACGTGTACAAACTTGTTAATAAACAAATCATATCGTCACGAAACCAATAATGTCATCAATAAACTTAATCGTTTAATATGTTGTGTTAAATATGTGATAACATAAACTTTAAAACTTAAAGTTAACTAACTCACGAAACTTATCACGACGACATTAGACTATTGAACAAACAAGTGACTGTGGATTCGTAACAATCTTTGACACTGTATATTCAATAATTAGACAATAAAAACCTTCTGTTGACTAACATTATGTCTTTCGATATGTTGGTTCTTTTGGCTAATGTTATTTCAGATCACGACATGGCTGCTCAAATGAATGTGGATGCACCAGAAGTTCTCACAATTGCTGACATCTTCCCTAATGGCTATCCTAGAAAGATTGGAAAGAACAACCTTAGGGTTGACTTTGAAACCCTCACTTGCTCAGAATCTTCCTGCTTGATTGCTGTGGATGTTCTAAAGAATCATCCCTACCAGAACATGCTCTCACACTCTGCTACAGTACCGGAGATCTACATGCAACAGTTCTGGAACTCTATGCAGAGGATCAAAGGTCAAAATGCAGTGACAGTGACGCTCAATCACAAACAAGTCACCATCACTCATGCGGACTTACGGGCTGTTCTTCTCATTCCTGAAATCGAGCCAACCGACTTCTTTGCCACACCTACTGAGGAGACAGTTCTACAATTCTTGCTTGATATTGGCTATGATGAAGCTTCAGGAATTATCTCTAAGCATTCTCATGTGGAGCTTAAGAACATTCCTCAACCATGGAGAACCCTCTACATCATCATCACCAAATCAGTCTCTAGTCGTGACAGTGGCTATGAGCATCCCAAGCTTATGGAACTACAAATCTTTTGGTCATTAATCAACAAAAAGGACATCGAAATTGAAGCACTATTATGGGAAGACATGATGTCATTTCACAAGAAACTTGGCTCAAATATTCCCTATGTCAGATACACAAAATTGTTGATCCAGAGAGCACTTGGACTTAATCCCGATATTCCACAAAGGCTCAATGACCCAGACAATCACGATATGTTGACTGAGCCTACCCTATCAGTCAGAATCAAGGAATCGTCTACAAAGAAACAGGGTGTTGTGTTACCTGATCACCTACTGACTGACGAAATCAAGAAGCTTGAAACGTACAAAAGGTATCGGGTAGCAGTAAGAGAAGGCAAAGTTGGTCATCTCGATGAAAAACCTTCTGGAACACCTACTCGGAGAACCAGAAGAGGAAGTGCTGGAAGTGCAGTAAGCACAGAGAGTCAAAGGAATGTCCCAAAGAGGAAACCTGATCCAAAGAAGAAAGTTCCCTCTCAGGAAGCTGTTCCTATTCCTACACCTGAACCACCAAGAAAGCTACTGGACGAAAGCTCTGATGATACACAATCAGACGAGGAGGTTCACTACTCTGAATCTGCAACCGAACCACCTTCCTCAGTAGAAAAACCTCCTAGTCCTCCAGCTGAACATGGAAAAGGGAAGACTCCTGTACTTGTGCCTTATGAAGAAAGCTCAGATGATGAAGAAGAGCAATTGGATACTTCATACAGGAAGAAGTTTAAAATCGTTAGACACCTTCAAAAAGCTGAAGAATTTGCAAAAGACCAAATGGGTGGCCCTGGAGGCTCAAGTGGTGCTCCCCACTCTAAACCATCTCCTGATGCGGTTAATCGACCCGATAAGGGAGCTGGTGCCACCAATCTTCTGCAACAACAACAACTTTTGGAGGATTCTATTGATTATGAGATTGAGGAACCAGCAAAAGAAAAGACTGAGGAAATACCTGCTGATGAAACAAAGACTGATGACAAGGCCATGTCTAAGGAGGAAACTTCTTAACCACCTAAGGACCCCAAGTCCTCTCATGTCTCCTCCTCATCAGATTCATCATCTCACTCGTCACCACCACCATCTAAAAGATCAACCAAATCAACATCCAAATCAGTGAAGAAACCACCTCGATCTTGGATTTCTAATACTCATGAAAGAATTGTGAAAGCCGTCCAACAAGTCAGAAAGAAGGACATGCTCTACAGAAAATTGAATTGGTTTGCTGACCAAATACAGTACTTACATGATGAGAATGACAAGATGCAGAAAGAAATGGAATTCGTTCAGGAGTTCATGAGAAGTCATCGTCAAGAGGAACTGAACGAAATGATCGAAGGTTACACTAACAAGTACCTTCTGGATATCGTTCCTAAAGTCACAAAGGAGATGTTTACCAGACAACTATATCCGAATCTTATGCAGATAGCCAAGCAAACTATAAGATCAACACCTTTAACCGTCACAATCAATCCATCTGATCCTGTAGTTTTCTCGGATAATGAATTGGTGGCCAAGCTTGTCACACAAATGTCTAAACGATCTGGGACATTTACTTCGGATGAAGGAAAGCTGTTTCAAGCATTGCTGGACTACCAACTCAAAGAAGCATGTAGATTTGAAGCAGAAAGGCCTAAACGTCCTAGAGACGATGAATATAAGGATCGGGATAAGAATGATGAAGCTAAACGTCAGAAGAAGTCTGGTGAATCATCTTCTATGTTACCTCCTCCCCAACGGACTCCTACTCAACAAAGGTCTCCTCCCCGTTCTTCTACTGATAAACCTCAGGATTCTGAGTTACCGCCCCAGACTCAGAAAACCAGTGATTATTTTGAGTATACGGGTGGTGACGATGAGGAAGTCCTTGAGCCCCTACAACAACCCACCTCTCCCAAACAAGTACAGAAACCAGAATCATCATCTAGGCCTTCGAAAAAGAATAAGAAGACGCCTCAGACTGAAGTCGTATCATGGCTAGATGACGATAAAACAGAGGAATTTGAATGGTTATCTACACTTGTTAACTCAACTCCCTACCCTGAAGAAGGTCAAGATCTGGTAGACGGTAATACATTGGAGCATGCTAAGATTCTGCAAGAAAAGTTCCATGTAAAGAAGATGACGAAATCCGAGTTGAGGCGAATCAAGAATGAATCTTTTCAACTGTGGAAAGATAGCTCAGAAAGTGCCATCGAGGTCGAATATCACCTTGAAAACATTGCTCGAGCTATGTCTAACAACATGGATTGGCTCAACCCAGAAGCAAACATCGACTTCACCAAACGGGACAACCCTCCATATTACACCGACTGGTCTAAACCTCTACCAACAATTGGCCAACCAGATGAACCTAGGATTCCATTCAGATATTTCTTCAACAAAGACTTGGAATTTCTTCTACACGGTGGCGATGACTCAAGGAAATACGCTACATCTTTGACACTTCCATTCCCAGCAGCCATATACTCAAACTGCATAGCTATCGAGGAAAGAGATAATCACTTGTTCTCCAACAAAGTGGAAGCATACGACCGAGATGCAATGTACGGGATTCATCATTGGCCGGAACGCCGAAGAATCTACTACAGAAGCTGCCAGGTTCAGAAGTCTCAACATGCAGTGTTCAGTACTAAGGATATTGTTGCCATCAAACACGTTGATCTTTTGACCAAATGGGACTACACCTTTCTCAAGAAGATTGTGGTCAAAAGGCAAGATGAACGGGATTATGCATTCTCTGAAGCTGACTTTGAGAATTTGTCCATCAACGACATTGAAGACATGTACCTTGCCAAAGTACAGGGTCGCATGAGACAATTTTCAACCGAAGTACAACGTGAATTCATCAAGTCATTGCTCATCTTCATCAGACGCATAGTCATCAAAGAACGTGTAGAAGATCTCCAACTTGCTGTTGAATCATATCAGACTCGTGTTAACTTCACTCCACCTCAGCTTGATCTTCCCGACATCAACCAGCTCTCACAATATACACTCATCAGCAAACCATTCGGCGTCGTTTACCGCAGTGAACTTCAACGAAATTGCTTAATGGCGTGTAGTGATCTTCTTAAGTTTGGGGATCACACTTTGAAGATGGTTAGGGACGGATTGGCTTATAGGTTGAAGGATATACGTCAAAAGATTGGGTCTCCTAAACGATGGAACTCTCAAGATCGAAGGGATGTGAGGAGGATCATCAAAATGATTGATGAAAGGTTATATAGAAGGGATCTGTTCAGAACATTGGAAAGCTTTGTTGGTGGTCGACCCAGGATTAACATCACCGGCTATCAACGCCCTGTTCGCACTCCTGGCGACATCACTGGACTTCCTGGTACCCCTTGAATTGCTTCTTTCATTATATTTTGGATGTGTGATTATATATGTCAATGGCTTGTGCACACATAACAGTGTACAACCCGTATTTGTCAAGAAAGGACCCTGTGGTACTCCTCAGTGCCACAATCCTTATGAAAGGAGCGAAAGTTTCTTATTTTTGAGTAAAACCTATCAAACCTTTCATTTTTTAAGGTTTTGCTCAAAAGAACAAGTACTTCCCCCGTAAGATTTTCAAAACCTCAACCGTTTATATCACTTGTTGAGGGGGAGTATTTGAATTATAACTTTGTTCACAAATTGTTCACAGTGGTCACTCTTCCCGCAACACTCGAAATGGTCATATTTATTCTCAACTGTTCAAAAATAACATTTCAAATTATGTGATAAGAAATATGTTGTGTAAATGCAAATGAATCTTTGTGTAACAGACTTAACCAACGAATTGACGGTACTAAATTGTTAGTAACTCGAAAAGACTTGTCTTGGACGGGTAATAATTTCTAGCTAGTTCGCTAGTAATGTAAACGTGTCTCGCAAAGGACTTGTCCGAGTAGAAAGTACCATTCGAGAAACTCTTGGTAGACATGAACGCTGACGGGTATGACAACCTTTCGAGGTTTGTCTACACCTTCAAGGTAGTTATTAGAGCTAGTTGTCACCTAAAAGCTGACAATGTAACTCTTTAACTACACAACGTAACCGTGTCTCGCGGGGGAGTGTCTATCTTGAGTTGATCATGTGGAAACGTAGAGGGGGGGTGAATACGTTACCGTTTAAAAACTTTAGATCTTTAGTATCAAATCGCTTATTAAGCTTGTTATAATATGAAAGTACCAATTATTGTTTGTGACTAATATAAAGCATGGTAAACCAAGTTGTCACACAATCATGAACATCAAACCACATCACAAACAATAGTATAGTGCAAGTATAAAAGTAAAGAGATAAAGAAAGGAAAGTGCAAACCGAACACGAGGATTTATAGTGGTTCGGTCACGGATCTCCTTTCCGCCCTACTCCACTCCCCGAGTACCCAACTCGAGAGTTACTTCACTAAATCAACAAGCTCCCTTCTCGGCGGAGAAAACCTTACAATCGTCGCTTACACTTTTTCCGGTACAAAGCTAAATACCGGGTTCTAGTTTGAGGTAGAACCAACCTAACGTTGCCTATACAATATTTTCGACACTAAGCTAGATGTCGAGTTCTTTTACAAGGGTACAACCACTCCCAATATGTTTTATGGCCCAACATAATAAACCTTGTGTTTTATGGCACAAACACATAAACCATCTAATCTAGTTTGGTGAAAGTGTTGTTATGATGCAATGATGTTTACACTAATGATCCATGACACAAATGTCTAATGGATATGAATAACTACTTCTAAATGAACTTCCATTGATAGGAAGCCTTCATGATGAAGATCACAAGTTCCCTAAACTTCTTGTGATAGATCTTCAACTTGTGGTGAGTGGGGATGGCTAGATCTCCAAGATTTCCTTGGTTGATCAAAGAGTATGCTTACAACAAAGATGAATGTTAGAAGCATTATGATCATGATCATTAGGGTGTTTAATGTGTGTTACTACATTGTTAATGATTGATCTAAATGTATGCAAGAAGGTGGAGAAGATGTGCTTTGAAGTGGTGAAGAAATGGGAAAACAATGGGCTTCTATTTATAGCCAAAAGTGGATAGGAGCGTCCACGGACCAAGGAGCCCTTTAAAGGGTTCCGTCCTTTATGCAATTTGGTGCCGTGGGTGCCTGACAGAAATTCTAAAAAATATTTCTTCAAATCTTTCCAATATATTACCAAATCTTACTAAGATCACATTTGATATATTGAGTGTCAATCTAACCAAAATATTCAAGTGATCTTTCAAGGATTTCAAAGATGATGCATGACATGATGTAACATGTATTTCCATTTTTAGATTAAAAAGTTTATCAAGGTAAACATGTAAAATGTATTATGTAACTAGTTAATAAAATGTCTAGTTACCTTTTGTAAAAGAGTGCTTGTCAAAATAAAATATATTTTGTCAAGTGTTAGTAAACTCTAGTATTTGTATGAAATACTTGTGAATGCAAAATGTAAAATGAGGTTCGAAATAGAATGGTTAACCTATTAAAATACTTAGTGACTCTAAACGTATTTTAAACATTCTAAATGATTTGTTAATGGGTTTGATCATAATGCCACATAACAAACATGTACGAACCTGTGTTGTAACATATGAGGACTTGAGTCATCGAGAGGTGTTGAATGTATGTTGAGACAAAGTGTGATTACAAGTAACTTGTACATTTTACGTTATGTATTACAAGTTACATGTTTGTCATCAATCAAAACAAACGAGACTGTATAGATTAAATATCGTAATATTTGCACTAACAATCTCCCCCTTTTTGATGATGACAAAGATATGTAAACGTAATAGAAAGTACAATGTAAAAAGTTACTTGTATCCTTACTACCTTTACATTACCTTCTCCGTTTACACTCTTCTCCCCCGTTTGTCGAAACAAAAAGGGCGTGTCCTTGGAGTTTAACTTCATTTCTCCCCAAAAAGGCGAGCTTGCATCATCCCTAGTGAAGTTAAATCGTCTACTTCAATCCGTTCCTTGTTTGGTAGCGGATCCATGGATCAAATAAAGAGGCTTAACCTACATCAAGGTTAGTTTTATGCAACAAAAATTATGAGAAATATATGAAAAAGAAAAATGCATAGCAATGTTAGCCTATTTTCTCCACTTTTTATCGAAGCACAAATGCTTGTTGAAAAGTGAGAATGATGCTAAATGCGTGCATGCTCCCCCTTGACGGTTGCTCCCCCTTGTTTGAGGCGTCAGGGTATGATTAAAAACCTATAAAACAAATATTAGTGCAAAACTATATTCGTCATTGGACGAGTAAGTGTTATACAACAAAGTGTGTATAAGATGCATTCAGTAAATTCTTGACGGAAGCTCCCCTTGCTCTAGGGCGTCAAGATGAACCTTCAAAATAAATATTAGTATAATAGAAGCTTTGTCTTTAGACAAATATGTCATATACAACCAAGTGTATAGACGATGCAATATGAGTGCTTAAAGGATATTCCTCCTTGTTCTAGGGAGTAAAAAAAAATAATTGATGCAAACTTCATCCTTAGATGAGTAAGTTATATACAATCGAGTGTATATGATGATGAACCTACAATGAAAAATATTAGTGCAATATATTTCATCTTTTTCACAAAGAAAAATGAGATGTATATATGTGATAAATGATATAATCAAAGATCTCATGAAGTGTAGTCTCCTAATTACAATCATAAGAAAAGTGAGAATATAATATGATAAAAACCTACAAAATAATTCCTAGAAAGAAGATATGAAGTCTGCCACCGGGTGTGCCACTAGTGGTGCTAGTGTTAGTGTCGGTTTACTAGTAGGATTCATGTGGTGATGGTAGATGACTTGACATTTACAAAAGTAAGTTTTAGCTAATCCATGGTGGTGATGATTAGTGAAAGTGGTGATGGAAGGTGGTGGTGATTAGGTAGGAAGCTATTAAGGAGTTAGAAACTCGTATGTATAGCAAATATAAAAATATGGACTCATGCAATCCTTTCGTCATGTCAAGTGACCAAAGCTAAGAGGAAAGAAAAAAAATGTGAATGGACATTGCATTTCAATGATGCATAAGGGTTATGATTTGAATGATTTATTGATGCTAACAATCTATTGTTTTGAGCAAGTTCTCATATGCTTCAACCCAAGAGTAATCAATAATGTGTTCTATCTAAGAATATTATAATGAAGATACCAAAAGATATAAAAGTGATGAAGATAAATTCGTTCATTGATTGACACGAATTATAAAAATGACCTATTCTAGGTGACAATGGGAAAGGTAGTATTAGCATGGTTTTGACCGACATGGATGATTATCACTTTGAAAAGAAGTGAAGACAATATGGAAAATACTAATAATGAGTACCTATATGAGGATTAGAATGACATCATATGAGTGAGAGTTGGATGGACCAACGTGTTGGAGATGGCTGTTTTGATTAATATATCGTTTGCACTGACAAGGACATGCGAGAAAAGGATAAGTTCCTATGATGGTGTTCTAGATAGTGAAGTTGTAAGGTGCTAGTTTAAGGAAAATCCTATATGTGGAGATGAAGACGTTTTGTAAAAACACATGGTGCATTTTTCACTTGATGAGGTATTGGTGCGAAAAAGGTTGAACTAGTTGTGGTTTCATGAACCGGTTTTAGCTAAGTGGTGTTTACCTATGTGTTGGTATTGTAGAGTCTAAGAGACATAAATTTTGACAAAAGACAATTATGTGAATGAATTTCTCTCCCCCTTAATTGGTGGACATCCAACATAACGTGTAATGTATCAAATAAGGAATGACAACAAAGTGTTTAGGAGGTTATTCGGGTTTACGAAAGAGATGAGCTTAGTGATGTTTTTCTGGATGATGGTTAGCATACAATGAACTTCATCCTTAAAGTCACGTACCTCTTCTCGATTAATACGAGATGATCGTATGATGAGGCATGTGGTTTCCTAATAGGAAGTGAAGAGGATTAGAGTATTGTAATAACTAAATAATGATGGAGGTTATTTTTGGAAAGCGGAAGCAAAAATGAGATTTGGAAAGAGGTCGGTTGAAAGACAAAAATGCAAAGCCAACCCTCTAGAACTTAATTTTATATGCTTTTAAACTATATGCAAGTGTAGGGGTCCCATAAAGCATAGTACTAATCTACATAGCAATAAAGGGGATTATGCAAAAATGAGCATATAAAAGTTAGAACCAAGTGAGATAACAAATAATTTGTTATCAACCTACAAAACAAATTTGTTAGTAAAAAAAGATGTTAACATGATAGAAATCAAATGATAACATATTATATAAGCAAAAACACATTGCACTTTAGTAGACAAGAAATCACCATACAAGATAGCATCAAGACAATCATATTATGCAAGAATACAACTTTATTCAAGACATTTCATTTTGAGATTGTTTTGTCGTTAGACTTAGACGCTTAAGCATACTTGGCTTGTAAATTAACACAACAATCTATGTGATTAATTTGTAAGATAAAAAGGCTTCTAAAAGTTTGCCATACCAAAAGCATTTTGACATATTATATGTGCATATGTAGCAAACAAATAGTGTGACAAGAAGCAAAAGAAACAAGATGAAAGATTCATGCAAGCCATGTTTAAGACATAACAATTTGGAGCATGTATCATTTGGATCGTACTACACATAGATATAATGAATGCCAACTAATAGCTTTCAAACACAAACTTATCATATCAGAATTATCACGTATCAAAATGACATATTATGATTTCATAAGTAACATGTTAATCATGCTAAAATTAATTCAAAATTAAGTATCATGCAAATAAAGTTTTAGGTTTAAACGTTTAGTAGCATGAAACAAGAATACAAGCATTATAAAGATAAAACCGTACTAAGGTTTACACATTTGACTAGTTATCAAACACTAAGATAATGTCAAATCAACTTATCGTATTAAACAAGAACATGTAATCAACACATGTAAGTGCAATGCAAGTGGTTTTACTAAGGTTTACACATTTGACTAGTTATCAAACACTAAGATAATGTCAAATCAACTTATCGTATCAAACAAGAACATGTAATCAACACATGTAAGTGCAATGCAAGTGGTTTTAAAAGAAAAGTCATATATACTACTTGTTTGATTAGTATTCCTAAGGTGAGGCAAACTATCAATGTTTTAACACTTACTTTAGGCAAGTATAGGAAAACAGATTTTTCAAGTTGGAGAATGAATATGAGACTATTACTAGCGGTGCTCAATTAAGGCTAAACACGACCATTTTTACGAGTGATTCCATAAACCCAACTTCTCTCCAGGAAGCAATTCAACCGTTAGGTCAAATTGAGTTTCTAGTGCAATAGATTATCCAGTAATCATTCTCATGTTAGAAAGATGGGAACTCCTACTTTTGCCTATTAAAGTGTATAAAAGATGATAGTTTACCAATACTTGGCTTAATGTGACACAACTAATATGCAATATAACTAAGGAGATGAAGATGTCATGTTATACACATGAATTTTAACAATGGTGTGTTTGATAAACAATGTGTTTTAATCTTGTGTTTAGAATCTAAAGTTGTTCAAATTACACAGCTAATTATATGATCTAATGGATGACATCTTGTACTTTAAATGTGAATTGATCATCTAAGACTAGAGAATGGAATATGTTAAACTAAGAACGTTCTCAAGAAAGCTCTTTGGAACATTATTTAACAAGAATCTAAGTGAGGTTACCAACTTCAATAGATCTTGTGTATGCTCTAAAATTGTGTAGTTTTAACCTTGGATGTGCACTCGGTTTGAGCAAGGTTAGGTTATGATGTACGCTTGAAAGGAAATAGATACAAATAGTATCTTTCAACAAATGAGATTATCCCATGGGATAAAGTTATCATGCTTATGAAAACAAGTATGACAAGATGAATTGGATATGCTAGTTCACAGAACTTGTAGATGTTTGTTTCAAGATCATTTAGCCAATGAGGTGTAATGAAATCTCTTGTAACACAACTATTTATGTCGCAAGAGTGATGCATAGGATATACAATATCCTTTTAACAAAATGAAAGCTTAACGCATGAATCTTAGTCATAATGTTCTTCAAAACATCATGTTTTCCTAAATGAAGATATGAAGCCAAAGTGTTTGAATCGGATAGTCCCATCTAAATAAACTTGGTCTCAAGATTATATTCACTAGATGATGACAAGAGGAATTCACTCGAGTTTCTTATGTATACTCCTCAAGAGTCATTGTTGCTTGGGGTGTATGATGTTGGCTTTGAGATTGCATTTTAACATATGTTGTTAAAATGTTGATTTGAAGTTTAACGAAATTTATGCAGAAGTTTAACGACAATGTATTACTAATACTTTGATTATTTGTGAAGGTAGTACTACTTATACCTAGTGGAAATTGACAACAATTACCAAGAGCACCATGCTTATTTGATAGTTGAGGTTCTAGCCATAATGAATTATCTAAGTCCTTATATGTGGGAAAGGATGGTTGAGTTTGTTCAAACGTGCATTTGATTCAGTACAAGTGTTGGACACAAGGGCTTTTTGAGCAATACACTCAACGAATTCAAATGATGGCAAGGATGGTGGATTGGTTGATCTAGGTGGTAGGTCTTCTAGTGTGTCTAAATAAGGATGTGGTGATGTAGGGCTTTGTTGTGCTATGGGAGTACTTAAGTTGATTATTTGTCCACAGATGTTGAACACAAAAAGTACGAATACTAATTCTTATGGTTCATTGGTTACTACAACTAGCGGGTGAAGTGCTTGAAGTTTTGGTTATGTCTATGAAGCTTAGGGGCTGAGGTATAGGTTCACCTTGAAAGGGCACGTTTGATTTAAAGGATGCTCTTGGAAGTTCATGAGCAATACGCTTAATGGTGCCAAAAGATGGAAGAGGGATAGTAGGTGTCTAAGAGGGATAGGTGGCACAGTGGGTTGTTTGTTTTGGATAAGTGTTTCAACATGTGTTGTTAAAATACTTGGGTGTTGATTTTTCGGATATGACTTTTAATGACTACAATCGTAAGTCGCATATACTTGAATATTTCGGATGAAATACTTAAGTTGTCAATCCTAATTTGTTGAGCTTAGATTGAACTCAAGGATAACAAGACTTGATAGTATGTCTTTAACATACGTGTGAGTTATGACTCTATGCAAATACTTATCGTCTTGAAGGATGACACATTATTTTCATGTTAACCAAGTGAGGTAAAACAATATCTATAGTCATATGATAGACTTGTGTATGATATCTATGCAAATAATGAGTCCAGATTTGTTAGTCTCGGTAAATCATCTAAGTCATCCGCAAACGGGTGAGGAGATGTTGGTGGTGTTGTACAAAGTTTGATAGGTACAAGCTTTGGAGACTTTGGTAGTGAAGGTGTTTTGGTTGATGGTGGGTGATTTTGGTGGTGGAGTTGGAGTACTCAAGTTTGAAAAGTTCACATCTTGAATGGGTGATGAGATGTTGAGAGGTAATGAGTCTGAGGATGAAGAGTTCAAGTTAATGAAGCAACAAGATCGAATGCTAATCCTAGTGGTTTTCTTAAGTGGCTTATTTGAGGTTAAGGATTTAGTCATTTTGATTTTGCTTTAAGAAATGCTAAGCTTGAGTAAAAGTAACAGTGAAGGTGTGAAAATGATCATCTTGAATGTGTTGATTTATGGAACTAATGATTCATGGATTTGATGTTAATCCATACAAAGATGGTAGTTTCTAATGAGATGGAAATGTCTAAAATCATGTCAAACATCCTAAGTTAATCCATTGAGGATGTGTTGAGTGAGGTATGAAAGATATGCATTAACAACTATCCTAGAAACGAAGTTTGGTAAATTAGATTGCGGGATTTAGTAAAATTCAATAACATACCTGTAGGATTCACGGCACCATTTCTTTATTGGTGCCGCCTGGTCCGCCTGTACACGTATGGCGGTACCAAAATCCATAACAGACGGAACCAAATTAATGGTGTCGTCTGGTCCGTGGAGACCAGAAATCTTTACATACCCATTTTTTAGGTGTCGGAGATTTTTTCGAAACCTGAAATTTTTCTCAAAACATATGGCATTAACTATTTCTAGTTAGGAACAGTCAATAACGCATACACAAACATAATGGAGCATTGATTTTGAACAAGGGCTAACGATTTTCACATATAAGTGAAAATGGGTAAAATTTGATAACACCCGTGTGCTATCCCCCTGCATGAACCGGTTAGCATACATCAATGTTTAAAGTTAGTTTATCATCCTACGAAGCAAGAACACATAAATGACATCATACAACATTGTTTTTGTCCTTGTACCAAACACTCTCTTAAAAACTCTATTTTTCAAAGTAATTGACTAATTTACTTAGTACTTATTGCTAAGTGAGTTATGACATTTCATAAGTTATGCGAGATGTTAGTATAACCTATGCAAAAGAAGTGATCTAAGTCTATAAGTGATGGTAAAACAATTTTCCAACTTAGTGCATAAAATCTAGCAAATGTCCTATTGTGCATAAACAAGAAATCGTCAAGCAAGCGAATAAATAACATGGCAAGATTGACACTTATATTATGCAAACAAACAAGTGAAAACAACAATTTTAAAATAAGCAAGCAACATATATGCAAACAACATAAACAAGTGGTCATTTAGCATAGTATGACAAGAAAACACTTTTCGTCATTTAGCGTTTAAATATGACGATGTATATCAAGCTTGATTTGTTTTCTTTAAACATATTACCAAATTAATTAGTTTCAAAAGAAGTTGTATCAAAATTCTAAGAATACCAACTTAAATTGTTTGATTCAAAATTTTTAGTTTTTATGTTAAAGCGAAACTTAATATTTTAGACATACTGTAGTATTTGGTCTATTTTACTTATTTAAAACTAGACTTAGGCCATGAAGGTATTTTTAAGTGAAAGTAGACTCAATTCCCTTTAAAATGATAGGTGGCTCGACTCATACGGACTTACGGTTAATTAGTTATGATTTTTTGAAGTTGCCCAAAAAACTGCATACTGTACAGACGGATTCCACGGAACCAAATAAAGGGATCCGCCCTTTATAAGATTTGGTGCCGTGGTCCTCTGAGACAGATTCACCAAAACTAATATTTGACATAGAGAAAACGTGTGCAACTTACTAGATTTCATAGTAAACATATAATACACATATTTAACAACATATCTACTTATGTAACTTATCTTAAACATTTACGGAGGTGATTTTTCAACTAGATTTATAGTTATCCCAAACACTCCTTTAAAATCATATTTCTTCGTAAATTTTCTATAAGCACATAATACAATATTTACTAGTTCTTTCAACAAACTTTTATTTTATTTTTCAAGAAAACCTTCAAGCTTGTATACAAAGTTACATTTAACAATAAAATTTCTAAGTATAACAAGCAAAGCATTTTTCATATTATTTTTCGCTTCAATGGTAATTTGATACATGGATCGTACTCTATTTTAAAAACCATTTGTTTTGAAAATACGAGCTACGTGACTCTGGTACCAATTGTGGAAACGTAGAGGGGGGGGGGGGGTGAATACGTTACCGTTTAAAAACTTTAGATCTTTAGTATCAAATCGCTTATTAAGCTTGTTATAATATGAAAGTACCAATTATTGTTTGTGACTAATATAAAGCATGGTAAACCAAGTTGTCACACAATCATGAACATCAAACCACATCACAAACAATAGTATAGTGCAAGTATAAAAGTAAAGAGATAAAGAAAGGAAAGTGCAAACCGAACACGAGGATTTATAGTGGTTCGGTCACGGATCTCCTTTCCGCCCTACTCCACTCCCCGAGTACCCAACTCGAGAGTTACTTCACTAAATCAACAAGCTCCCTTCTCGGCGAAGAAAACCTTACAATCGTCGCTTACACTTTTTCCGGTACAAAGCTAAATACCGGGTTCTAGTTCGAGGTAGAACCAACCTAACGTTGCCTATACAATATTTCCGACACTAAGCTAGATGTCGAGTTCTTTTACAAGGGTACAACCACTCCCAATATGTTTTATGGCCCAACATAATAAACCTTGTGTTTTATGGCACAAACACATAAACCATCTAATCTAGTTTGGTGAAAGTGTTGTTATGATGCAATGATGTTTACACTAATGATCCATGACACAAATGTCTAATGGATATGAATAACTACTTCTAAATGAACTTCCATTGATATGAAGCCTTCATGATGAAGATCACAAGTTCCTTAAACTTCTTGTGATAGATCTTCAACTTGTGGTGAGTGGGGATGGCTAGATCTCCAAGATTTCCTTGGTTGATCAAAGAGTATGCTTACAACAAAGATGAACGTTAGAAGCATTATGATCATGATCATTAGGGTGTTTAATGTGTGTTACTACATTGTTAATGATTGATCTAAATGTATGCAAGAAGGTGGAGAAGATGTGCTTTGAAGTGGTGAAGAAATGGGAAAACAATGGGCTTCTATTTATAGCCAAAAGTGGACAGGAGCGTCCACGGACCAAGGAGCCCTTTAAAGGGTTCCGTCCTTTATGCAATTTGGTGCCGTGGGTGCCTGACAGAAATTCTAAAAAATCTTTCTTCAAATCTTTCCAAGATATTACCAAATCTTACTAAGATCACATTTGATATATTGAGTGTCAATCTAACCAAAATATTCAAGTGATCTTTCAAGGATTTCAAAGATGATGCATGACATGATGTAACATGTATTTCCATTTTTAGATTAAAAAGTTTATCAAGGTAAACATGTAAAATGTATTATGTAACTAGTTAATAAAATGTCTAGTTACCTTTTGTAAAAGAGTGCTTGTCAAAATAAAATATATTTTGTCAAGTGTTAGTAAACTCTAGTATTTGTATGAAATACTTGTGAATGCAAAATGTAAAATGAGGTTCGAAATAGAATGGTTAACATATTAAAATACTTAGTGACTCTAAACGTATTTTAAACATTCTAAATGATTTGTTAATGGGTTTGATCATAATGCCACATAACAAACATGTACGAACCTGTGTTGTAACATATGAGGACTTGAGTCATCGAGAGGTGTTGAATGTATGTTGAGACAAAGTGTGATTACAAGTAACTTGTACATTTTATGTTATGTATTACAAGTTACATGTTTGTCATCAATAAAAACAAACAAGACTGTATAGATTAAATATCGTAATATTTGCACTAACAGATCAATTCAAATGTGCGCGCTCTTCCCACACAGTGCATATTTCCGTCAAAACTCTAAAGCACATGTGGAGGGGGAGTATTTCTGCTAAAAGATAAAACTCTCACAGTGGTTCAAACATGTTTTTCATTTACAAACCCTTTGAGAGATTTTCTTGAAAATTGGTTTTATGGCAACATAGGTTAGTCATGGAGTGATAAGGTGACTAAGGTTAGGTATAACCGTCCTATGATCCGCCAGAGCCGGAGGGATCTACCCAAGGACATCACAAATAGTTAGTACTTAGAAGTCCTTAGGTATGATTATAAAAAGGAGAAAATGAGAACCGGAGAAAGAAGGAGTTGAAGAATTAAAAAGAAATGCAAAGAAAAGGGTGAAAAGAAATAGCCCTCCAAATTATTCAACTTAGGGCAGACACCGGGTTCAATTCATATGCTACTGGTTGTCACTTAGTGACGCCGGTATTGAAGATTAAAAGTCGTCATGGACCCAGTGACGCATGCATTAAACCTTCTTAGCCACTCAAGTTTCTCTCAACAGAAGCTTGTTTCATTCTCACAGGGAACCATACGTAAACTATTGGCTTTCTCTTAGAGATCGCTGGTATTGAAGAAGGAGACCCTCTCCATAGTCTCCGCTCAGGAAAAACCAAAACGCACTATTGAGTCTAGAGCCACGAGATACACTTGACATTTTACCACTTGACGTTCAACAATAAGAATTTCAGTGGTACATTATCGAGTCCTTCACAGATCTTAGCAATCTGTCGAGAACATTTATGAGAGGTTCACATCTGTGATCTTCAGTGATTGAATGGAAACTCCTGCCAGGGTCAACATCAAACAGCCCTGACAGCAGGTCACTTCGGTAACTCCCCGTGGATTACGCTTAGTGTGTCTCAAACGGTCTACAGTCGTGAGGTGATGCTTCGGTATACCTCAGCGACTCATCTGAACTGTAGGTGTACTTCGATACATCGCGTTATCTCACTTGTGGGACTCCAGTTCAGGAACGGCCCTTGTATGAATTAGAGATGTGTTTTCACACTATGCTGTTAACACTCTCGAAGGTCGTACCTGTAAGTGCCGGAATCCGCTTATAACTAACCGTTTGAAATATTTTCTTCTTATGGAAGCTCCGGAGCGGGATGATCGTGCAGATTCTTCTCATGCTCACGCCAACATCATCACTAATGGAAGCTCTATCCAAAAGCAACACAACAGTCAGAATGATTCCTCGTCAAATCAAAGAATCTACAAAGTTAAATACTTAAAGAACTTCATCAGTACTGAATTCCAACGTCAAAGAGCGTGTGAGCATGTTGAAGAATGACGTGGAGACACTGTAGCGGCGAAGCAGACCTGAGGCAGACTTGATGCAGACAACAACATACTATCACTTTCATCACAAAGAACATTGATCAAAGAACAAAGTTAAAGATGACGTCAAAGCATAACTGTTCAAAGATAACTATCTCTCTACACTGGGGAGATTGTTCGAATCTAGGCAATTCTTCTCACAAGAAAGAAGAATGTCGGAAGACGTCAAAGCTACTATTACATCAACGCTTTCACCGTTTTTCATCACCAACACTTGAGGGGGAGATTGTTGGAATCACTCCTATACCTTAAATCAAGTGTTAGTTACTCATATGTAATAGGTAGTTTATTATGGCCTTTATGTTTGTTTAAGGTCAAGCTTATGTAGAAGGCCCATAAGCTTAGGCCCATGTCCAATAAGGAAAAGGGAAGGAGTAGGAGTGTTGCCCTAGCTCCTTGCCTATAAATACTCTTGTATAACCCTCACTTGAGGGTTGGTTGTTCAAGTTATTCCTTTCATTCATACTCTACGCGTAACTGTCTTACTATATCGTGTGTGTGTGTGTGTGTTTGGTTTATTGTTCAATCGCCTTTATCTCTTTCTATTAAGCTTGTGTTGTAGAACTAGTGACCTAACAGTAAACTATCACATATTTTTAATACCGCTTGCACGAATAAATTTATAACATGAGCAACACAACGGGAATGAAAAAAAGCACCATCTAAAACGGGTTTTATACGTAATTTTAACAATTCCATAGCTCTAGTATTATTTGATGCATTATCTAGTGAAATCATAAAAACTTTATCATCTAAATTATATTCGATTAAAGTGTCATGTAAATTTTTTCTTAAATTAGATCCCGTATGAGGATAACCAAATAGTTTAAAAGCAATTGTCCTTTTCAATAATAACCAAGGCTCGGGATTAAGCCAATGAGCCGTAATGGCAAGATAAGAATTCGTTGTACCATGTGGTACGGTCCAAACATCCGTAGTTATAGAAACACTATATTTATATTCACGAAAACCATCAACAATATATTTTTTAGCCGTTTCCCATAATTTAAAAGCATCACTTCTAAGAGTAGTACGACTTACTTGTTGATACCGCGGTTGTAGCCTCTTTTTGATGATCTCCGTAAGCTTGTCTTTGTCGAAGTGGTTGATTGGAAGCGCTCGTTGAATGACAAACTTTGTAAAATCAACTCGAAGCGCATCATTATCATATATAAAAACTTGACCATCCGCACCAATAGTACCTTGTGACGTATCATTTTGGCTAACTGCACTACAACCGTTCTTATGAGTCCTTAGTGTAGTGTTAGACGAGGAATTATAAAATTCCCCACATTTCTTGCAACGCGCCTTTTCCAACCCATCATTCATAATACACAAATCGTAATTAGACCAAACATCCCTTTTTCGTTGAGTTGATCTAATTCGCACAACATCATCATTTGTGTAAACTTTTCGTGCAATGCTAGTTTCAACGGAAGGATTAGTGGGAGCTTGTTGTGATTGTGAGTTTTCCATTATAGAGGGATTAGAGAGATAAATGAGAGATTAGAGTATATATATAGAGAGAGATTTGAGAGATTAAAGAGAGATATGAGAGTGTTTTTTATGTGTTTTCAACGATAACCCATTACATATATTTATACTAAAAATCCATGGCTTAAAATCATCAAAAAAAATAAAATAACGGCTAGTAGCCATTACACCCAAAGGTTTTAAAAAAAACGGTTTTTTTAACCGGTTAAATCCGGTTTTTTTGGGCAACGGCTAGTTTGACCACATGTTTGACCGATTTTTTAACCGGTTTTCCGGGGGAAAAAAAAAAAAAGGCGGTTATTTGAGAAACCGGATTCATAACCGGTAAAAAAATCGGTCCACACATGAAACTGGTTTCAGTTATTTGGCCGGTTAAAAAAAAACCGGTTTTCATGTTGCATCTCTAATGTAAATTGCTATATAGACTTATTAAGATTTACATGATCTGTGTGAGAAAAAGCCCATTTAGAGTAAATAGACATAGACCCACTTTGACAGTTGACAGGCCTTAGTGAGAAAATAGTACTCCGAGTATGTTATTAGCCCAAATCTATAATTAATAAGGGAAAATGATCGTGGATGTTTGTTGCATAGAGCATATCTGCTGCAAGGCATGAAATAATGACTATTTAAGTAAAGTGAAATTTAAATGGGTGATAGATGTAATTTTTTTTCCTTTTCTTACGGCAAATAAATTAACCGATGTTAGCTGCATGCATGTTAAACCCAATTAATAATTATTGTCTATTTATATACATCTTTGTTTCTTTTAATAAACAAGCCGACAGTAAACAGAAGATCGTGTGTTTAGTGAAGGTTTTTTACCCGCATTTTGTTGTGGGGTTCTGAGTTTACATGAGAAAAAAAGTTATTTTAAAATATATCATTTAAACCGGTTCTAATTTTTATGTATAAAATATTCTGAACATATACAAATAAATTCTAAGTAATAAGCTAATAATATTAAATTATTTGTTAAGTACATTAAAAGTCACTTTTAAAAAGAAAGTAAAAATTTTGCTAGTCAAAGTTACACTTAAAAGTTAAACGGAATAACTACAAAATATACAAAGTTAAAAATATTTATGTAAAGCTAAAAATCATGAAAAAAATGTATTGTATTAAAACCAGGACGGTTTTCGTAAAAAAGGTAAGTGACAAGGACTATTTATGTAATTTCACTTAGAGGCGGTTTTCGTAATGATGTGTAACTAACAATACTATTTCAGTAAGTTTTTTTTTTTTACACAAAGCGTCTATAGATTTAAGTCAGAAACTATTTCTCTAATCTTAAGTAATAACATGAATGTTTTTAAATTTTTTATTCTGAAACTAATCTGCAAAGCAATTAAATTAATAATTATAAGGCCGGATATAATAGGGGTAAGCCCTCGTCTCTCGTTGGACCAAGCCACGCGCCACCCCATTGTAGGTTTTCTATGTCACACGCCAGGAAGGAAACAAAAATTGTGAAAGGTGAGGCTCCTCACCACTCGGGCATTGTGCAAATTTTGGGACCTCATGGTGTTTTTGTTGTTAATTATTTGATTCATGAGTGTGCAGAAGGTATATTTGTATAAAGTGTGTATTACAAATAATGATGAGGTGAGTGATGACTATTGAGAATGAAGGTGATAATGTGCTGAATGGTGATGTGCGTTAAAGTAAAAGGTGAGGAGAAGATGATCATTGTATATAATCTAATACAAGTAGGAATGGCAATGGGGCGGGTTTGGGGCGGGGCGGCCATCCCCATCCCCATCCCCAAACCCGATTACAAAAATCATCCCCAAACCCGCCCCAATCCCCATTGGGGATCTTATCGGGGAGCCCCATTGGGGCGAGATGCTCCCCCAAACCCGCCCCATTCCCCATTAGGGTCTTATCGGGTTTTCGTTTTTGAAATCGATCCTCCATCATACTCATGTCTTTCCCCGTTTATTCTTATTATTGCTCTATTAACAATATGATTTTACATAAAAACTTAAAGAATCGAGAACTCATTAATAATATATTAGGCATTGGAATAAATCACAATTTTTTTAGAATATTATGACACAAAACAAGATTTTATGATCAAACTTTGAAATATTATAAAGATAAAAATTAACAAAAATTAGAGAATTATATTTAGTACATAAATACTAGCACAATATTAAGGTATATAGATATATGTATATGTATATTTATATGTTTCGGGGCGGGGCGGGGCGGGGTGGGGATAGTGTGCCCCGTCCCCGCCCCAAACCCGATAAGAATCCCCGTTAAGGCCCTAAAACCCGCCCCGAAACCCGATAAGCATGCCCCGCCCCGCCCCAATAAGTTCGAGTTTCGGGTTTCCCCATCAAGTTCGAGTTTTTTTCCCATCCCTAAATACAAGCAAGTCTAATATTGTTAGTATGAGAACACAACCTCACCAAGGGCTGAATTCATAATAACAATAAACTACATGGACCATATTTGCAATCAACTCTATACCAACATAACTGTAGTGTCTGATGTGTGTCACAAAATAAACACAGGCAGCATAGACCATGTGTCTTAAATTAACATCCTGGCTACATAAAACTGAAATTCACATGAAATGAAACTCAAATTCCTCAAACGAGAAAAAACAACAAATCCTATACGCTACAACAACCACCGCTAAAAAATAAAAAAATTATAAAACTTTTAATCCACTCTCCAAAATAATTCCCCCAAACAACACCCCATTCACTTTCACTATCATCATCATCATCATCATCATCATCAGATCCGTTCACTTTCTTTCATACCTTCAGATCTCCGGCCAGCCATCAAAAACCAGATCCAAATGTTGTTGTATAGCCTTTCCGGTGACCGTACTTTTTCCGGTGACCGGAATATTTTCCGGCGACCGGCGGTGATATATATGGTATTTGTGGTATTTGATGTTATTTTTTTTAATTACTTTATAGGCCATTTTGCTTTTTAAGCTTAGTTTTATAATTTATTTGTTTTTTATAAAAAGAGTTACTTTACTTTTTTGTGAAAAAAATACAAACTTTTACTATATTTTTTAGTAAGTTTTTTTATACTAGTTAGAAGAGTTAATAATTTCTGCGACAAAAACTATTAACTTTTTTTATTTTTAGGCAAGTTTCAAGTTGAGATTTTTTATTTTTATTTCTAAAGATTTTTTTTTTTTTTTTTTTTTTTTGTGTCAACTTTGTTGTCTCAGAAACCGTGTATTTTTATGTTGTGAACGTATTTTTAACGTGTTTAATTTTTTCAACAAAATATTGTTTGAAAGCGTAAAATAAGTTTCTAGTTGCTCTAAAAATAGTAAAACCATCAAAATCGAGTTTTATTTATGGATATCCGTGCTTACTCATCTTTTTCTAGTAGTTACGTTTCGTTTTCTTTTATATTTCCTTTCTTTATTTTTATTTTTTAATTTAATGAAAGTACACAACTTTATCAAACTTTTTATACGGAGACAATTGTTTTATATTTTTTACCTTATTTTTATCGACTATAAATAAACACATGTATTTTATGTGCTAGGTTAAACAGTTTTGACGGTACGGTGTCCAAAAAAAAAAAAATAGAAATTTATTTTCTAAGTACATTCAAAAAATATTTTATATTAATGTTTGTACTAAAGTCTAAAAAAAATTCATGAAAACAAGGAGACACAAGTCCCACATTGTCTCTATTTTAAAAAAACCATTGTTTTTTGGCACCAAAACATATATATTTAGCTAATTTCCATTTATAGGAAAATATAAAATCATAAACGGTGTAGTTGATATTTTCTAGTAAAGTAAACCAAGATTATTTTTTACCATTTGACCATCACTATAAAATTATTTACATTAAAAAGTTGCAGAAACTTTTATATTTATATCATAAAGAAAAGTGTTTGACTGTTTATTTTTGTATATATTTGTTCACTTTTATTGTTCTATTCCTCTATTTTTGTATAGTTTTCACTTCTATTTTAGATGTGTCAAAATAAAGTAGTTTTTTTTTTAGTCGACCGTTTAGTAGGTGACTTTAGTAGGTGAGAATGTATTTAATTAGTTAAAGAGTGTAATTATTTTAATTTTTTAAACTGTTTATTTTTTTGTCTGAAAACAATAATTTTAAAACATTGGCATATTTATTCTTGCTCAGCCTTTTTATCTACACAAAAACATAACAATATATTTTCCTTCATTATATTTTCTTCTTTTTTAAAGATTTGTTTTTTCAAAGTTGGTAGGAAAAATCATTATTCACAAAAAAATACTAGTAATTTTCAACCCCCAAAACACCCTTTTACTTTTCCTATCCACACCTCTCTCAATCCCCCCTTCAAAAAGGTCGGTCATCTTTAAACCCAAAATTACACTCCTACCCTCCACCACGCGCTTGAATCACACCCCCACCCTCGGCGCGTCACACCCAACCTCCACGTCACCACATGTCTTTGAACAACGGAACCAGAAACACGTAGGCCCCACCTTACCTTGTATACCCTAAAAATTAAACCACCTCTCACCAATATCTCACGAGATTTTCATCAACGTCCCTCATCACGCCACGCGTCAATCCCATCAAATCACAACCATTCATTACAGGTAACCCGGTCAGCCTGCCCAGACAGCAAACAAATCAATCACACCCGTCTGATCACCGGTCAGATAAAAATCAACGCCTCAGATCCTACCCGGTCAGATCTTATCGCCTTTAAGAACCACCCCCAACCCCTTCAATCTTCGCTCAGTCTCAAACCCTAGATCATCATCATCATCATCATTATTTTCATTTTCATTTTCACCCCATCATCAAAAATATATAGATACAAAATTCTATATCTATATATATATATTTTATCTATGTTTTGGAAAAGGGTGAGATGTCAACGGTGTTAGCAAGCCGTAATAATCACCATAACCATCATCAAGCATCATATATGGGTGAAATACCTAATTATATGAACCCTAACCCTAACCCTAACCGTAACCCTAAACCTAAATCCAAGAAAATCAAACATTTTTCCAACAATCATCAGGTGGTCAAAAAGGATTCTGCTGGTGATGCTTATTCCTTTAACCAAAGGCCTGTTGAAAATGAAGGTTTTAATTGTGGTGGGTATGTTAGTTATAAGGTGGGGTCTTGTTCGAGGTCCGAGATTAACGAGCTTCGAAAGAAGCTCGTTTCGGACCTCGAACGGATCCGAAAGCTTAACGATCGGATTCAATCCGGGGAGTTTTCGAATCCCCCGAATAATTTGAGATCGGTTAATGGGAAGTTTAAGAAAGTGGGTGTAGGGAATAAGAGACCCTTATCGAGTTTTCGCGAAATGAGTAATGGGGATAATGGAATTGGGGTGATGGATGATGAGATGTTGAAAAAGTGTAAACAGGTTTTGACGAAACTAATGAAGCATAAAATGAGTTGGGTTTTCAAGGCGCCTGTTGATGTTGTTGGATTAGGGTTACATGATTATCATCAGATTATTAAAAGGCCTATGGATTTGGGCACGGTTAAGTCGAATTTGTCGAAAGGGTTTTATTCGAATGTGGGTGATTTCGCTGCTGATGTGAGATTGGTTTTTGAGAATGCTATGTTGTATAATCCTAGAACTGATGATGTTCATGGTATGGCTGATCAGATGTTGAGGATTTTCGAGGATTTGTTTAAACCGATACAGGCGAAATTGGGGAAAGGTAATGAAAGGGGTAATGGTAATGGTAATGGTAATGGTAATGAGAGAGTTGGGAATGTGAATGTGGGGGGTAATAATGCGCGGGTTTTCGATATGGCGAATGAGAGAGTTGTGAATGTTAATGATATGGTTAATGATGTTGTGAATGAGGTGAACCGTGCGAATGAGTTTTCGGCTGTTGATGAATTGGACGGGAGTTCGTGGGATGATATTCAGACACCCGAGAGAACGAAAAAGGCGAAAACCGAGGCGAAAAGTAGTGGTTTTCCTGTTGCGAGTAAGCAGATACATTCGACTGCTTCAAATGCGGTTAATGCGGTTATCCCACCTGTGGTACATTCGCCTGTGAGGATGCCGTCGAGGACGCCATCGCCAATGCAGGTTACGGAGGCGGTGAAACCGTCTAATACGAGTACAATGACGAGAACGGTTTTGCCAAAGCTGCCGAAACCAAGGGCGAAGGATCCGAATAAGAGGGAAATGAATATGGAAGAGAAGCAGAAATTGGGGTTGGGGTTGCAGAGTATGCCGCCTGAAAAGATGCCTCAGTTGTTGCAGATTATTAGGAAGAGGAATGATCAATTGGCGCAAGAGGGGGATGAAATTGAGCTTGATATCGAGGCGTTGGATACGGAGACTCTTTGGGAGCTTGATAGGTTTGTTACGAATTGGAAGAAGTTTGTGAGCAAGACGAAAAGACAGGCTCTAATGGTTAATAGTGCTTCGACTGTTGCGGCGCCTAGTGTTTCGGCTGATATTGATGATGTAAGTGTTTGAATTGGTGTAAAGTTGTGTTTTTTCGTGGTATGTTCGCTTTTGGTTGCTGAACTTGTGATTTTTGTTGCTAATTTAGGTACCTATGAGCGAAAAGATGGATGGGGTGAAGAAGAACAAAAAGGAAGCAGGGGAAGAAGATGTTGATATTGGTGATGAGATGCCGGAAAGCAGTTTCCCACACGTTGAAATCGAGAAAGATGATGGTGGTGGTGGTCATGGTCAAGCTGCCACAGGAGGAGGTCAAGGGAATAATGACAACAATGCAAGTAGCAGTTCTAGCGGCTCGAGCAGCTCAAGTAGTAGTGGTTCATCGTCATCAAGTGGTATGGAATCTTGTCTTGCGTTTGAAAATGGCTGAGAAATTAGGCTGGTGGGAGATTGAATTGCTTATGAGATTGTTTTTATGATGTGTTTACAGATTCAGACTCAGGGAGTTCATCTGGGAGTGATTCTGACGCAGATGATGCACAATCGTGACAGAACACAGACGGGAACAGAACCAAACATGAGCTCAATCAGGGAACGCTGCAAGTGCGAATTAATGCCATTGCAGGATCCGGTTTGATGGTGGGTTAAAAAGAGACACACTCGCTTGGGAAGAGCAAGAAGTCCGATACGTTGAAGCTCCAATGAGATGATATAATGCGAAAAAGGAGATAGTGAGAACCCTTGTGATTGGGGTTTGATTTAGGTCTAAACTTAGAATGTTTTTTATTTGTTATGTTGTTAATCCTTATGTTAATGGTTTTTGGGGGTTGTTGCTGACATCTATATAATAGGAAGAAAAGGTAGAAGATGAGATAGTTAAGAGAGGATGATCTTGTGTGTACATATGACCAACAAGACAAAAGTCTAGTGTAGTTTTTTAAGTAATCCAACCATGAATGATTTTCTTGGCTGATTTATTCATATTCATGTTTGTTATTCAATGTTGTATTTGTTGAATCTCTACTTTTATCATGGTCAAAAGACAAAAATGGAAATGGTTTGAAAATGTATATCCCTTTTGTTTCATATTTGAACAAAGAAGAGTATATTAACAAAGGCATAAGAAGCCTAATGAGGTGGGTGAGCATGTGAGGGGCAGATCAGATGATTGAAAAAAGAATTTGGTATTTTTGACATGTATGCAACTGTTATGATCTCTTTTTCCTTGCATGCCATTTTGTAAGACTGACATATATGGACACATGTATGCAAAGTTCTTTTTGCTACAGAATTAAAGATCTTTTGATCCTCTTATATGCAATAAATCTAAAATTGATAGTTTTGGTTGGGTCCATAAGCTTTTAAGATTAGATAGCAATAGATTGTGGAATTTGGACTTTGGAGTCGTTTGAGACCAATGAGAAAAGGCTTGTAGGTTTCTCTTGACTCTGAATAGGTCAACAAGTATTGACTTGTGGTTGGTGGTTGATCCGAACTATATTGACATTTCTTCTCAAATAAGAGCTTTCCACTACAAAAAATGAGAAATTTGAACACGAGTTCAATTTCAAAATGAGCATTTACAGTATCTTATTCAATCTCTTTCTTTTGCAGTTTTTATGTACGAGTTTGTCGAGTTTCGAGATCATAGCAAGCATCCCAAATGATCCCTGATTTCTAGCAGCTTTCGGGACTCATCAATTTCACATGCATACAAGAACCCATAACAAATATAACCAGCACAACAGCAATTCTGAGTAACTGAGTTATTGTTTAATTTAAGAATCTAACGCATACATCAAAACAATGTCATAAGTTACACGTTACAGCAGAATATAAAATATAAGGTTCTTGTAAATCAAAAAAATAGGAGAAACTTGCAAAGATTACTCCACACGCCACTCAAATGGAAGTCGTCCCAGCAAAATTTTCTGAAGGTGTAGTTTCTTAGTTTTTGCTGCATCTTCAGCAGAACACTTCCAAAAGTTGTTTTTACACCAAAATCGTAATCTTCAGAAAAAACCTACTCTTGCTTCTTCAAATCAAGAAAAGCTTTACCAATTTGTTTTTCACAAACCGAATGGACTTCAGAGTCTAAAGACTTGAGAAACTTCTTGGATAAGTTAAGGGTGCTTATAATATGAAACATTCTACCACAAAATCTACGAACTTCAGCCCTCCTGGCTTGCTTTTCGGGCATATTTGTCACGAGTTCCTTGATCAAAACACAAAGTTCAGAAAGATGACTACTTATCATCTTCTTTCCCTGGCCGACAATACTTTCACTCTTGTTGACAGACACAAATGGCTTCAATGCTTCCAAGAGTAAATCAAGTGCTTCAACTCGCCTAAACTTTGACTTTGCAGTACTGCATTTTTCAACAAGAAGCCCAAAGTAACGTTCGCCTACCCATGCAAATCTTCTAATGATTTCTTTCAAAAATTGGGGTTTCAGCTGAGAGTTTTTCCCATCGAAATAAGCCACTATAGCACTTTTTAAGATATCAAACACCTTTTCCTTGTCCTCTTCTGAAAAGCTTCCAGAATCAATGATCTTCAGAATCCAATAAGTCGAGTTCTGAGCAAGATTGACAATTTTTCTATATCGCTGAAAAGATGCAGACTGTTTCTTCTTTGATGGAGTAATTGCTGTTTTCTTTTTCTTGAATGGTTTTGATGCTAATTTCAGATTCTTTTCTAGTAGTGGCTCGAGCATAGACAGTTGCAAGGATTCACCTTTGGGGTAATGTTTGGCTTTGAGTATTTTGTGTTCCACAATTTTACAAATACGGTCACCAAGCTGCTCACTGCCTTCAGTAGTATGCGGGTTCACAAATGCCTGACAAAGATTTGAGAATACCTTCAACACTTGTGGTTTACCTGCATGACATTTAATCTTTTTAAACATATGATTCAGGTATATTTATATTTATAAAGCAGCAGATTTAACAAAATAAGACTTGCCTTGATTCTCATGTAGGTAAATTTCCAGCAACGAAAGAACACGAAGTTTGAAAAGCACAAGCTGAGAATCAGCAGTATCACCACCACCAGCTTGGTTTCTTTTTTCTTTAAAGATTTGTGCAAGATATGAATCCATTCTGAACATAGCTTCATCATCCATTCCACCATCAGAATCGTCATCTGAATTTGCTTCACGAGATTCTTTAACTACAGTTCCTTCAGAGTCTTCAGACTGTTCCTCACCATCACCAGTATTATCACCTGTCTCTGCTTCATCAGAATCCTCCGCTTCTTCGATATCTAGAAGATCATCGTCATCAGTATCATCATCATCATCTTCACTGTCCGTCTCTTGACGTCTTGCTGGTTTAAGGTCTTTCTTTATAACCTTCAACATCCTCAGTAGACCGTCATCCGTCACATTATCACTGTAGTATTTGAAAACCTACAAAACGAGGTAAGAATAAAGAAATCTTGAGATTATATATCTACAGATACAATAAAATGAGAAGATCCACGATGTCCCATATTGTTACATGATGTCAGTAAAAAAAAATTCCTGAACTTGTATATAGGTGTTTGGTGTGGGCCAGGCACAACTTTTGTAGATAGCCAGATAAAGAGATTAGGACTTGGTGGATGGAAGACCAAGTTTTTGGCTAAAAAAAACCACACTTCTAAATTATTAACCATCTGGTTGCAGGTTTTAGTTACATAAAAACAATCTGTGTGACATATGCCCGGAGAGACCAAGATCAGAACAACCAACAAATTTGGAAGGTCGTGTGCACCATAGTTCACTTTTGGGCAACTTTCGATAGATTGACCCGTTAAAGATAAAACACAACCCAAAATAACCCAGATGAGAAAAGATAGACTGTCAAAAATGTGTGACCATGATACTACCCAGTCCTTAAGTGCGCAAACTGTGTAAACCATACCATACACAATAAGTTCACATTATTAGCCAAAACTTTCGTTATAAAAGGTACCTGCTCAATGGCAGACCGCATAGGAGCTGATGACTGTGGGAGCAATGACAGCATTGTATCCACAAAGACATCCATCAATTCAGGTGCTTCATCGCCATTTGGTTCATCGTCTGAATCAAGAAGATCAGGTGATGGGAAAAACTTCTTGCAGCATATTATAATTTCAGATGCAGCTTCAGAGAATTCCCCTGGTCTGAGTAAGAGTTGGAGTAGCAATTGGATGAGCAAGTACCTCAAAGCGTGTAATCTGTTAGCATCCGCGCTCATCCCACAATTCCTTTCCTGCCATCATTTAAAAAATGTTATATTATACCCTGATAGATACATTTTACTAAAATGAGCACGGTCATTCCAAACTCTCTTAGTGACACCAATTTCATACCGCATAATAAGGGGGTTTATGGATGTACATTATCAAAGTCTACTCAGAATAAAGTGATTTTGATTTAAATAATTTAATTAATTAAAACATAAGTAAAGACACCTCCATACACTATCTTATGCAACACGTTTTATACAGTAGATTAATTTATTTCAAAACACACATCATAACACCCCTCCACTCTAACTACATGCAAGCAAGACATGAAAAAATATCAAAAAATCCCAATTAATTACCTCTCGGGAAAGCTGAGTTTCCATTTCTTGCAATTTCTTGAAGGCTTTTTCGTCCTCATCACTTAACGACCTAAAGAGAGAAACTGAAGGAATGTTGCGTAAAATACTAAGGAATCGCATAAAGTACGAACCAAGATCATTAGCCTCAAGACCACTTGCTACAGCATGAGGCCCTTCTCCTTTCTGAGCGTTTGCCAACAGTAACTGGAGCTGCTCAATACACATTCTGCAAAGAGAGCTTGACGTCGCTGCTTTTGGCCATCTAAATTTCTCTTGTAGTTCAAAAGAAGTCACTTCGGTCCCAAGTGATGAAGAAAACAGACCCTGAACTGCCAAAAACTTTAAGATTTCTTTTTGAACACGAAACTTTTCTTCATTATCAAGCTTTGAATGTTTCAAAACACCAGGGATGGAGTCCACAACCCAACTTTTCAAGAATTCAGAAGTCCCAAGTGTTCCAGTAAACTCCTTCTCCTCGATCGAACCAATTTCTGAATTATCATCGGTTGTTTGGCTTTGATCTGACGGCTCTTCTGATGCAGAAGTCACATCAAGAAACATGTCCATTAAGTTTTGAATAAATAGCATGCAGCCCAGTTCAGAATTAAAACCAGACATCAAAGATTTAATGGTTTTAGTCCTTGTAATGCAATCGAATTTCCCGTTAGTGTGTTTCTGAAGAGCCATAGTAACCGCCACCCGTCTACCATCATCAAAACTGACCCAATTCAACAATTCTTTTAAAAAGGATTCTGCAACTTTGTATAGCCATGAGTCCTTTGTAGAGAGAATATCCACTAGACATTGGATAATTTTATAAGATAAAACTACTGGAATGCATGAAACGGGTAATCTTGGCAAAATGAGAAGTATAACATCAAATGCTAAGTGTTTCCGATCATGTGATGATAGAAGAAGCGATCCTTCAATAATAATCTCCCAGAAATTTTGCAAGTTTTTCTGGATATCTTCGTCTAACGAACTTGACTTGCGATTCTTTTTGTGCTTCTTTGATGAATTTAGTCCTGTTGCGGAGTCGGCATGTTGTGGTACAATATCGGGTAAAAGACTATTCACCAAAACTGGCCACAAACCATGAACTCGAGGCTGACAAAATGTTGACTCCTGGAAAATCAGATAAACAAAAATTAGAAAACCGAAAGGTTAATACTGGCAGAAACTATAACATTTCAATCCATTTACGGCTTTAACACTTAACTTTTTTTATATTTATACAGCCAAGCCTTCATTACTTAATTGATTAAACCTCTTAACTCTGGTTGTCTTGTGCAATGGCCCTAAACTTGTTTTGTATATAGAAAACTTGCCAAAAACTAAGAAATAAAGGGATGAGGACTAAACCATTGCGAAAAAAGTTCAAGGGTTAAACCATAAACTGAGTGAAATTTTGAGTCAACCGCTTATTAACTCAATCAGAAATCACAAAGCTAATCATAATAGTAATACATTAACAATCACCTTTAAGCAATTTGCAAGAGAGGATAGATGGTCAGCAGAAAACATTGTGTTAGAACTGTATGGATCAGGCAAAAGCTTCCCAAACACTTTGTTATCAGCCGATATTTTTTCTCTCAGTTTAAGAGCTAGAAGTAATGCATCAGGATTTCCAGCTTCAACGGCCCCTTCAAACCATTCAAGTAGACCGGGAGCTTCAAGAACTTGTTTCAAGACAATTTCAACAGGTAACTGCAACCAAAAGAATTCAGTTCGAACAGATGATTCAATGCACTTTTAATAATATAAAAACTGACTAAATGCTAGAAATAGAGCAACTATAAGCATATGCTTCAAGGAAAGAGAACTATAGCGGGATAAACTTGACAATCAGTTTGGACCATTGCTGGTTAAACATTATAGTTTCCTAAACATATCAGTGTATAATAACAAATGTTCTGGGTACCTGGATTGGAAAATCATCTGACTTAGATCATAAATATTTTTATCAACTTGTTTTAGTTGCAGAAGAAAATCCAAACTTGAAATTTTAGTGCTTGATGAAGTATAACACCTCATGTAAACTAGGAAGGCTAAGAATACTTGAGATTATAACACTTTAAGTTATTGCTTATTATTACCCTTAACAAAAGAAATACATTACCATATTTAACTCTTCAATAATAAGAGTGAAACCCCTTTTGTCATATAAATTATCTAGTTGCTTAAAAGAATTAAAATTGCTTTGACTCGATACTGATTATTACACCTTCAAACAGCATAAATTTATCTTTCATACTCATAAGCTCGAACTATTAACACTGGTTCTTTAATGGGGTATATGAGCTTTTAAACCTGCGTTAGACAAGACTATTTTATAGCATGATGCATTTAAGTTTACTACCTGTCTACATTTAATTATAGTTAATTGTTTAAGATGCAAAACAGAACCATACATCAGTTTAGCGTTTAATCATTGTTACCTCTACAGACTTAAAACGCAATTAACTCTACCCCAAATGTGATGTAACCACCAAAGGCGATAACTGACAAACACAAAGTAACAAACTAATATTGAACAACCTTCAAAAGCAATGAGTTGGTTCCAACACACACCATCTCACCAGTGATTTTAGCACGACACCCGAAAATGAACCCCAATCCCACAGAACTATTGGCCTTGTGCAATACTAGTCAGCTGCAAATGATTTATCCAATTACAAATAGTACTGATCGAGAATAATGATTTATTCTGCACGATTTCCTAATAACTTGGGTCCACTTGCAGTGTCACACTAAACATCATCAGTGGGACGATATGTTTTAGAACCAGCACAATATAATGGAAGGCTTTTTAAGTTTAATTTACTACTTTCTGCTAGTTAGCTACAATGCACTAAGGGTTGACCCGTTGCGTTTTAATTTGTATAATTAGAAGTCTTCAATCAAGCACAGCTAATATTACAACTACTTAAATATAAATTAAAAAAACAGTATGGCATAACATAACAGCATGTAAATTAGTCACAATTAACAAAGGTTTCAAAGCTCAATTACGATTAGAGGTTTATAAAACTAATCGGTTATTTGAGTTTTTGGCAAATCTGATTAGTTCAGTAACTAGTTAACATAATGTCAAATAATACAGGTTCTATTCTTGTTGAAATACAAGCTCTAAAAACTTCCTACAGAAGTGATATCATCACAAATAGTCAAATACTCCGTAACAGTTATATAGCATATTAGCATGTCTCAAATTAAGTATCATAATGTTATACTTTAAAGCTTAAAGATTAAGTTTTTGTCTTGTGAAGAGTTACCTTTTCACTTAATTGCAGGATGACGACCACAGCAGGTTCCTGAAGGTACCTTTTCTTGGCGGCTAGCGAAATAACAGAGCTAGTGAACTCTTTGACAAGCTCGGAATCAGAAACACTTTGTTCTAGTCTTCCTGATCGTGCAAGTGCCCCATAAGCAAACAAACGACCCAAAAGACAATCTTTAATTTCCTGCATATACATATACAAAAATAGATATAAACATCTTCGAAACGGCGATAAATTGAGATGTTCACAGCATCAAAAATGAGTTATATCCCACCTGACCCTTCATAGAGGAAGAAACTTCCAATAAGTCAACAATTAGTTTCAAAAGCGAGTCGATTGCAATATTGGAAACCGCACCGACTAACATAGTCAAACCCAATGCAAATCCTTGTCTAGCACACTGCAACACGAAATTCCAACAACACAATGCTCGTAAATCAGTTAATATTAATACATCTATTTTAAGGGTTAATTGCTTGGAAATGTATTATCTATCATACTAAAAACTTCGTTTTGTATGTAGCAAGCATCTTAAAAACCGATAATTATATTGTTTTACAGTAACTTTTTGCTGTCGTGGCAGCCATATAGCAATGAATTACAAGCCATTTACATACAAAATGGAGTTATTTAGTATGATCATAAACTCAAAACGTAACTAAACCACACCTCTCGTGAAGACGAAACACCACGAATAAGCCTCCTAACCGCATACCTAACACTCGGCGCACAATTATTCAACCCATCATCTTTCTCAGCTTCCAACTTCAACCCACCACCGTCAATCTCCTCCTTCCTCTCCATCGAATCATACGCCTTTTGAACCTCCACCAACTCACTCACCAACCTCTCCGCCGCAGCTTCCCTCACCTCAACTTCTTTATTCCCTAAATCCTTAAACACGCCAATATGAAACTCCGGCATAGTACTAATCCTATTCTCAACTTCCACATCCCCTACATTACCCTTAACTTCATCCGAAGCAACAGATTTATTTTTCTTCTCCTTATCCAACGCTTTTCGCTTCTTTTTCCGCTCCATCGGTGTCTCGCTGTCCGTATTAGTCTTAACTTTATCAATCTCTCCATCAGTTTTCTTAAATTTTTTCGTTTTTTTCTCTAAATGCTCAGTGTAAGCCTTACTTTCATCAACTATAGTTACACTATCTGAGCTTCTCTTCTTACTACCCATTTTTAACAGCTTTAACAAACTATCTGTTACATCAAAAAAATTAATAAAAAATATATAATAATAAATAAATGTGTAAAATCAGTGATTAATGATATGAATTGAGTCAAATTGATTGTGAATTAGATAAAAGGTACCTGAATTTGAAGTGAATTTGAGATGAATTTAGAGTTGGGGTTTTGATAAACCCTAAATAAATATTTGTAATGTTTTGGTTTGGTTGCTGTTATGATATCGGCAAATGATGCCCTAGTTTATTTTTGAAGAAGTTATACTTTTAGTCCTTGTAGTTTTTAAGAGTTACAAATACGATATAAAGTAATAGCCGTAGTTTTAGGGAGTTGCAAATACCCGCACATAACGACGGTGTATAGCGGTAAATAATTATATTTGTGAAATTGTCATTTGTGGTTCTGGTATGATCTTTGATGCAACACTTAAAGGTTCAATTTGCAGTCATTGTGAGAAAAAAATCTACATGCTAAAAATGAAAAAATGATAAAAGTTTGAGGATTAAATTTTGTTATTATTTTTAATTAAAGATATATTAGTAATTGAATTTTATGGTTTTGTAAGCTTTTAAGTTTAAAAAAAATGGTTTTCTCTTTATATACGCTAGATATTTTTGGATGTTTTAAATTGTTGTTAATGAGAGGATTTTGTTGATCGGTAAAGTTGATGAGGATTGAAAAGTGATTTTGTTTGGATGTGAAACTTACGTGGATAGATGATACGTTTGAAATGTTGTTGGCACGTGAGGTGCACGTGTGAAGGTTTATACCAACACACGTGAGTTGCACGTGAGATCTCCACAACAGACTTAACATCATTTGGCGCCATTTCATTCCTTTTAAATATCTGTTATCATTTCCAGTTTTAGTTATCATTTTGTAAACCAAATTCTCTCCTCTTGTAATTCATAACTACCTGTAACAATTCAGTTACACTTGTGATTCAGTTTTGAATACATTCTTCTTTCATTGTATTCCTGATTGTTTTACTAGTTTAGTCTTTGATTTATATCCTAGATTAAACATATCTCATTTTATCACGTATCAAATTGGTATCAGAGCCCTTTCTTGGCTCCTGATTTTCATTTTCCGATCATCTTCTCCGGTACATTCCGACATGATTATGTTACTTTTCCGGCGAAGTTAGTCACCACTAACTTCAGCTGTTCTTTTCCTCTGGTTAGTGTCAAACAACTGTAGCGATCATAAGACTAGCCCATTAGTGGTTAAATCCTCTATAATTTATATTGGTCACTACAATTTCTAGCCCATTGTGGGAGCAGATTAAGACCAGTTGGCAAAATGATTCAGTTTTGACAGCAGTAATTGAGAAGGCTAAGAATCAACAGAGTACAGATAGTAAATACACTTGGGAAAATGGCCAATTGAGAAGGGAAGGTGAATTGGTGGTGGGCAATGATGTTGAAAAAGCAGTTGTTTTTGCATTTTAATGGGGATGCTATAGGAGGACACTCTAGAGTACATGTTACAACCCAAACACTCAACTCTTTGTTCTTTTAGAAGGGTATGAGAAAAATGGTAAAATAATGGGTGAGAGAATGATTGGTTTGTCAGAAACAAAAACCTTATTTAAGTGCTTATCCAGGACTGATCCAACCATTACCTATACCAGATACAATTTAGAGTGATATCTCCATTGATTTCATAGAAGGATTACCCAAGTCACAAGGTAAGTCAGTTATTTTTGTGGGAGTAAGACATACTTAGCAAGTATGCACATTTTATCCCTCTGCAACATCCTTTTACTACACAACAAGTGGCTCAGCTTTTCATGGATAATATCTACAAGCTACATGGATTACCAAACAACATTGTAAGTGACAAGGATAAGGTGTTATTGAGTCATTTTTGGCAATCATTCGTTAAAATGCTCAAGGTACAGTTGAAAATGTCCACTGAATACCACCCTTAGTCTAATGGACAAATTAAGGTGGTTAACAAGTGTTTGGAATGTTACTTAAGGTGTATGTCATGGGAGAAATCAACGGAATGGATGCAGTGGTTGTCTTTAGCAAAATTTTGGTACAACACTAGCTTCTATACTTCCACTAATACAACCCCTTTTGAATCAGTCTATGGACAAAAGCCACCAATTCATTTGCCTTATCTAGCTGGTGAAAGCATAATTGAGTCAGTGGATAAGACATTGGTGGCAAGGGAACAAGCACCGAATATGCTTAAGTTTCATATGAAAAGCGCTCAAGACAGGATGGTTAGCTTGGCCTATAGAAGCAGGACAAATAGAAATTTAGAAGTAGGTAGTTGGGTCTTCTTAAAGCTACAACCTCACAGACAAGTCACAACGAGACAAGGTTAGTATCACAAATTGAGCTCAAAATTTTTTGGACCATTTCAAATCATTGAGAGAGTGAGAAAAGTTGCCTACAAGTTGCAGTTGCCAAGTGGTAGTCAGATACATCCAGTCTTTCATGTATCTTAGTTGAAGGAATGTAAAGGTGAGGTTGCCAACAGTGGATAATTGCATGTGTGTGTTGATGATGGAACATTGATTGTTGAACCCATAACTATATTGGATAAAAAGCTTGGCAGGGTGCAAAACAAACCAGTTACTTATGTCATGGTACAATGGTCCAACAGAGAAAAGGAAGAGGCAACTTGGGAGAGATATGATGACTTGATTACTAGGTTTCCTCAATTTGACAATGCTTAGTCTTTTTTAGGACAAAAAGAATTTACGAGGAATGGATTGATACGTTTGAAATGTTGTTGGCACGTGAGGTGCACATGTGAGGGTTTATACCAACACACGTAAGTTGCATGTGAGATCTCCACAACAGACTTAACATCTTTTTGCGCCATTTCATTTCTTTTAAATATATGTTGTCATTTCCAGTTTTAGTTATCATTTTGTAAACCAAATTCTCTCCTTTTGTAACTCATAACAACATGTAACAATTCAGTTACATTTGTGATTCAGTTTCGAATACATTATTTTTTTCATTATATTCCTGATTGTTTTACTAGTTTAGTCTTCAAGTTATATCATGTATTAAACATATCTCATTGTGTCACGTATCAATAGAATGTTGAATGTGTGAATTATTGTTGATCCGAAAAATAAAAAAAGTACATAAAAGAAATATCGATCAACATATATATCTTTAGATAAATATTCACAAAATGATAATAATCGTGAATAACTTAGCCAAAAGTATACTTTCTAATATAATTGATGAGGTATAGTCTCCTTCGGATACTCCGGAAGAGACAATTGTAATTAAACCCTAATATTTTTAAGACAAAACCTCTCCACGTTGGAACAGTCCTCCGGAGTGGCTGAGGTGATGAAGGTCACCTCAGGTCCGAAGGCAATGACGATGGAGCAGAGCCTACATTGGAGCCAGTACAACAGTAGCTAACATACATTGTACGATAATGTACGAATAGCACAGAAGCTTGGTCCACAACTAGCACTTGGAGCATAGCGACAGACAACTTGACCCGGTGGTCGAACCGGTTGGCCCGGTTATTTTTTTTTAATATTTTTTTAATGGAAAACCGGGTTGACCCGGAGGTCGAACCGGTTGACCCGGTGACCGGTGACTCGACCGGGTCGATTATAAACCCGGTTTTCAAAACATTGGATAGGAGCAATGTTTTGAAACCCGGGTCGACCCGGCCGGGTTAACCGGTTGGACCGGTTCCGGGCAAAAAAACGGGTCAAAATAACTCGGGTTTCTAAAACCGGGTTAACCGGTTAGACCCGCCGGGTTTTGAGTGACCCGGGTCAACCCGGTTCTCGAAACCCGGCCGGGTTTGGTTTTTTTCAAATTATTTTTATAAAAACCGGGTTGACCCGGCTGTTGAACCGGTTGACCCGATTATTTTTTTTTAATACTTTTTTAATGGAAAACCGGGTTGACCCGGAGGTCGAACCGGTTGACCCGGTGACCGGTGACTCGACCGGGTCGATTATAAACCCGGTTTTCAAAACATTGGTTAGGAGAATGAATTAGGAGGATTAAGTTGAAAAGATAAATCATTTTATCGGGACTTATATCCACGTCCCATGACAAAATTTAACTCACGAGACCACCACAATGGAAAAGAGCCCAGGGACGGAGCCACGCTTATTGTAGGGTTGGCCAAGGCCCACCTCATTGTACTAACTATTGTATAAGTTTTACATAGTATTATATATAAATTGGTCTAATAAAACTTAATCGACTAGTATTTCACTCTACTATCCTTAAACCCCCGATCCTACGAGTTTGAGATAGAGCCGATCTAATTAAACACCATCATCTTCTTAATCACCTTACACCGATCACTTTAGTACCAGTCACAGCGCCTCCGGACACTTCACGCGCCGCCTGCTACTGCGCCGGAATTTTATTTTTCCGGTGATCTAAAGCAATTACGCCCTGCACCCACTTTTCCGGTGTGTTTCCGGGCTATTTCCTGACTGACCGGAGATATCCCCTTTTCCGGCGGAGGTTTTTTTACCGGCATTTTTGCCGGCGAAGTCCCCGGCATATTTTATTTTATTTTTGTTTTCCTGCTTGTCTATTTCTTTTGCAGGTTGTTTGGGGACCCGTGGGACTTACCTCCTGCCGCCATCAAGGTTAACTGCCGCCAGCAGCCGCCCTCTGCCGCCATCACTGCTGACCGGATTTTATTCCGGCAGCAGCGGAGTTGTTTGTTTCTCTTCTCCCTCTTTTACTCTTATTTACTCTTAATTATTTATTTTTACTCTTTTACTCTTTTTCTCTCTTATTTATTTATTTTTACTCTTTCACTCTTATTTATTCTTTATTAGTTAGTTTTACTCTTTTTTATTATTATTATTATTATTATTATTATTATTATTATTATTATTATTATTATTATTATTATTATTATTATTATTATTATTTTTTTTTTTTTATTTATTTTCTTTTTCTGTCAGCCTGCTTGTTTTTATTTTCTCCCATACTTTTGTTTGTTCGTATTCCGTATATATTGATTGTTGGCTTCTTTGTGTTGTTTCCTTTTGTTGTGTCTTGATAGTGTGCTTGTTTGTCTAGCCCCCCTTTTTTTTTGCGTCTTTTCTTGTTGTTAGTTTGCTTGGTATAGGATAGACCCCTTGGCTAGTGATGGTAACCTGAGGTCATGTCTTGCCGGGTTGGGAGAGGTAGACGGGGTAGGCGGAGTAGGTGTAGTGGGCGGGGTAGGCGGGGTTAGTGGAGTGGGCGGGGATGGTAGGGAGGGCGGGCTTAAGGCGGGTAAGGGTTTTGCTAGGGCTGCGTCTTCTCGTATGATTAGAGTGGGTAGTTGGAACGTTGGGTCTCTTACCGGTAAGCTCTTTGAGCTTGCAGATGTGTTGAGGAGACATAAGGTTGACATTGCGTGCTTCCAGGAGACTAAATGGAAGGGCTCAAGCACGAGGGAGGTAAACGGCTACAAGCTCTGGTACTCCGGCTCTAGGTCAGCGAGAAACGGAGTTGGTGTTATTTTGGCGGCAGGGCTAAAGGATAATGTAGTGCAAGTGACCCGGAGTAGCGATAGGATCATGGCGATTACTTTGGTTATCAATGGGGAGACCGTCAACGTTATCAGCGCATACGCACCACAGGTGGGCCGGAGTAAAGCAGAGAAGAAGAGTTTTTGGGACGATCTCGACGAGCTCGTGAGGGATTGCCCGTCGGATCGGCGTTTGTTTATAGGTGGTGACTTGAACGACCATATAGGTGCGGATGCAGATGGTTACAAGGAGATACACGGAGGGTTCGGCTTCGGAGTTAGGAATGACGAAGGACGATCGATTTTAGAGTTTGCTACCGCTCACGACTTGATAGTAGCGAACTCTTTCTTCAAGAAGAGGGATGTTCACTTGATCACTTTTCGGAGCGGGGTCACAACACCCAGATTGACCATCTGTTGGTGCGAAGAAGTGATCTTACTAAATGCAATGACTGTAGGGTTTTCCCAGGCGAGACTTGCTCATCCCAACACAAATTGGTAGCAGCTGACATGCTTTTCGAGAGGCAACAACCAAGGAGATTAGTGACCGGGTTACCGAGGATTCTTTGGAAGAATTTGTACGGTGAGGCGGCATAATCGTTTAGAGTGAAAGTCTCAGAGGGACTTGCTACTCAATCGGATGACTTGCCTGCTAGAGACGCGGACCAGTTGTGGGGCACTCTTGCCGGCATTATCAAAGATGCAGCAAAGGATTCCCTTGGGGTGACTAGAGGAACATCGAGGTCCCAACCGACCAACAGAGAATCTTGGTGGTTTTGCGAGGAAGTGCAATCCAAAGTCGTCGAGAAACAATCTAGGTTCAGAGAGCTTCTTTTGTGCAGAGAGGGTTGCCAAGCTGACATTACTGCGGCAGAAGAGAGGTATAAAGTAGCTAAAAGAGAAGCGAAAAAGGCAGTTGCTCTGGCAAAGGACAAGGCGTATGAGGATTTGTATAAGAAACTGGACTCCAAAGAGGGGGGCTAACGACATTTTCAAGATCGCTAAAGCCCGAGAGAGGAGAAGGAGGGACTTAGGATGCGTAAAGTATATCAAAGATGAAGGAGGACAGACCATTGTGAACGTAGAGGATATCAGGAAGAGATGGGGATAGTACTTCTCCTCTCTTTTTAATGTAGGAAGGGCTGAAGGCAGCCGGAACAAGAGAACCTTAGCCAACGAACAGAGTGCTACTATTCAAGGATTAGTCAACCTGAAGTGAAGATCGCACTACAGAAGATGGGAAGAAACAAAGCGGTAGGGCCGGACCAAATCCCCATAGAAGCTTGGAGGTGTCTGGGAGATAGGGGGTTAGATTGGTTGACATGCCTCTTCAACAAGATCTTCTACGGGGATAAGATGCCAGAAGAATGGAGACTCAGTGAAGTCATCCCCATCTACAAGAATAAGGGAGATGTATAAGTGTGTAGCAAATATAGAGGCATTAAGCTTCTCAGTCACACCATGAAGCTTTGGGAGAGAGTTATTGAGAGAAGGTTGAGAAGGGAGACGAGAGTGTCAGAAAACCAATTTGGTTTTATGCCAGGAAGGTCCTCGATTGAGGCTATTCACCTTCTCAGAAGTCTCATGGAGAAGTATAGAGAAAGACAAAAGGACTTGCATATGGCGTTCATTGATCTTGAAAAGGCTTATGATAGCGTTCCACGCGAGTTGATTTGGAGAACTCTTATCGACAGAGGAACCCCAAATAGATACGTGAGATTCATTAGGGATATGTACGAGGGTGCTAAGACTCGTGTACGGTCCACAGTGGGGACCTCAGAGTTTTTCCCTGTGGAAGTTGGGCTCCACCAGGGATCCGCCATTAGCCCCTACCTCTTCGCCTTGATTCCAGATGAGTTAACTAGAGGGGTACAAGAGGGCATCCCGTGGAACATAATCTTTGCTGATGACATTGTGTTGGTGGCAGAATCGGCGGAAGGGTTAAACACCAGACTTGAGCTCTGGAGGGAGGCTCTTGAAGACAATGGCCTTCGGGTGAGCAGGGAGAAGACTGAATACCTGAGATGTGATTTTGGGAGGATTGAGCCAGGTCACCACGAACAAATTGATATTCATATCGGTGATCAGATCCTGCCACCCAAGGAGTCCTTTAGATACCTGGGATCGATAATACATAAATCAGAGAGGATAGATGAGGACGTAACCCACCGGATTAGAGCGGGGTGGGCGAGATGGAGGGCGGCGTCAGGAGTCCTTTGCGACAGGAACATCCCATTTAAGTTAAAGGGAAAATTTTATAAGGTGGCGATTAGACCGGCTATCTTGTACGGCTCTGAATGTTGGCCCATATTAAAGGCACAGGCTAACAGGGTAGAGGTGGCAGAACTGAGGATGCTAAGATGGACTTGTGGTAAAACCTTGCTTGACATGATCTCGAACGGAGTTTTCAGAGCCAAACTTGAGGTCGGGAATATTGTTTCGAAAATGAGAGAAGGAAGGTTGAGGTGGTTCGGACATGTCAGGAGGAGGCCACAGTCAGCGCCAGTTAGAAGGGTCGAAGCGCTAGTTGTAGAGGGCGTGAGAAGGAGAGGCAGACCCAATATCAGGTGGGAGGATATACTTAAGCTTGACATGATGGAGCTTCGTTTGACCGAGGACATGATCTCGGATAGGAAGGGGTGGAGGGATAGAATTAGGATTTGCGGGTAGTGGTGCTAGGTTGGCTTTTAGGTGTCCCCTTTTGCCTCCTTGCGTGTTTTGTTTTGTGGCCTCTTTTTTGCTTTGTCGTAGTCTTAGGCCCCGTGCGTGGTTTGCGTTGCTCTGTTGTTGCTCCCTTAGGTTTGCCTGCTTTGTCTTGCTCCCTGCGTTTGGTCTTTTGGTGCTACGTGTTTTTTGCCTTAGCTTTATGCCTCGTGTGCTACTTTGCTTTGCTCTGTGTTGCCCCCTTTTGTTGGTCTGCTTTTGGTGTGCCTGGGCTTTTGGTTTTATGTCTGTTGCGCTTTGCTATTGGCTTTACGGCGTGCTTGTGCGTGTTTCTTTTCATGTATGCCCTATTTGCTTGTTTGATTGCTTTCTTTTTACTACGCTTTTGCCTATTGTTTTTGTCGTATACTTTCTCTATCCTTTCGCACTAGCACACATGCATTTGCCGGAGGTCTCGTTGGAAGCAGTCTCTCTACCCACGGATTTACCCTGGTGTAGGGGTAGGATCTGTCTACATTTTACCTCCCCTATACCCTGCCCTGGCGGGATTGGGTTTGTTGTTGTTGTTGTGGTCTAATAAAACTTAATATGGCCTATCCCTATCCCATGTAGAAGAACTAGCTTATAGTCTTTTATTTTAATTGCGACATGGCTAACTATACGGAGAAATTTAACATTGTGATTGTATAATAGTCTTATAACTTCTTATTTATTTAAGTTTGAAAGTATTGGTTAGTATAAAAGATTATTTTATGCTCACATCTAATACATTTTTCTCGTAATGCCGTTGTTAAATTTACTATTTTACATCTTTAGTTCCATTTTGAGATTAAAATTATGTTTTATCATTCACAAAAGTAATGATACTTTAACAGTAAATCGCTATGTTACTATTTGGCCCATCCATATATTAAATCTTGGCTTCGTCACTGAAAGAGCCATCTGATCCATCCATATACTATCGCTTTTGTGACTTTTGCTCATGTCAAGCTCAGTCTGATCTGGCATTGTTTCTTTGAGTTTTAATATAACCATGCAGATTTTTCTTCACAAACCTTGGAAGTAAGATGAACTAGAACTTTGCAAAGTTCATCCAATACTCTAATTAGCTTGTGTTTTTAGTACTGAGGTATTCGCACGTTGGTCTCACTAATTCTGCCAATCGTGTGTGACCTTAAGCTATGTAAACTCCCAACTTTAAAGACACAAGGCTCCGTGTGCTACAAGCCTACAACGGTATGGCCTGGGTGTCATAATACAAAAACTGTGTAATTACAATATGTCCTGTACGAATATGATTGAAAATACCACTGAGGGATACAAAAAATTGCGCCCCAAACATCGACAAGGATTACACCACAAAATTAAAATTACAGAGAATGATTCAAAATGTTGATCATTGCTACTTCTAAGATTGTTGACCCACAAAGCATCAAAACTAAATATGGTTTGTGCTATTAAAACCTCATAAGCAGAAAAGTAAAGCTCTATCAGTCTCTTGTTCAACTAATCGACTCTATAGGACAAGTTCTTTTAGCTCATCATTATCACATAACTTAATAGTTATAGCCCTATAGAAATCTCAGCAAGTGAAAAGATATTTTTTCGCTTTACAGATTAAAATAATAAAGAAACCGATTCATATTGAAGGATTTCATGAGTCCTATGCAGTAGTATTCCACTGATGGCATCTTCATAAAAAGATGCACCTCCAGTTACCAAAAGGCATACCATTTAAGAACAAGTGTTAACAAAACAAATATGTGATTATTACTACTGCAACCCGATCATCTCATGTTCGGCTTTTTAGTTACAAAAACACCTAATAACATTGTAAACTCATGAAAAGACAGATCTACTTCTTGACCTCCTCATATTCTGCCTCTGGTGTTTGATTACCACCTTCTGACCCTCCACTCGATCCATCACCACCTGAACCACCCTGCATGTGTTGTCCAATCTTCGACTGTGCCTTATTTGCAGCATCAATCTTTCCTTGAATCTCGGCAGCATCCTCTCCACCAGCAGCTTTCCTCAGATCTGAAACTGCGGTTTCAATTTCAGAAACAACGTCAGCCGGAAGTTTGTCTTTGTACTCGTTCAGATTCTTCTCGACACTGTAAATAGTGGTGTCAGCGTTGTTCTTGGCATCAATAAGTGCCTTCCTTTCAGCATCCTTTTGGGCATGAAGCTCTGCTTCCTTAACCATCTTCTCAATCTCAGAATCGGAGAGACCTCCAGATGATCTAATTGTGATTTGTTGTTCTTTGTTAGTGGCTTTGTCTTTGGCCGAGACCGTGACGATACCATTGGCATCGATGTCAAATGTTACTTCTACCTGAGGCATGCCTCTTGGAGCAGGAGGAATGCCCACAAGTTCAAACTCTCCCAGGAGCTTGTTGTCACTTGCCATTTCACGCTCTCCTTGAAGCACTTTGATGCCCACCTGAGTTTGGTTGTCCGCTGCTGTTGAAAATACCTGCAAACAGCAATCTCTAACGGGTCAAATGGGTCGAAAGTTAGGCAAAGTGTACTTAGTTGCATAACACCTCCTACAATAGTTATATCAAAAGATGATATAAGTTCTCTAAAATGTTGCATTTATTAATTCAATAACAAACTTAATTTTAAAATAAATTCTTAAAATGATATAATTGTGTTTTAAGTAAAACCCAACTGAAATAAATTATCCTTTTTGACTCCTTATCGTGTACAACTACGAGACGGTGTGTACAAAGATTGCCAAATAAGAATACAGGGTTAATAATCTAGACCAGACGACATGTAAGCATCACACAGTAATTGTAATGATCTAGAAACATTCAAGAAATTTATGTTCTCACCTGACTTTTCTTTGTTGGGATTGTGGTGTTCCTACTGATAAGCTTGGTAAAAATACCGCCAAGAGTTTCAATACCAAGAGATAGAGGAGTGACATCAAGAAGAAGCAACTCTTTAACATCACCACGAAGAATACCGCCTTGAATAGCTGCACCCATGGCAACAGCTTCATCAGGATTAACCCCCTTGCTTGGGGTCTTTCCAAAGATTTCTGTAACGACTTCCTGAACCTTAGGAACACGGGTCATTCCTCCCACAAGAAGAACCTCATCAACCTCCTTGGTTGTGATTCCCGCATCCTTGAGACAGTTTTTGCATGGGCTCCTGGTTCTTTCGATCAAGTGGTTAACCAAAGCCTCAAACTTTGATCTAGTGAGGGTGATGTTCAGATGCTTTGCACCAGATGCATCAGCTGTGATGAACGGCAGGTTTATGTCAGTTTGGGTTGTTGATGATAGTTCGATCTTAGCTTTCTCAGCAGCTTCCCTAAGTCTCTGAAGGGCAAGCTTGTCTTTTGACAGATCAATACCCTCTGTTCTCTTAAATTCACTAACCAAGAATTCCAACATAGTATTATCAAAGTCCTCTCCTCCAAGAAAAGTATCACCATTTGTTGATTTAACCTATATAAACACGATATTATTGCACATCAATTAGTAAAAGAGAGAAAAAGAGCTAATTGCATGTTTGGTCAAATTTCTACACAAGGTAATCAACGTTCTTTAAACCAGAAAAAAAAAAATTGAAGTTCAAAAAACAAGGTTCAAGGCAGCCAACTTCCACAGTATTCGATTTAAGGTGATGAGGTGGCAGCTATGTGTCAGTAACTTCTGAACATATTAACTTTATTTTCTCATGTGTCTACCCAAAGATACCAATATTAAAGTCAACCTTGGGTATTCACCCACCATCCAGTTTTTTATAAGAGCTAACGACTTTTCTAACCTAAAAGTTGGCTACCCACAACCGAAATTGACCAAAATTTGTTACCTTATATGCAACGGCCCAAAAAGACCAAAATGCTGACCGGGTTTATTGGCTTATGTTATGCAAAAATAAGCACATCAGTACTTGCCTATTTGAAAGTTTTTAAAAGCCACAAGCCCACAAGTATAAGCTGAAAATATGCAATACAAACACCCACTAAATCTTAAACATTTCATACCTCAAAAACACCATTTGATATCTCCAAGATAGAAACATCGAAGGTTCCACCGCCAAGATCAAACACAGCAATAAGACCCTCTTTGTTGTTTAGACCATATGAAAGAGCGGCAGCTGTCGGCTCATTGATGATTCTCTGCACATCAAGACCAGCAATCCGCCCGGCGTCCTTAGTCGCTTGCCTTTGGGCATCGTTGAAATAAGCCGGCACAGTAATAACAGCTTTATTAATTGTCTTTCCAAGATAAGCTTCAGCAGTCTCCTTCATCTTCGTAAGAATAAATGCACCTATCTGGCTTGGAGAATATTTCTGCCCATTTGCCTCAACCCACGCATCTCCATTTGGAGCCTTGACAATCTTGTATGGTACCATTCCCATTTCTTTCTGTGTTTGTGGGTCGTCAAATCGTCTTCCAATCAATCGTTTTGTCCCAAACACAGTGTTGGTAGGGTTAGTTACTGCTTGACGTTTAGCTGGGGTACCCACAATTAGCTCTCCTTTTTGGTTGAATGCCACAACTGATGGAGTAGTTCGTGATCCTTCAGCATTTTCAATAACTTTTGCAGTCTGCATAAAAAAAGCATCAAGAATAAGAATCTTATCTATCAGTTATTACATGTAAACTATGCATAACCTTCCAAAAGATAACGTGTAAGTCTTACCTTTCCTTCCATAACTGCAACGCATGAGTTTGTGGTACCCAAGTCAATCCCGATAACTTCATTTCCAAGAGGTCTCGAGCTGCATAACATGTAAGGATTATAAAATGAAAAAGATAATATTACTAACAAGATATGTAGTAACACTGTAACAGGCATAATCTACTTACCAAAATGGCCTAGAAATTACGCCCAACTTGTGGCTCAACTGTGACCCAGCCCATGATGATTTGGATCCACTTAACTGCACAAACATTCATATCATTACATTCAAAAACTGACATCATAACGTTGTTTATCAACAAAATGATAAGAGATTTTTAATATGCAGCACAGGAAAGCTCAAACAAAAAGAAAAAAAGATGAACACACACATTCTTATAAAATTAGTACTCTTTACAACAAAGAATCATCACGAGGACAAAACTTCACATAAAAATAACCCCATGTCGTTTACTAGTAACAAGTCAAGGTACTAATCATATAATGATGTATTCTAACAAAAAGAATCACCAAATATGCATGAGTTTGTGGTACCCAAGTCAATCCCGATAACCAGCACAGAAAATCTAGAACAAGAAAGGAAAGGATAATAAAAATAAAATAAAATAAAGCCCCTCAAATATAGAACAATAGACAACACACTTCCATTATAACATCAGATTCTTCACAATAATGTATCTCAACAAGTGGGTGACAATTTGATAACCCGTAGGTTACTACTAACTAAAAGAGTTTCCCAAGTACCAATAACAAAAATTTAAACACATTAAACTACATTTGTATCATAAGAAGCAACAAAGTAGTGAATAACATATTCACGAAGTACAAAATACAGATGTCCGTTGAAATATACGTAGCAAACACCCAAAAAACAAAGCAGCAGAGCACGCCCAACTAGACGCAAAAACTGAGCTCGCACCGCAGATAATTAACACTAAACACCGGCAAATCAGCACCCTAAGCAACATCAAACTAACAGCCCTAGCAGCAGCAAATAACAGTTTTATTTGCAATTATCGTGTTGTAAGTTTGATCCGGTATTCGGGTGTTGGTATGTTGTTGTTTAGGGTCTGTTAACCGTCTTCTTGTGTGTTTGCTTACTTGCTACTCATATTTCAACAGGATCAACAACAAACTGCAAATTATTCAAACATTATGCAATTCACTCATGTAAACTAGATAACAAAGATATCTTCTCCAACACAAACAAAAAAAATAAAAAAATAATAAAAAATAAAATAAAATAAAAAACCATCTATAGAACACAAGAATAGCAAATTAATAACATGCACGCATAGATGGTTAGAAACTGCGATTAGACATAACACAAAACAAACATCATATACATAAACAAAACTATTCACACATTTTCGCAATTAATTCATGTAATCTGTACAACAAAGACACCATCTATAACACATACAAAACATAAAAAACAACACAGGACGTATATAAGGGGGTGTTTATTTAAGCTTATCCACGGCTTTTGAGTTTATCTGCTTTCGGCTTATGTTTCACAATCTCAATTTTTCGGATTATTTAAACTTGTTGGCCTGCATATGTTATAATAAAGTTATACAAGGGGGTGTTTGTTTAATCTTATATGTGGGCTTATGAGCTTATTTGATTCCGGCTTATATTTGATAAGCCCCAATTTTCCGGCTTATTTTGATCCTTATGGGCTTATAAAAGTTTATTACTATCATAATAAACTTATTATTATATAAGCCCACAAGTTTTAAAATAAGCCAAAATTGAGGCTTATGAAATATAAGCCGAAAAACAAATAAGCTGGTAAGCCCACATATAAGGTTAAACAAACACCCCCCTAAAGTTATATAAGCCCATAAAGTCCCAAAAATTAACATAAGCTGAAAACAGATGAGCTCATAAATAAGCTTAAACAAAAACCTACCGAAACAAAAAGCTGAATTTCGTACCGCATATAATAAGCGAATAGATTATACTAAAATTAACCGACTAAAAAAATATATATAAAAAAGGTAAAAAAGATAAGGAGCATACAGATTTGAAGGTGGAAAGAGGAGCAGATCGGCGAAGAGATCGAAGTAAGGCGGTGGTTGCCATCAATTAATCACCAGAAATCAAAAATGAAAATGAATAAGATATAAAGAGTGTGATGATCTGAATAAGGAAGGGTTTAGGGTTTTCGTTGTGGAAATGATTTATTATGAAAATAAATAAATAAAAAGCAGGTGTCGAACTTTCTAGTGCCTCCGTGGAGCTACCCTTATCTAGTTATTTTTCTTCTTTTTCTTTTTTCTTTTGATTTATTTTATTTCCTTCTCGTGTTATCGAGTTTATTTCACACCGTCACAATTTCGATTTCGGGTTTTTATTACAAGTCCAAGTCTAATTTTGGTGAAATTAGTTCAACCTACGGTACAGTTAAAGGCTTAAAGCTCGACCTTGTATTATAAGTTGTAGGGTAAAGTATATGATTTAAGATCATTTGAGGACAAAAGATTATTTACATACCAAGGGATCAATCTGCACCATCCATTTTTACTTGATCTAATAGATGGGATTAATCCCAACAATTTAAAAAATCTACTTTCATCCTCTTTTTTAAAATATTAATAACTTTCAAACCGTTAATCGTTAAGCGAAAAAGAAAATATCATTGCGACGAGCATTTAATTATCTTTCTATAGATAGACACTTTGATATACTTTCGACAAAAAAAAATTTTTCGTATTTTTCACCTTTTTTTTTAAGTTTTCCCGTTTTTTTACGTTACTGAAATTTGCATTAAAATATCATATATGATTTAATACTAATTTGAATACCACATGTGATATTAGTGTTAAATCATATATGATATGTATATCATATGTGATTTATCATATATGATTTAACACTAGTATCACATATGATATTACATATCATATGTGATTTAACACTAATATCACATGTGATCTTCAAATTAGTGTTAAATCATATATGATATTTCATGCAAATTCCAGTTTCGAAGAAAAACGAAAAAACGTGAAAAAAACGATTTTTTTTTCTTTTTGAAAGTATATTAAAGTGCCCGTCTATAGAAAGATAATTAAATGCTCGTCACGTTTGTGTAATTATTTTTGCTTAACGATTAACGGTTTAAGAGATATTTAAAGGGTTATGGTACAGAAAAGTTACTAAAGTTTTCCAAAATTTTGTTCTATGTTACTATAGTTTCATTTTGTTCACTTAGGTTACTGAACTTTCGGGAGCATACACTTCGATAAATTTAGTGTTAGTCGGAGTAACCTGAACGTATATTTTTTGATAAGTTCAGTAACCTGAGTGAACAGACTGTCAAAGTTTAGTAACCTGAATGTATAATTTTATAAGTTCAGTGACCTGAGTGAACAAAGTTTCAAAGTTGAGTAACATATATGAACAAAATGAAACTATAGTAACTTAGGACACATTTTTGAGAAACTTTAGTAACTTTTCTGTACCATAACCCATATTTAAATTATAAAAAATAAGTGAAATAATAAAATGCTTTTAATCTCAGCCATTGATTTTTTTTAGATGGATGGTGGAGATGAATCCCTTTGTATGTAAGAAAAGTTTGGTATGTAAAATAACTCACCTCAAAGTATATTTGACGAATTAATCGGAGTTTGCAAAATATTTTGAAAAATATTTACGTAGTGCATGTTTACTTATTTACTAGCCGGGTACCCGCTCGTTGCAGCGGCGGGTACCCGTGTGATTATATATTTTTCGGCGATAATTTTTTTCAAATTACTTTTTTACGATGGCACAGTATTTCAACCATAAATTCAAAGTGGTTCCCATCTTTAGTAAAAATTCAACAACTCAAATAGTTAAATCCAAAGTGGTTCCCATTTTTAGCAAAAATTCAATAACTCATATAGTTAACGAGTTGGGTCAGGTCGGGTCAAGTCGTGTCCAATTAAACCCCAGCTCACTTATACCAAAACATCGAACATATTTTCTATCAAGTGTTTCCGTATAATGCATAATATTATTGGACGTTTGATAGACCTTTTTTGAACATTAATGTACTTATTGAAAAGAAATTTAGTACTTTGACTTTAAAATCATAAATATGTTTGCAACTTAAAGTCTAAAGCTAGACATAAATACCATTATAAAGTGGGTTGTTACATGTTTTTTAAATGAGTTGATGTTACAAGTTCAAACAATTTAAGACAATTAATTAACTTTTAATTATGTGTATGCAAGCTTATTAACTATCTTTTTATAGTAAGTGTGTAGGCTTATTTTTTTAAGACTTCTTCTTATAGAAAGTCCCAAATTCATTATAAATTAATATAGATATAGGCTCATTCATTAGTTTGAGTTTATGGAAACTTGTAAAAACGATATAAGTATGCATGACAAACAAGACTTGAGCGAGACTTTTGAGTTTGATTTAACTAAACTATTATTATTAGAATATCAATAATTTTAACATTTAGTAGTTTGTGATTTTTTTGGGATCTCAAAAGTGGATTAGCTTGAAAGGTAAAATTATAAATAAAATAAATTTGATAAGGCTTGCGAACTTAATGAGTTAAACATTTTGTTATTGAACTTAATGAGTAAAACTCGCGGTTTTTTAATCTTAGATCAGACTTTGGGTGTGTTTGTTTTTTTAAAAAAAATCTTACTAGCCCTTTTACTCTTACCAGTAAGAGGTGGGCAGACATTTTGCTTGTTTGTTTTTTTTATTTTGAGTAATACCCAGTTAGACATATAACATCTTACTCAATAAGAGGTGTGAGACTTGTCTTACTGTCTCTTACTCGTTTTGTAAACTTTATATAATACATTTGATTGTTTATTAACTATGTTATATTTATGATAAAAAGTTTTGTTTCATATTTACATAAGTTACTTATTATCGCATTGCGTTGGTTTAATAAACAAATTGCAAAAACGAGCACTTAAAAACATTCGGACAATTATACAAAAACAAACAACATTATTTCATCCAGATTTAGACTTTCTAGCCAACTCTTACCAATAAGATGTGATAGTCAGATTCATACCCAAAACATCTTAATGAAACAAACACACCGTCAATATCTAAAGTATAACTTTGAGAGGAAAAAAAATGAAGGATGAACGAACCTTGTAAATTGGCAAGATTTAGTTGCATTTTTGTTCCATTGCAGCTGTTAAGTATCTATCAATTTTCGATTAATGTTTAGATGAAATATAGAAAGAAAGTAAAATAAAATGAGTTTTTTTTTTTTTTTTTTTTTTTTTTTTTTTTTTTTTAACGGCACAGTTATATTAATAAATAGCTACTAGTAAGTCACTAGAAGTCAAACAGTACAAATACAAATCTAAAAATAAACAAATATATGTATTCCTCCCGAGGCTTTAACTGTTGGGACTACAAAAATGATGAAAAAACTCTTGTCAATTAGAATTTTACAAATAACCAAGACAAGAGAAAAAATCCTCACCCACGATGGTTATGCTACTGGTTTTTACTATGCGGTGTTTTTTATGCAGTGCAATACAAGCCCCGGGGAAAAGTTACAGCAAGCAAATACAAATTAACAAAAGATCCATACAATCTTGATTTGCTCGATACTGCTAGCAACGAGAAGCAAATCACAACAGCAACCAACAAGTACTCACAAACAACCTACACACGATAGGCTCCCCCACATTGATTAAATAAACAAAAGCGGATTTTTAAGCCAGTCATCTCAACACATACTCGCTTTCTTGTGCCTATTCTGATACCATATAAATGAAAAATGAATAATAAAGTCCTCAATACCAATATCCATCTTCTTCTCGAGCCGAAATATAGATTCATTTCGAAATCACCAAAGCTCCCACCAAGTCGTATAAATGATAGTGAAAATAATATCCTTAGCCTTATGCAAATTACCCTTGCTACTAACAAAGTCTAAAAACTTAATAGGATGAAGCTAAAAAGGAAGATTCATGTCTAACCACTTAACAACCGATTTCTAAACCTTAATTGCCATAATGCATTCAGACGTCGTATGATAGGTAGATTCCAACCATTACTACACGTTGGCCATATGAGAGAGGCATTGTCGGTACCACTAAACCATAAGTTAAAACGGGTAGGCAAACGATCCTTAATCAATCTCCACCCATGAATATCAACTTTTATGAGGAACTATCTTATTCCACCTAGTCGCTAGGTAATGAATAAGTAAGAACAAACAATCAAGATGTTTACGTAAATCGTTAACCGGAAACGAATCCATAGTATCATAAGACCATCTTCAAGAATTGTCTAATTGAACAATAGTAACATGCTTGACAGTATCACAAATCCTATGATATTGATCGTCTTCAATACCTCCACTTAAGGGACGTCTCCAATTCCAATTGAAACTCGAGCCAATCCAACGATCCCCAACCACAACATTTTTTAACTCTTCCAGTAAGAAAAGATGAGGAAATTTTGCGCTAATGGGATGTCATTAATCGAGACATCATGCCAAAATAAAGTACTCATTCCACCTTCAATATTTCTTTTCAAAGAAGAGCCGGGAACCAAACCTACATAATGAAGATCAGACACAATTTGCATAATATTATTCCAAAGCCCAACTGTATCGTAACCTGGTCCCAACCCTCTGCTTTCGAGAAAAAGATACATTTTTTTAATAATTTTAGTCCAAAAAGCATTAGCGTAATTGTAGAATCTCCACATCCATTTGTATAAAAGAGCTAAGTTAAGCGAATGTAGACTACCAAACCCGAGACCTCAACGATCTTTGCTAGCCAAAACCAAATCCCATTGAACCAAAATGTATTTTCCTATCCGTATCTTTGGCCTCCAGAAGAATTTAGATCGCATAGTTTCGAGTTTATTACAAACCATTCGAGGCATTCGATATAGAGAAAGATGGTACGGTTCTCGCTTCCACTTTGTTCTCATTTTAGATTATCGGTTTCTTTGGTTCCGGTTCGGTCATGTTCTTGTACCATGGCTAATATAGTGAAAAAATTTATTTTTTATGCACATACATCAACCTTTTAAATCATTAACCCTTTCACGAAATAAGGGTTATGAATCGATGATTCTTAACTTCGTTGATTAATAAAAATTACAAGTTATAAATAGACAAACTGTTTGCAATTTAAATTATTTAACAAAAAAGTTTAAATGATAATTTTAATATACCTTTGAATACATTATACATCGTATGTACAAGCTAATTCTACAACAAATTATTAGTTTGTAAGCGTATATTCAACTTAAATTGGCATGCAAACGAAAAGATATGAACTCAACTGAATGATATTAAACTAAAACAAATTGAAAAAAAAAAAAAAAAAAAAAAAATGAAAATAGTACACATTATTATTGCTACAATTATACACGTTCGTAAGCAGTTTTTTAGAGCTAACAACTCAAAGTAGTTTTGCTATACACAATGAAAATTAACCTTAGGTTGGAGTTATAGGATGTTCTATTATATTTTGCTATAAGTTACTAACAACAATAACAGGATGTTTGATAAAACAAAATAATTTAGCACTGAGTCATATAGAATTGTGAATGATTCAAATGCTATGTATAATTTGACTCAAAAATAAAATAGCATATTTGATAACTGTCTTGTCCTGAATGAATTATCGGAATAACATAAAAATATCATTTTATCCTTGTACTCCCTAATGAAATTGAGTATTGAAACATTAATGCATAGTTTAGTCAAAACTTCTCATAAATCGACAATTTTTTATAGGGTTTTCTAACTTGGATCATAAGGGCACAAATTAAGCATAATAAAAGTACACAAAAAGTAAATAGGGATTCACATAAAAGTACATTTATCTGTATTTTTATGTAAAACCCTGTGTACTATCGAGAACGTTTCTGAATGTTTGTCTTCGCGGGGCGATTTGAAAAGGAATATATCTTTCTTGTAGTGCCCTCCATTCCACTATTCTTATCGAGAAAGATCTCTTCTGAACGACCAAGTCATAATGAGATTAAAAACCGATGCTTCTTTTTATGGTGTGTTTAACTTGTGCCTTTAGAGCACAAGTTAGAAAAACTCTTTTTTATATCATATTTATACAAACTCAATTAAATATTTTTCTACTAAAAATTAAATATTTTTCTACTAATAATCCAATTGTGACATTAACAAGTTTATAGTGGCGAGTGGCGACAAGTGCATCTAACAAAAAAAAAAAAAAAAAAGAAAAGAAAAAACGTTAACTTTTATGAAATACTGATATTAAAAAATAATAATAATCGCGGTTATGTTCTTTGGATGCAAAAGAGTATATTGTTAAAATATGGGTGCTGAATGGTATTGCATGCTCGGGACCCAGAATAAATTGGTACTAAATAGAATCACTTACGCTCAGTTCTCGAGTTTTGAGTGAAGGGAAATGGAAAAGAATGGGAAAGGGAAAAGAAAGAGAAAAGGAAAGTAAGTGTTAGTTGTTATGTTCTTGAGATAGAGGAAAGGAAAAGGAAAGTAATCATAATCATGTTCTTGAGTGGGAGGAAAAGGAAAATTACTTAGTCAAATTACATATATGCCCTTTAGTTGTTGATGTTAAATCTTTTAAAAAGGGTATACTAGTCTTTACACAACATAAAGTTCCATTTCCTTTCCCTTTCCTCCCAAAAGTGGGAGGAAGATTTACTTAACAAAACTTCCTCTCTATTTCCTTTCCACTTCCCTTTCCTCCTTTAAAAAAAACTTAAGAACACAAAAACCTATCCATTTCCTTTCCTTTCCTCTTCCATTTCAACTCGAGAACTGAGCGTTAGCGTGTCAAATTGTTGCTACCAAACAAGAGCCTCTGACCGATTTTTATCTACCATATGAATTGCCTCATTCAAAGGCTATCAAACACCCCCATGTGTTTATTAGGTTTGATAGTAAAAAGTGTTGTCATCTCAGCTTCTTTACATATAACATAGAACCTATAACTTAATAAAAAAATACTCTTCTTCCACCACTCAAGTCACTTTAACCCAATAAAACACAAATAAATAAATAAATAAAACCATATAACTCGACTGATAAATTTGGCGCGGGGCCTTATAACGCGATGGGGAGGTGAGTTATAGGGCTATAACGTGTCTTATAACTTATCTAAAGTTGAGTTGAGTTACAAGGCTATAACGTATCGTATAACTTGTCATACTAAGTGCTCTAATAACACCGTGGAATTGAACAAGATGTAACATAACATGTAGTTACATATAAGTTACGTATAACATGATATATTCCGTATTACATTTACTTAGATTAGATTGTAGTATAACATGAAATTGAGCAAGTTATAATGTATAATGTATACTGTATATAGGGGTGTTGATCGGTTCGGTTATCAGGTTGTTTGGTTTGTTTGGTTCGATTAGTTCGGTTAGTTTTTTTTAGGTTAATTCGAAAACTGAACCGAACTAGAATTCAACCGAACCGAACCGAAAACTGGATTTAAATTCGGTTCGGTTATTGAGTTGACCCGAATAACCCAAATTTCGTTATTTATTTTTAAAAATTAATAGTAATTACATAGATATTTAGCAAAAAAAAAAAAGTATTTCAAGCATAATTTTTTTTTATATCAAGATAAAATTGTAATAGTATATATATATATATATATATATATATATATAAATATAAAAAAATTATATATATATATATACATGTAAATATATAAAAATATATATATTTATATGACTTCGATTTTCGGTTCAGATTGCCAAACTCATATCCGACCCGAGAATTGAATTAGCATTTTAGTTCGGTTTTAGCAAATTTGTTTCGATTATTAATTCAATTCAGTTATTTTCGGTTCAATTCAATTTGAATTTTTCAGTTTATTCGGTCATTTCGGTTTTTTCTCACCCCTATTTGTATCGTAACATTAGGCCCAAGCTGTACCCAAGCCCAAACATTTTATCACAACAATCCGCAACTTCACAAACCAACCAATAGCACCACTCTTTTCCCCCTCACACGGATCACAATCCAACGCTCCACAACATCTCCCCAATCCCCAAATCCAACGAACCAAAACACACCTATCACACAAACAAACACAAAAACCACTATAAAAGCACACCCACTCATCACCACAAATCACACCCACCTTCCACAAAACCAAAAAAAAAAAAAGTTTTTAAAAAATGTCAGGAAGAGGAAAAGGAGGGAAGGGACTAGGCAAAGGAGGAGCAAAACGACATCGTAAAGTACTCCGAGACAACATCCAGGGGATCACTAAGCCAGCTATCAGAAGGTTAGCGAGAAGAGGCGGAGTGAAGAGGATCAGCGGGCTGATTTACGAGGAGACGAGGGGTGTTTTGAAGATATTTTTGGAGAATGTGATTAGAGATGCTGTGACGTACACTGAGCATGCCAGAAGGAAGACTGTCACTGCTATGGATGTTGTTTATGCGCTCAAGAGGCAAGGAAGGACTTTGTATGGTTTTGGGGGTTAGGTTGATTAGGTGGTGTTTGGTAACATGGATTAGATCTGGTTTATTGTGTAGTTGAATTGAAGATGTGTTTTAAAATGAATGAAATTGAAATCTTGTTTTATTTAATGATCTTTGTGTATTGTGTTGATTGATAAATTGGATGATTATACATGAGCTGCTTGTGACTTGTGAGTTTATTTGATTTTGGCTTATATAAGCTTGTTACTTGTAACAAGCTTATACATAAGGCTAACAATCTTATATAAGCTTGTAACTCTCAAAATAAGCCTAAAATTGGGGATTATGTAATATAAGCTTGTAAGTGTTAAAGTAAGTCATAAATTAGGGCTTATGAAATATAAGCTCATAAAAAATCAGGGCTTATAAGATATAAGCCAAAATTAAATAAGTTAACAAGGCCACATAAATTTAAACAAACTTAAAACAAACACCACAAAAGCTGTTTTTTTTACCTTACGAGCTTATGTGGTTCCTGCTAAATGTTCATACGCTCAAAGTTTTTGGCATAGTTTGAAGCATATAAGTTTACATAATTTTAGTATGTCATAATAAGTTTATATAAAGCTTTTAAGTTTTAAAATAAGCTGGGAAAAAAATTTGGTATATGAAAGATAATCCGAAATCACATATACTCATAAGCAGAAATGTAAGTTTAAACAAACACCCTTGATTGCTACTTTTTGTTTTATGACTTTATCAGTAATACATTTACAGATTTTAGTGAACCAGAATGGAAAACGAGTTGTTGGTTTGACCTCCGATGCGACTACATTCATGTCTAACTTTACTATTAGCAAAGTTGTGACTGAACTTCATGTTTTGAAACGAACCTTGGTATTCAATGTTTCTTTAAAAAGGTGTATATTGATTTTTAGCTACAAGCTTCCTTCTGCACGCAGCTGCATTTCATCAAATTAAGAACATGAAATTGTTGGTTTTAGTCTTTTAGACTTTTAGGAGCACATCAGTGATTTACCGAACTTGAAATTGACTATTTTTGAAGAATTGGTTGGTTTAGTAATAACATGAGAATATTTCATTGTTAGAGCTCCACGCAACTACTGTGATATGTTTAAGTATAAGATCAGGTGCACCAGCAATATCATAAGTTGCTGTTAACTGCAGCATCTTGATAATTAGAGCTTGAGATAGGGTGTTTAAGAAACCTTCATTACAGTATTGGTTTATTTTGAAGTAAGTACACTCAAGGAGAATATTGGAAATAAATATACGGACGTCCTCATTTATATTGGCTGCTGCTGCGTGGATTCACAGGGAGAAGCAATACATTCCAAACAATAGACTCTTCTGTGGCACTGCAGTATATACGTCTTCTGAAAAGCTTGACTAGTTGGTCTCTTTTACATCATTACACAACACTGTCCCTGCCTAAAGCCTCTACTTTACCGACTTCATGGTCAAGCACTAAAGCCGGCTCTGAGTTTATGGAAGTCCCCCAATTGTCATGCTAATTGATTGCTTGTATGTATGAGACGACAATTTTTAAATAACGGGTTTTACTTTGTTTTCTATGCATAAATTTTTTTATCATCCAACTAAGGATTGTAACTATGTCAACGCAAATAATATAAACTTTTTGAACTATGATAACTGTTATCAGCCAACTAATGACTGTTTCAAGTTTCAACACTTGCCATTTTGCAAACAAATAACTTTCTTTTCTTAATGTTTGGAAATAACATTCATGGTCATCGGTCCGACCTTCATTTACCATCAACATTACTAATGAAATTTATAATAAATTTGTTAAAAAATCCAAAACAAACACTCATATTCACAGGAATTAATAGTTCTGATGAGTAAACACTATAATACGGAAACAAGGCATGTAGCATAACATGGATGTCACAGCTTCAATCATTTCTTTGTCTCTAATAACGATGTTGCATGATTTACCACATACATGTTGATCATGAGAGGGTCGGTTTGAGATAGTCAATGCCCACGAGTCTCTTTCCATAGTTATATAAGATGTAATATACAGCAAGAAAACCATTTTTTAACCAGAGTGCACTTTGTTGCATCTGATATTTCTTATATGTAAGTAACACTCACAAGTCACCAAATGTGTTTGTTGTTGCATCTTCTTTGGCATCATTATAAAGAGTAGTGTTAGAATCCACATATGCAAATACAAAATCACTACATTTGTACAACTAATCTAGCCGGCTTCATGTGGCTGACTATTTCTACATTTTTACAAAGAAAAAAAAACACTACATTTTGTTTAATCAATGGTTGACTGAGTTGAGTGTTGCTGGCTAAACCTTACAAATCCAACAGTCAGTAATGGTGCATGCCATTAGTAAACTAAACCTTCTTCCAAACATGGCTATGGTTCTTTTACTCATCACCATCCCAATCCTCCTACATACACTTCCTTATGCCGCCTCGTTATCATTTCAGAAAAATGGTTTCAGCCCAAATGATGGAGATATAATATATGAACGAGATGCGTACCCTTCAAACAATGCAATCCAACTCACTACAAACCAACGTGATGTTAGTGCATCAGTTAGCATTGGTCGAGCCACTTATTCTGAACCTTTTCATCTTTGGGACCATGGTTCACGTAACCTCAGCGACTTCTCAACCAGGTTTACTTTCACGATCAATTCTCTTAATAGTTCTAAGTATGGTGATGGACTTGCTTTCTTTCTTGCACCAAACGGGTCCAGAATTTCTGATAATGTCACGCGTAGTGGAACATTAGGACTCACTAGTGATGACCAGGCGTTGAACTCTAGCGGAAACCCGTTTGTTGCTGTTGAATTTGATGTTTTTAAGAATAAGTGGGATCCGGAAAAAGAACATGTTGGGATTGATATTAGTTCTATGGAGTCAGTAAAGAATTTGACATGGCGGAGTAGGATTGAAGAAGGGGAAATATACACTGCGTTAATAAGGTATGATGCTAGTTTGAATAACCTTAGTGTCGTGTTCACGGGCTTTAGTCGAAAAAGAAGTCTTCACCAGCGGGTTTCCTACATCGTTGATCTAAGGGAGCATTTGCCTGAGTGGGTTACGTTTGGGTTTTCGGGAGCAACCGGGGATACTACGGTTATAAATAGTATATACAAATGGGCTTTTAGTTCAAATTTAGGCATCAATGAGGGCACAATGGACCCGGAACCAGGGACTGCTGCTAGCCCTAGACCCGAGCCCAAACCGGAAAAAAGTAAAAGTGGACAAGTAATCGGTTTGGTAGTTGGGATTGTTTTGTTTATAGGGTTGGGTTTGGGCTTGTTTATGTTAAGGAGGAGGAAAAGATTTGAAACTAAAGATGATATTTTTGTGTTGGATACTGAATTCGAAAAAGGTACAGGCGCAAAAAAGTTTTCATACAAAGAACTGGCCCGAGCCACAAGTAATTTTGCAGAGCGAGAAAAGCTCGGCGAAGGTGGGTTTGGTGGGGTTTATAAAGGATTCGTGAAAGAGATGGACTCCTACGTTGCAGTCAAAAGGGTGTCACGTGAATCTCACCAAGGCATAAAAGAGTATGCATCAGAAGTTAAAACAATTAGCCAATTACGTCACAGAAACTTAGTCCAGCTAGTCGGTTGGTGCCACGAAAAGAAAGAGTTACTCCTTGTATACGAGTTCATGCTAAATGGTAGTTTGGACTCCCATTTGTTTTACAACAAAAGCATGTTAAAATGGCCCGTGAGGTACAATATAGCTAAAGGTTTAGGGTCAGCTCTGCTTTACCTTCATGCAGAATGGGAAAAATGTGTGGTGCATCGTGACATCAAGTCAAGCAATGTTATGTTGGATTCAAATTTTAATGCTAAACTTGGTGACTTTGGTCTGGCTAGATTTGTTGACCATGACAAGGGTTCACAAACCACGGTCATCGCTGGGACCATGGGTTACATGGCTCCAGAGTGTGTCATGACCGGTCAAGCCAGTAGGGAAACAGATGTCTACAGTTTTGGAGTTGTGGCTTTGGAAATTGCGTGTGGAAGGAAGCCAATGGAGCTTAAGGCAGAGAAAGGTCAGATAAGAATAGTGGAATGGGTTTGGGATCTTTATGGACAACAGAGGGTTCTAGAAGCAGCTGACAGTAGACTCGAAGGAGACTACAATCAGAATGAAATGGAACGTTTGATGATTGTCGGGTTGTGGTGTGCACATCCTGACAGTGGTATTAGGCCATCGATTAGGGAAGCGCTTAGTGTTCTTAATTTTCAATCTCCGCTACCCAATTTGCCGCTAAAGATGCCTGTGCCAACTTACTTCACACCATTTTCAAACCTTCAAGTATCTACAGTTTCACAAAGTAGTCATACACAGAGCTCTATCTATGGCTACACCACCGACTCCACAAAGTGACTGATTGTTTATTCTATGATATCATCTGTATTTCTTTTTATTTAGGAAATATATGCTGAAAGAGGTTATGTTATTTACTTCATTATCAAGTTGTGTAAATCATCATGATTGAGTTCTTTTAGACTTTATATTTTTTTACTTGGATATCATGTTAATAACAAGTGGGTTGTCAATTTATTTTTAGGGAGATGCAGCATTTTAAAGTAAGGTATGCAATTTAGACCCATTTGCATATGAATAAGTTATTGTTACTTGGGTTATTACCGAGTGATTCTTATGGCAGGCTTCAATACTAATAACACTTCATTTAATTTACCAAAACGCAGCAGTTACAAATAAAGGTAGACAATTTCGACCCGACTGCTAACAAAAAGGTTCTTGATTTTGTCATGTCTAGCAAATCAAACAGTCAAAGATAAAATTTTAAAGAAACATTTCAAATGAGAGGAATTTAAGAGGGTAGAAAGTCACTCAAATGAATATGAGGGGGATGACCTTTACATGTCTTTACTTAGACGGTAGACCCAAGGATATAATTACAGCGAATAACTATTTGTGATTTTCAACATTGTTTTCGAGCCAATCCGATCAAATCAGTTTCCAAGCTACCATTTCTACCCATTCCCAAACCCGCCTGTCTTGCCAATCTATGTATGAGTATGAGACAGTAGCAAACATACAAGGAAGATGTTCTGGTGCAAAAAACATCTACCAAATTAAATATTCGAAAAGTATTGTTTTTCTACATATTCATGTTGCAATAGCCACTTGAAACAATTGAAAGCAGAATCACAATAAGCTTGAGCTCTACAGAGATCAAACATGATTTACGACTCTAAACATGCACTAAATCAACAAAAAAGCTTGATGGCAGCATCAGATTTATTGAATGGTTTAAACTACAAAATGTGGATTCATTTTCTTACTTGTAAAGCTCCTTGAATCTCCTACAGGCTTCCAACACATTGTCCCGGTGACCAAAGGCGCTGACCCTAACAAACCCTTCGCCAGCAGGCCCAAACCCGCTACCAGGTGTGGTCACAACATGAGTCTTCTCAAGAATCTCACTGAAAACGTCCCAGGAGCTTTGGCCTGGGAAGTGAACCCAGACATATGGGGCATGTACTCCTCCATATACTTTAAAACCTAGTGAAGTAAATGTATCCACTATAATCTGTGTATTTTCTTTGTAGAAACCAACCACTTGATGCATAGCCTGCAAAAATAACAAACAGATTTATGATATAAATTTATAAACCACCAACGAAAGATACAGTGTTAGTTGCTAAGAGTATAAAGTATTAACGAACCTGAAGACCTTCGGGAGAACAGCATGCTAGACCACCAGCTTGAGCGATGTTTGACGCACCATTAAAGCCGGTACAAACAATGCGATTGAAGTCTTTAGCCACTGGAAATCCATCAGAAAACTTAAGTTCTTTTGGGACTACGGTCCAACCTAAACGAACTCCTGTAAATCCAGCGTACTTGGAGAAAGATGCAGTTTCAATTGCAACCTGCCACACACACACAAACAGATGAAAAAGACATATTTGTGAGTGTTGGTTAAACAAAATCCAATCAATGCATCGTTAGTGCGAGTAAATAATTATGTCCAAAGGGGTAATTTTTTTTTTGTGGATGTTAAGTGTATTTATGGATTTGAGAATAATTTGGTGATGCCTATCTGACCCGTCAAACCATGTAAACTGTTCATGTTTTAGCAAAACTATTCAATATCACCAATATGACACGTTGGAAATCAAAAGCAACCCAAATTAGAGTGAATGAGGGTCAAATTGCATCCTCTAATGAAATCCGTTTATGAAATTCTAATCTGTATGTTAATAGGTCTTATTTGTACCTCTTTGGCTCCAGGGATTTCAAAGATTGATTTAGGGGTGTCGCCTGACACATACATAGCATAGGCTGAATCGTAAACTATGATGGACCCATTGTCTTTGGCAAACTTCACTAACTGAATCAGTTGCTCCCTTGATGCAGCAGAACCCGTTGGATTGTTTGGTGAACAGAAAAATATGACGTCGGTACGAGCAACTTTAGATAAATCAGGAAAGAAATCATTCTCTGGAGTACATTTCATGTATTCAATTTTCGCGAATTTTTCAACATCTTTTTGGTACTCCCCTGTTTGACCCATAATCACACTTGAATCTACATAAGCCTGCAAAAGACAAGGATGATGAAACTAAGTGTAAGCGCAAATGGTCTTGCAACAATTAGCTTTTCAGTAGTCAACGTTCTTCCCTCTTAAATTTTAAAAACAGCCAAAAGTTCATATGATAATATGTCGTTTTACACACTTTTGGTGACATTGGACCCATTCGACTCATGACCTGTTCCCTTTTAAGCTAATTTTGGTGATTGCCCGTTTGACACATTAGAGATAAAACAAAAACTGAGTTAACCTATGAGTGGATGGGTCCAAATTCCCAAAGCAAAAATAACCGACGTAGAATCATATATTGGTTACCGGGTATGATGGATCTTGCACCGCCATTGTAACATTAGAGCCAAATAAGACCTGCCATAAGGATAAATAAGAGTAAAGATCAGCTGCAAAATGATGCTATCTTCTTTTCTTGTAATGAACTATGGGTGAATATATGTTAACATGGATGATTCTACAATAAGTAAAATAGAACAATAAGATGCACAATACAAACAAGCTTATGAGCACAAACGCTAACCTGAAGACGGGAAATGTCAGATTTTGCACCATCAGATACAAATATGTCATCTTCCTCTATGCCGAGGTTTGCATAAAACGTTGAAGCAAGTCGCGCCCTTAGTTCCTATCATACATATGACACGTAAATAACTATACACTAAACCAGTTCATATACGTACACTTGATATATTAAACCTATTCAAACAAGTATACTCAACAGCCATAAAGTCGTAATTATAATCAGCAACGATTATCAACTAGACATACCTTTTCACCTTGTTCAGCTCCATATCCACTGTAACCCTCAACAGTCGATAACCCAAGTGCTCTCTGCCAAAAATAGAATTTAAGTAAAAAACAAAATCTGCAAAAAATACGGACAAGAAAATGAAAAAGAGTGAAATCACACCTTAGCCATAGCAGAAGTAATGACTTCTGGAATGGGTTCAGTAGTATCACCAATTCCAAGGCTTATCACTTTTGCATCAGGATATTTCAGCATATGTGCAGCCTTCCTTCTGCCAATCTGTGATTCAGGCGCATAAAAAAGATGAGGATCAAAGTGTAACATTCACATTTGGAAATATATGCAACATATAACAGTGATTAAGTACCTCTGGAAAGAGGTAACCGGCTTGAAGTTTCGCAATGTTACCATTACGGGAGACTTGCGTCTTGTAAGCTGCAGAAATAACAATACATAGCTGAAAGTTTGGCCAATCAAATCGCAATACAAAAATAGTACGATAGACAGAAGTTTATAATTTTGAATTTTCCTTGAAAAAGATGGGCAAAACTTAAAAAGAACTACAAGCATCGTGATTTAAGCACATGAGTTTATCAAATTATAGGTAGATTAAGATTGTCAAGGATTTTAGTATTATAACGGAGACTCCTCGGGTGCTGCTGCATTTTAATCCCAACCAATCTAAGGGATACGCTTAATATGAGACAGGTATAAGAAACTGGTGGCGCATGCATTTGAAATAACTGAAGAATAGACACTACATCAGTCTCACACTCATTCAAAGGGCGCATCTAGGCGCAACACCTTAGATGCAAATTGTGGCCCTTATTAGGTATGTCAAGGAAATGTTTTTGGCCTTTGACTTCTGTTCATATTTTGACTTTATCATAACTTGAATCTTATTAGAGTTTAATGCTAGTCATCAATATAGATTGAAAAAAAAACCTAGATAAGATAATTGAAGTACTGATGTCGGGATGCTCCTTTTCTAACGCTCCATGAAGTAGCATTTAGGAGCTGTTTTACACATTATGATTACACTTACAGCTACATTACCAAACGTTTTTATAGAAAATGTTACTGCTACTAGTCCTTACTACTACTGCTTACAGCTACTTATGCCAAACACACCCAGAAATTCACTCGAGCTCTGCTTAGTGTAATCAAATTTAGAGCTAGACAAATTTTTATACATCTTCTGTGTTTTAAGTTCGTCGGATGACATAAATGTACATTGGACTACATACGGGACCAAGTGCGCCTTACTTATTTTGCAGGTTTATACGGCACTTTCAACCTTTTCTCCAATTAGTTTTCCCCAAATAACTTCATATAATTACATCCATACAAATTTCGGCACGGTTTCGCCAATTCACAATGTCGATAACTTGCTCAAGCTATTAAAAAGTAAAAACCAGTCAATTATAAAAAACAACATTAATTACCAGTTTGTTCAGCAGGGGAAGTAGCTACACATTTACAAACCCCAACTTTTTTACGAGGCAAACTCACAACTTGACTCCTGCAACATAAATAATAACATTTTCAATACCTATCAAATTAAGTAACATAATAGTAAATTATTAATTAATACCTGACAACATCGAAAGTATTTTGAGCAAAGAATGAAGAAGTTGATGATGAGAGTGAAGTTGTTGTCAAGTGGCTGTGGTTAATAGCTGACATGTTTTTTGGTTTCAGGAAATGATTGGGTTCAAAATGGATAGTAGTAGTGTTATAAGCTCAGCAGCCAGTTGTGTGTGTTTTTGTTGGAATGTGAAGCCCTAGTTGATTATCATGTTTGTTGGATTTGTACTAATGGTCCTTACACTAATTTCTTCTTGTAGCTTACACCCTTAGTGCGACTTTGGGTTGGGTATGTATTCCGGGTAGGGGTGTTCAAAAAAACCGAGGAACCAAAAGAACCGAAGAATCGTACCGGTATCAATCGGGAACGAGACCGTTTATTAGAATCATGATACGGTTCTTGGTTTCTAAAATTCCAAAATTTCGGTTCTTGGGACGGTTCGGGTCGAAACCATCCGGTCGGGTACTTACCCGAAAGAACCGACTTTTATAAAAATATGTAATTTTATAGGGTTTGTTTGGGATATTGTGTACATAAAAATGCGGCCTTTTAATAAAATAAAAAAACACTACGTAAACCTAAAAATCCATAAACCTTAACCTTTAATCCATTGATTCGATCCAAAGATTCAAACATCATTCATCAATATGAAAGTAAGTTTTTTCTAAACTAAAATATCGAGTATGCGCATAGCCACATATCGAACAATTCTGTGTTGCTTAGTAACAACTAACAAGAAGTTGTAATTAACTATTGGTATTTATTGTTCATTAAATTTAATGATAAAAGTCGAGAAATAATTAACGATTATGATATCAATGCATGATATATTGTCACCATGTAAGTTATTGTAAGCTAGTCACCATGATTGATATATAAAATTCACAACGATTTTGCAATTATTTTCGTGGATAATGAGTTTGGGATTACCGGATATACGTTTTTTTGTTTGTTTGTAAGTCAAGTTGTGGAATACTATTAAGGTTGTCAACTTCTTTCGAATTTCTACGAACCAAGTACCATAAATTCACATCCATCCGCACATATTTTTTTAACACTTTGGAACTCATGGGAATTACCAAAAATTCTCGTACCGTACCGGAACCGAACCGAAAAACTTGGGACGGTTCTTGGTTCCACTTTTTCCTTATTTTCGGTTCTCGGGTCTTTCGGTTCGGTTCCGGTTCAGGACGGTTCTAGTACCATGGACACCCCTAATTCCGGGTATCTTATGAATGAATCGTTTTTTAGAGTAAATTATACCATTGGTCCCCAAACTATGCCCAATTTTTTCAGGTGGTCCTTTTTCCTCAAAAACCGCACTTTTAGTCCCAACATTCTTCGTTAAATGCGCGCCCGGTCCTTTGGGGCTAACGGCCATTAGCCTTTCTCGTTAGTTAACACACTTAACTATATGGGTGATGGGTATTTTAGTAATTGCAACATACCTCTCTTTTATATACTCATTAATAGCACATCTCGTCCTCAATCACATATCACTCTCGCCTATTCTTATACACTTATACTCACTACTCACCACCTGTTTTCTCTTTGAGTACCATTTCTCTTTTCTTTGAGTTAGTTCATCACTTCATCGCCATTGTTTCACCGACCTTTCTCAAACAAACGTTCGGCTTTTATGATCCGTTAATATAATGGGTCGAATCCCAGTGAAGAAACGTGAAGTATTAGTATCGCAAACAGAGAATGAGTTGTATCATGAACTCCAATGGATGTATTGTAATTATTTTGAAACATTACATGTTTTGTTGTTTTTTAGGTTAAAAATTAATTTCTAAGACTTGTTTGTTTGTTGTTTTCAGATTATTCACTAAACTGGTTTTCCATCCATATTCACCCTGGTGGAAGCTTTAGGAGGTTTCCAGGACGAGAATATGTAGGAGGTAATACCGATATATTCATTAGGGGTGGATATAGATGTTTTTTCAATTCTTGAGCTAGATAAGATGGTGTTACAGTTAGGTTATACTTGTGTAGAGGAGCCTATGTATTAACATTATATGAATCCTGGGACTGACTTAGATGTTGGTTTGTTAGCTCTTGGTAGTGATGAGGATGCACTTGGTTTAGCTAGGGTTGTTTTGAGTTTTAAACATGGGATATGTTATAGGAACCCCCCTATGGGTCAACCGTATAAACCGCGAAGCACATATTACAACATCGTGATGCACATAGTACAACTCTTCGATGCGTGCAATGATTGGAAACCCCCTATAGGGAGGGGGTCCGTATAAAATGCCCTTTTAAACTTATTGAAGTCTATATTGAAAATGGAATTACGAAGCTTAATTGTTACTATATATCAAACTCCCAAAAAAGAGCAACTATAGAGGAATACCAAGAGGACATGGATAATGAAGTTTGTAGTATTACACCTAAGCCAAACCAAGGTATGTTTATGCTTCAGTGGTATGATGATAGTCCGCCAGTTAAGGCTAGTTCCAACAGTGGGTCTGTGACACCAAAGTCAATTCCTAAAGGGTTGTTTATCCACTCTTGTTTTGAAACCATGGTCCCATACACTGAGCTGAGTGGTGTGGATTTAGGTGAAATACAGTCAATGAACTACATGTTATATACTCTCATTTTTGTTGTATTACAAAGTTATTTGCTTGCCAAGAAAAAATTGTGACTGATGTAATTGGGGAAGTGATTAGGAAACTAAAATTTGATGTTATGGAGCTAGATGGGCACCTAGAGGTAGGTGAAGAAGGTATTGTCATTCTATTCTTAGACATGGTAGATGAACGCGATGAAAGTGAACATGTAGCAGTTCAAGATAAGCTAAATGAACACGTTGATAGTGCGTTGGAAGTTGTTCAAGATTGGTTAGATGAAGGGTTAGACACTAAGCATGAAGTTGCTCAAAATAGGGTAGATGAATACTTACATAATGATGATCCCTTAGATTTGGAGGCTGACTATGATGGAGACCATAGTGATAACTATGACCTTGATCACAATATCAGTTAGATGTAGAGAATGAGATAAACAAACCTGATGTTGAAGTCCATTTTTTTGGTATTAATCATAATAATCAGGAGTTCACCAACATAGGGGTAACCAATATGGTCCCTGAACATGCTATTACGGGAGAGATATATATGTGGCTGAACCTGATGAGTTTGAAAGTGATACAGGGTATGAGAATGATGATGGTGCATTTGATAGGAGAAGGGAACTTAGAAAATTAAGAAAGGTTGCATGCATGCAAGGTCAAAGAGAAAGAAATAGACACGCTTTCTATTATGGGGAGGTCTTTGCTAGTTCTAAGGAAGTCAAAGATAAGGTGTATTTGCATTCAATTAATACTAGAAGGGATATAAAATTGATAAAAAATGACAAGCTGAGGGGTCAGAGCGAGATGTTTTTGAAAAAATACATGCGTATACATAAAAACTAAATGCCAGTCAAATGGGAGGCCTTTTGGGTCAAGAGGCTATCAAATAGGGGAAAAATAGGAAAGTTTTAGGGACTGTGGGTGAGAGTCAGGCTAGTAGTTCAATTGGTAGAGAAATAAACGATGCAAATATATCTTCTCTATGGATTTTGTATGCTGCCAAAGATAAACAGAAACTGGGAGGTGAGATCACACAATAGTACATAAATGTAACATTTTGGCTGGTATCAATAGAAGATAAGAAATTTGAGTCCCTTATAAGGTTGAAGTTATAGCCTACGAGATCCTTCCACTGAGGTTTTAGTTGAGACCGAAAGGATTCATTCACTTTAGGGGTGTTACAAATGGTTCAATCATCCGATACAACATGCATCTCCTGGGTATTCTATAGGCATGACGAGGAAGTTAGGAATAAAAGCGATGGAGTTTGTAATAAATCCTCACATAGGAGATAAGACATATGAGTCCCTTATAAACTTGAAGTTGTGGCGAACTAGTATCCTTCCACCTTGGTTTTTAGTGAAAACCAGAAGGATACCCAAGCAGTCCATTGCTTTCAGATTTAGAAAGTGTTGCATTTAAGTAACTAGGTTAGCCGTACAACGTAATCTTGTTTTACATATAACCAGAATACGAACTATTTGACTCATTTATCTATATGAGCTTAAACATGTCACACGAGTTATACATGTTAAATGATAGACAACTCGACCCGTTAAACCATTTAATCAATGATAAATTTCGCTATTGATGTTTATATGTAAATAAAAGAAAACCTTAAAGGGGTTAGCGGGTCGATCGTTATAATTCACACCTAACCTAAAAGGACCTGATTGGTAAACAGGTAGGTGAACTGACTTGAATACGACTTAAAACCTATTTATACCTAAATCTTAACTTGTTTATGTTCATCTGGATCTCACTTCATTTTCAAATCTCACTTGAATCTAAACGAACTCATAAACCTCGAATCATGATATAACAAACAAAAGAATAAATAAATGTAACCAAATTGGTATTTGTTATAGCGGTAAGTATTCTTGTCTAGTAGCTATGAACATGTGTGGTTTAGGTAAATTTTGAGTGTGTATATAATTGGTCATGCGAGAAAGTGATGTGACTCTCAGAGTTATAATACTCTACAAGTCTATATAACACTACAAGAACCGTGGATTATAGCGAACGATAAAATTTGTCACTAAAAGTGGGTTATGTCATCACAAAAGACCTTTAACGACGGCATGTTGCAAAAGGAATCACCTCTGCTCTAAACGTCATTAGCGGCGATACTTTTCAATTAGAGCGATGACACCTATTGGCAAAACATGTCATCACCTATTAGTGACGATATATGTTGTCGCTATAAATAAAAACTAAGAAAATGAATTAAATTAAGTATCTAATTATATTATTTAACAAACATAAATTAACAAAAAGCAAATTTATTTAGTAATCAATTTTAGAGATGACTTAGCATAGACAGTCAAAGTCAACTTTTTTTTCTCTTTTAGTGGAGGTTTTAGTGTGCTTGTCTCACTTTTTGCGACTATAGAGGCATGCACATTTTCCAGACGCGCTTTTTGTTGCTATATCCCAACGTTTTTAGTTTAGTTATGGGTGTAAGCAGGTGATTTTAACTCCCTTATGAAGCTATCCGACATTAGGATTTCACTGTGTCGAATTCTATTGTTCTTGGCTCATGTTTTGTGATTATCTAGGTCTATGTTGGTAATCAATTTTGTTTAACTCCGCCATTGCCTTAATGCAACATATGTAGAGCATGATATCATTTTGGAACTAAATATATTAAAGTAAAATAAAGAGGCATTATTTTAAAATAATAATTATGTATCCATTTTTTGAAATGAAGGAATGTAATCTTCAAAACTAAATAGTGACTTCAAAATTGTTAGTAGATATGTATCGGTAGGCCCATGTATGTATTTAGTTGCTATTGGGTCTAGCCCATTTACCTCATGTATTATGTATTTATACTCATTGGTTAATCATAATGAGAGACGAGGAACAATACAATTCTACATGGTATCAGAGCTAGGTCAAAGATGAAGAAGAAGAAAAAAAAAAGTTCCTTGTTGTCACGGTAACATGTCTGTTTGTTCTCATTTGCCGTATGCCATGATTGCTTGAATCCGTATTGAATTTATGTGTCTGTTTGCATTAATAAGTTTATACTTGCTTTTGATTGGAGGGTGCACACGTTATTGGAATATATACGTGTCTTGCATTTATAAATCAAGGATCATGCTTGCTTTTGATTGATATGGCATGTAAATGGAATTAGTCAGTTTTGATCGTCGTCGGTTAAAAAAAATCTTGGTACTCATATCGGTATGAATTAATATTGGTATTCAATTAGAAATTGGTTTTGTTTGGTTTCCTATTTGTCTGGTTACATACGTGGTTATGCATCTGGTTCGCCTTGTTTATATGAATCTGTCTGTCTGCTGCTGAATCTTCTGCTCTTCATCTACCTCAGTTTGGATCTCTCTGCTGCTGAATTTGAATTTGTTTGCCTGAATCTGCTCTTCGTCTACCTCTGTTCGGATCTCTAATGTTGTTGTTGCCGAGACTGCTTGGTTACGTAACCTATTACGAGAGTTACACTCCCCCTTACAGCGTGCTACATTGGTTTATTGTGATAATATTAGTGCTGTGTATATGTCCTCCAATCCGGTACAACATCAGCGCACGAAGCATATTGAGATTTACATACATTTTGTTCGTGACCAGGTTGCCGCAGGGCATGTTCGTGTCTTACATGTTCCTTCTCGTTACCAATTTGCAGATATCTTCACCAAAGGACTACCATATGCGTTGTTTGATGATTTTAGATCCAATCTGAGTGTTCGTCAGTCTCCCGCTCCAACTGCGGGGGGCTGTTAGTAGTATGTATTGGTAGGCCCATATATGTATTTAGTTGCTATTGGGTCTAGCCCATTTACCTCATGTATTATGTATTTATACTCATTGGTTAATCATAATGAGAGATGGCGAACAATATAATTCTACAAAAATTAGTTTATGTCTAATTTTGGGATCTTAGATAATGTGAAATATGACAGCTTAATATTACTTTTGATGAAATGCAGTGTGGTGGAGAGGGATATATCATTACTTAATTAAATTTGTTACACTTTCACAATACAATGGCCATTTGAAACAATCACAATAACATTAAGATCCATAGAAATCAAGCCTTTCCAACGATTAGAAAATTACAATAACTAGAAACGCTTTATGGCATTGCCAACGACTTCAATCATGAATTGAAGCACTTATTGAAAATGTTTTACTACTAAGAAAGGTTGTCTCAATCTTCTTTTGTTGGTAACTTGTACAACTTTTTGAACCTCTGACAGGCTTCCAAAACATTGTTCCTATGACCAAAACCACTTACTCTAATGAACCCTTCACCACCTGGTCCGAAACCATTACCAGGCAAGGTGACCACGTGTGTCTTCTCGAGAATGTCATTGAACACGTCCCAAGAACTTTGGCCTGGGAAGTGAACCCAGACGTATGGGCAATCTTTTCCACCATATACTTTAAAACCTAGTGATTTAAATGTATTCAATATAATTTGTGTGTTTTCTTTGTAGAATCCAGCCATTTCTTGCATAGCCTACAACAATTAGAATAACATTTGTGATAAATTCACCAACAAAATAGCAAATCCACGTATACCAAACCATCTCATAATTAAGTTAATTACCTCAAGACCTTCAGAGGAAAGGCAAGCAAGGCCACCAGCTTGGGCGATGTTTGATGCACCATTGAAACTAGTACAAACGATGCGGTTATAGTCTGTAGCAACAGAAAACCCATTTGAATACTTAAGTTCTTTTGGCACTACAGTCCAACCAAGACGAACTCCTGTAAATCCAGCATACTTGGAGAAAGATGCTATTTCAATTGCAACCTGTCGCACTCAAAAACGTAAAAATGCATGAACAAAGTCCAGTAAATGCTTATTTGGCTCTAGAATTTTTTCGAAACTTAGTTTTTGTAGAGAAAACTACATAAATTTTCGCAACGTCTGATAAAAATACTTGTTCCTATCGACACTATGTGCATTATGAACCTGTTTTCAGTGTTTGTTGACACATTCAGTCATTAGTCCCTTACCCTTCAGACTTCAGAGACCAAAAATAAATATCAAATTTTTTGAAATAAAATATGTAAATTACCTATTACATGAATGTTCAATGAACCAGTACGATTAGGGATCATATATGCATATAGTTTTTAGCAAGGACATTCCTTTTTATTTTCACCAAACTAATGATGAGATAATCTGCACACCACCAAAATTGATGCATACACCACTAAGGCACAAGATGAACCAAACACATGTGGTGGTGTATCCATCAATGTTGGTGGTGTCACCTATGTTTTTATGTGTTTATAGTTTGAACCTACCTCTTTGGCTCCAGGGATTTCAAAGATCGATCTAGGGGTGTCGTCTGATGCATACATGGCATATGCTGAATCATAAACTAGGATGGATCCATTGTTCTTAGCAAACTTTACTAACTGAATTAGTTGTTCCCTTGAAGCAGCATAACCTGTTGGATTGTTTGGTGAACAGAAAAAAATTATGTCTGTCCGAGAAACTCTAGACAAATCAGGAAAGAAATCATTCTCTGGAGTACATTCCATGTACTCGATAGTCTCATATTTCTTAACATCCTTTTGGAACTCCCCTGTTTGGCCCATAATCACACTTGAATCTACATAAGCCTGAAAGGGGAAATGAAAATAGAAATAAAAATAAAACTTGAATTGGTCTTTGAACTGTGAAATTAGTCGATGTAGAATAATGAAATGGTTACCGGATACGCTGGACTTTGTACTGCCATTGTAACATTAGGCCCAAATAAGGCCTGCCACAAAGATTGATAAAAATGTTGATATCGGAGATGATTTTACTAAAATGTAGTAAAATAATGATAAATATTACACAAAACCACAAACCTGAATGCGAGAAATGCCACATTTTGCACCATCAGATACAAATATATCATCTTCATCTATGCCAAGGCTTGAATAAAACGTTGAAGCAAGTCGTGCTCTCAGTTGCTGAACGTATAAATGGCACATAAATATTAATGAGCTATTAATTTTGATTATAGATATATAGTGTCTTAAAAATAGCTTAAATTCATGAATACAGAGGACCACTTTAAAATAATCATACATGATAGCTTTTAGAATTAGGACATAATTATAATTAACAAAGACTAAAATTTATGCGTACCGTTTCACCTTTTTCAGCTCCATATCCACTGTAACCCTCAATAGTTGATAAGGCCAATGCTCTCTACAATGTAGACATATGAAACCATCAAACTCTGTGCGAATGTATGCGTAAGTATGACAGAAATTTTCCTAGTGATATTCTATAAGAATCAAGAAGAATATTGGTAAAAAGTTTGTTATCATCAATTTTGGATACACTTTTATAATAAATTGCAGACTCATATATTATTTGGTCTTGTACGTGACACGTGAGTAATTTAGTAATTTTGTTCATGCTGTTGTACCATGGTAAACACATGGTGAATCTGTTTTAAAGAACCATGCATGTCAAGTAAAGACAAGCCTCGTCATCTCCTGTTTACGATTATGCTTCATCTTGATGATTATGCTTTAATTTGTTTCTTTTTGTTGTAATAGTAGCGCAATTCGATCTGTTTTCTTTCGTGGTATTTGTAAGTCTATTTTTCAGTCAAATATAGTATTACTTACGAATACTTCTTCTACAAAGAAAGACTACGTGGGAAAAAGAATAGCTTGACAAAATGTAATATGATTTCTAAGGGAACAAGGTTAAGGTTGGTCGTGTTCTCGATACACCATTATAAACTAATATAAAACGGACAAGCAACACATGGAAGAAATATACGGAAAAGAGTTATCATACCTTTGCAATGGCAGAACTAATAACTTCGGGAATGGGCTGAGTGGTATCGCCAAGGCCGAGGCTTATCATTTTTGCATCAGGGTATTTCAACTTATGAGCACCAACCCTTTTACGAATCTGTAACTCAGCACATGAATTGTATCTTAGTCTCATTTCCAAATAAATAATAACAACAGATTTTATATCCACAGTACTCTGAAACTATCAGCAATGTTCAACAATAATAGTAGATACCTCCGGAAAGAGGTAACCTGCTTGAAGTTTGGCAATATTCTCATTGCGAGAGACTTGTGTCTTATAAGCTGCAGAAAGCCAGAAACAACAATAAACATATATATGAGAATGTTTGCTATATATTTTTCAATAATAAAATGTCGTTAAAAAACCAAAGTATAAATTAGTAAGTTTAAGTACTCGGTTAATCTAGTGCATACATAGAAGAATGTTGTAAGTTTAATGTCCTCACAGAATTAGACGAAAATAAACGTGTAAGAGTGAATAATAGTTACCATTCTTATCTTTTATTGCATCTTCTACTGAAGTAGCTACAGATTTCGAAATCCCCACCATTTTATGATACACACCAGTAGATAGATATATACCTTAAGTTATTTTGCTGGAAGAGAGTGTTATTGGTACGTTTATGGTGAATATGAGCACGACTTTATAGGACAAGGCCTAGAAGCTAATAGTAGTTGAAAGGATTAAATAAATATGGAATTAATAGACTAAAGTATAAGGATTATATTGTGACATATATGAAGAAATATAAGGATTATATTGTGACAGATATGAAGAATTAATTATTATAATTAGAATATCATTTTAACAATCATACATATATACAGTTAATTTAAGATCATTTGATGACAAAAAATGTTTATAGAAAAATAATTAAATGCTCGTCTCTATTGTGTAATTATTTTTGCTTAACAATTAACGGTTTAAAAGATATTTAAATTATAAAAAATAGGTGAAATAATAAAATGATTTTAATCTCAACAATTGATTTCTTTTTAGATGGAGGGTGGAGATGAGTCCATTGTTATGTGAGAAAGTTTTGTATGTAAAATAACTCTCCTTATATATATATATTTTACATCCTATTCTTGCAGTTCTTAAAATTTGTTTATTATTTTCATTTTAAGACCATTATTCCTCTTTCTATTAGCTTGCCTAAAGACGTACATTAGGGGATTTATATATCTTGGGTTAATATACAAAAAAGTTACTAAACTTTCAAAAAAATTTGTCCTAAGTCACTAATGTTTATCTTCTGTCATCTAGGTTACTATACTTTACGTAACCGGTTATCTTGGATACCAATAGTGAGACAACCGGTTGTTACCGGTTAAGGTATACACACCGAGTTGTGGCACATGTTATCTAAGGTACTAAACTTTGCGAAAAATTTATCCTAAGTCACTAATGTTTCATTCCTGTCATATAAGGTACTAAACTTTGCGAAAAATTTATCCTAAGTCACTAATGAAAAATTTGTCCTAAGTCACGAGTTGTGGCACATGTTACTGAACCTTTAAAATTATACGTTTTATACAATTTTATACACCTTTTATACGTTTTTATTCATTTTCATTCGTTTTTATACGTTTTTGTTTGTTTTTTTACGTTTTTGTCCGTTTTTATACGTTTTCGTCAGTTTTTGTCCCATTTTTTACATCCGTTTTTATGTTTTCATCCGTTTTTATACGTTTTTGTCCGTTTTATATGGTTTTATACATTATTTATACGTAGAAAAACGAATGAAACATAGAAAAACGGGCACAAACATAAGAAAAATGGACGAAAACGTAAAAAACAGAAGAAAACGTATAAAACCGGATGAAAACGAATAAAAACGTATGAAAACGAATAAAAACGTATAAAAAGGATACAAAACCATATAAAAACGGACAAAAACGGATGAAAACATAAAAACGTATAAAAACGGACGTAAAAAATGGGACAAAAACGGACGAAAACGTATAAAAACGGACAAAAGCGTAAAAAACAAACAAAAACGTATAAAAACGAATAAAAATGAATAAAAACGTATAAAAGGTGTATAAAATCGTATAAAACGTAAAATTTTAAAGGTTCAGTAACATGTGCCACAACTCGTGACTTAGGACAAATTTTTCATTAGTGACTTAGGACAAATTTTTAGCAAAGTTTAGTACCTTAGATGACAGGAATGAAACATTAGTGACTTAAGACAAATTTTTCGCAAAGTTTAGTGACTTGTTTGTATAGGTTTAGTAACATATGTGCCACAACCGGTTACCAATCCTTCAAGTGACTAGGGTGACACTTATAAAAAGGTTTAGTAACATATGTGAAAAACCCGTGAAGTATAGTGACCTAGATGACAGAATACAAACATTAGTGACTTAGGACAAAATTTTTTGAAAGTTTAGTAACATTTTTGTATATTAACCCTATATATCTTCAAGGACTTGTTTTAAAGTTGTGTTGTTAGATTCGGGCTTTGCTGTGTGCTTTTACTATCCAGTTAACTAATTGCAAACAGCATAAATTTGTATCCGGTGATATGAACTTAGTTATATGATTATTGGCATGTAATCATAAATTAGTATCCGTTGTGTGCACAACTACAATTTTAAATCATAAACAACATATGTCTCTCTTAGTGTTGTACTTTATAATGTTTTCTTCATAAAGTAGAAGCATGAAATCATTCATTTGAACAAAGAACAATAAAAATTACGATATGCCAATACAAAAGAAAAGTTTTAAATAAGGGATTAAACAAAAATATTAAGATGATAAGATATATAAAAAAGGAGAAGGAATCAAACGGGGCCCTTAACTGAAAGGCAGAATCCTTGCCATTTTTGCCATTATGAGTTTTCGCTACTTATCTAATTGATATATGGTTTAGTCATACATGAAATCCTCAATAAAAAAAAAAAAAATGTATGACTAAAAATCCTCAATACATGAAACCATCTGGATCATTGTTTACTCACGTAGTCACGTTACATGAGAGCTATAGAATAGTATTTTTCTCTATTTTTAATTTCAAACCCACGTGTAAGTTCATTGTTAACACATTCTACCACCATAAAGTTCATTATAACGTTCAGCCACCAATAATATAACGTATGATTTCATTTTTACGGGCACGAATTTTATAGGTATTTGAATTTTTCTATCTTTAAGTGACTGGACAAAGTGAAAAGCAGTGGAACAAAACTTTGCTAAAACAAGTTTAATTGCTACTGATTTGTTAATCATCAATTTAAATTGTTTCCTTTTTAAGACTATATTGTGATGACATAGGCACTCTATTATTTTAGAAATCTTGAAAGAACTTTGTTCGTTCCTTTTATTCATAATTGCTACTGATTTGTTAATCATCAATTTGAATTGCTTCCGTTTAGAGACTATATTGTGATGGACTGAAAGGTACTATTTTGTTTTACAAACTTTGAAAGAACTTTGCTCGTTCATTTTATTCATAATTGCTACTGATTTGTTAATCATCAATTTGAATTGCTTCCGTTTTGAGACTATATTGTGATGGACTAATAGGTACTTTTTTGTTTTACAAATTTTGAATGAACTTTGCTCGTTCCTTTTATTCATAATTGCTATTAATTTGTTAATCATCAATTTGAATTGCTTACGTTTGAGACTATCTTGTGATGGACTGATAGGTACTCCATTATTTTACAAATTTTGAAAGAACTTTGCTCGTTCCTTTTATTCACAATTGCTACTGATTTGTTAATCATCAATTTGAATTGCTTCCGTTTTGAGACTATATTGTGATGGACTGACAGGTACTCTTTTATTTTACAAATTTTGAAAGAACTTTGCTCGTTCCTTTTATTCACAATTGATACTAACTTGTTAATCATCAATTTGACTCGCTTCCGTTTTGAGACTATATTGTGATGGACTCATCGGTACTCTTTTATTTGACAACTTTTGAAAGAACTTTGCTCGTTCATTTTATTCATAATTGCTACTGATTTGTTAATCATCAATTTGAATTGCTTCCGTTTTGAGACTATATTGTGATGGACTTATAGGTACTCTTTTATTTTACAAATTTTGGAAGAACTTTGCTCCTTCCTTTTATTCATAATTGCTACTAATTTGTTAATCATCAATTTGAATTGCTTCCGTTTTGAGACTATATTATGATGGACTGATAGGTATTCTTTTATTTTACAAATTTTGAAAGAACTTTGCTCATTCATTTTATTCATAATTTCTACTGATTTGTTAATCATCAATTTTAATTGCTTTCGTTTTGAGACTATATTGTGATGGACTGATAGGTACTCTTTTATTTTACAAATTTTGAAAGAACTTTGCTCGTTCCTTTTATTCACAATTGCTACTGATTTGTTAATCATCAATTTGAATTGCTTCCGTTTTGAGACTATATTGTGAAGGACTGATAGGTACTCTTTTATTTTACAAATTTTGAAAGAACTTTGCTCGTTCCTTTTATTCACAATTGCTACTAACTTGTTAATCATCAATTTGACTCGCTTCCTTTTTGAGACTATATTGTGATGGACTGATCGGTACTCTTTTATTTGACAAATTTTGAAAGAACTTTGCTCGTTCATTTTATTCATAATTGCTACTGATTTGTTAATCATCAATTTGAATTGCTTCCGTTTTGAGACTATATTGTGATGGACTTATAGGTACTCTTTTATTTTACAAATATTGGAAGAACTTTGCTCCTTCCTTTTATTCATAATTGCTACTAATTTGTTAATCATTAATTTGAATTGCTTCCGTTTTGAGACTATATTATGATGGACTGATAGGTATTCTTTTATTTGACAAATTTTGAAAGAACTTTGCTCATTCATTTTATTCATAATTTCTACTGATTTGTTAATCATCAATTTTAATTGCTTCCGTTTTGAGACTATATTGTGATGGACTGATATGTACTCTTTTATTTTACAAATTTTGAAAGAACTTTGCTCGTTCCTTTTATTCATAATTTTATGTCAGTTTTGATTGGAAAAGTTTGTGATTGTGATTAGAGTAAAAGTTATAATTTTAATTGAAATATGAAGCTTTTAACTCTTTCAAAAAGTTTAACTTTTTATGAATAGTTTTATTGGAAGAACACATCGGGAAAGTGTCGACAAACATTCATTTTTGTTTTTATTAATATTTTGTTGGAATATAAGCATATTAGACATGTAATAACCACAAGTAAACGCAAGAGATAATATGATCAAGTATATCATACAATTAATTAACACAAACACAAGAAAACTACTTTATTTACCCTTTCTTGTTGTGGATTGAACGATGAATGGATTCAAGAACACGGGTACTAATTTCCCCAATAAAGCACACGATTAACTATAGAGATTCTATCGTAAGAATCCTCTATGGTCTCACACACAACACGTTAATAACCATACAATTGGAATGCTAGTTCTTGTAAATGATAAGCAAAAGGAATCACTTCGATTCTTTAAACCAAAACTGAAACCTTGCCTTGGGGGGGGGGGGGGGGGGGGGGGGTTGATCGGCTCAAGAAGGAGAGGAGAAGAGAAGAAGAAAAATTTTGCTTAGGGTTTCCAAAAGATACCACAAGGGTGTGATTGTTTGTTTAATGGGCTAACGAGCCCATAAGCTTTTATAAGGGTGCATTTGTTTTTTCATAGTGGGCCGAGCCCACACATTGATAAAAGAGTTTGTTTGGTGTTAGTGTAAAGAATAGTATTATTTTGTATTTTTGACATTCATATTATATATATATACTATTTGTGGTTAGGGGTTGTATAAAAATACATGTTAAAAATGAAGTTGTGTCAAATTTTCATTGGTCTAGAAGATGGTATAATACACAAAAAGTTGATTTGGCAGCACCTCATTCGCTGCAGTGTGTTTGCATTTTCCCTGTTCATACATACACTACATTGATGTACAAATACTACATATACAATGTTTGTGGCAGCATCTCATTGGCTGAGGTGTTTTGCCTTATTAAATGCTCACCAAAACATTATATGTTAAAATCGTATAACAACCCACCCAACTCTAGATCTTTCTTCATGCTCTTTTAACTCCACCTTCTTTTTTCATATCACAAAACAAAAAACACACTCCATCCATCATCTCTAAACTTCCAGAACCTCCGGCTCACCGACATTAAAACAAAAAAACACAGATAGAGTGTTTTGATCAGCTTCTTAAAAATCTCAAACGCCATGTTAATTAAACCATCTCTGTCTATGTGTGTTCCAACAAGTATTGCGAAAAAAAAACCTCCGATCAAACTTTGCCGGTAGGTCCTTATAAAAAACATAGGTCATCTATTTTGTGTAAGGTTCATCAATACCGGTGGCTCATAATCATTTTATGCCATCTTTTCATTGATCGGAGGATCTGCTCATATGTAAGTTACCCTTTTTTTTTCTTTTTTTTTAATGGTTTGGTTTTAGTTAATTCAATATTTATTTCAGGTATTTGGTGGATCTAGGTATTGTTCCAAGAAATCAGATGATATCAGTGATGGTCAGGTAAAAGGCCCAGAATTTAAAGATTGTGATTAGGGGATGATTGGAATCTGAAGGGGTGTTTGGATTACCTTATTTTTTAGCCTTATCACCTTATTCAGATCATGAAAAGCCAGTAAAGCTCATTTTTTTGCGCTTATTGGCTTGAGGTTATAAGCTATAAGCTCAAGTTGATAAACTCATAAGCCGAAAAAAGTTTGGTTTATGGGGTTTTCATGATAAGGCGATAAGCGCACAAAATATGCTTATCCAAACACCCCCTCAGATTGCTTATTTGAAATAAGCTATTTCATTTGGAGTGAATTAAGCTATATTGGAAAACAACTTATTTCAAAAGGCAATAGCAGATAAGCAGTTTTATTGGGAGTTTGAGACTTTCATGTTTGAGTGGTTTTCGGCTTATACTATTGGTTTTAAAGTAGCTAAGCAATTCTGCTTATAAAAGTATATAAAACAAATAAGCACTTAGAAATAAGCAATCCCAAACCATCCAATATCATATCATACAATTACAATAAACAAAAGTGAATGTCATTGTATATTTCAAAGTTAGGAGCCTCCTTAGATGCCTTAGCATTACCTTTGCAGTTATAAATAACCATTTGTTTGTATACTCTTCCTACATGGGCAAAAGGTACAATCTTAACATGATGGGTGATGGAGTCTGCTAGATCCTGCAAGTAGTGACACTCGGAAAAATTTTACCTACAGGTAAAGTTTCTCGGATCATAAGCATCCATCTTATATTTCCCGTTTGATAATAGAACGCCAAATCGGTGTTGGGTGATTGGTTATCAATTAAGATTCAGGTTATTGAGTGATTAAACGTGACTAGATAGATCAACATATTCATCAGCATATCGTCACCATATTTTTCATGATTTATAAAACGTTGCTCAATGATATGCAGGATGCTTTTACTCCACGGCAGTCGGGGGGCTCAGATGTTACAAAAATCCTAAGAACAAGAGCAGATGTGGCGGACTTGGCGACGGCAGTGTGCCAACGATTCCGACGGGATTAACAAAGGTGTTACACATCCTGATAAACCTGCTAACTGTCTCTTATTTGAAGGTTTGATCTTTTTTATTATTATTATAAAGATTCAATCTTTTTTGTTTTCATTATATGTATTATTTGTTTATACGAATTGAGTAACTATTTGACCTTATTAGCGGTTTTCTTTTATTATGGGTTTATTCTTTTTATTATTGTAGATTGTTGTTGATAATTTACTTTTTTTCATGGCAATATGGAGGATGCTATGGTGAAGGTTTCTGAGGTATGAATGTTGCCTATTTTCATTTTTTATTTTTTTTACTTTTTTCAGCATAAACTGGGCACAATTCTGAGGTGGTGAAAAATGCTAAGGCGTGAATCTTCGAATGACAGTTTCCGTTTGTAATGATGTGTTGGTATCATAAATTGTGATAGGTACGATCAATTATCGTCACTGTTTTTATATAAATTCATAAGTGAACTGAACATTTATAATTGTTAAGGATGTATCATGCTCATCATGGTGGTTGTGGGTTTAGAGGTGAAAGAATACCCTTATGTAGCAAAATTTTTGATTATATAAGTCAAAAAATAAAAATATTTATTATTTTTAATGAACTAATAAATTTTAACCCACAATTATCTTGATGTAAACTATGCTAGCGAATTGTATACGTATCTAATATTGACAATGGCGTTGATTGTGATATTAACCTGATTTATTAATGTTTTCTAAGAGGTTTATAGAGCTATGAGTAATGAGTTCATAAATGAATTAGATTAATTATCTTATGTCGATGAGTAATGAGTGTATTAGAGATGTATCTTATGTCCTTTGATTGATTTTATGTTGAATAATAAAAGGCTCTAAATATTTATTACTTAATTACAGTAGTCTATAAGAGACGGTAAGTTATGTCAAAGTCTGCTAAGTTGCGACAGTTATAAATATTCGGATATGTTGTGAAAAAGGAAATGTTGCTTGAAATTTTAGGATAAAATGAAAATATAGATAAAATGATACATTTTGAGCAGACATGGTAATCGATAAAGTGTTCCCATGCTTTGACAGATAGTGTGGTCCATTTGTGTTTAATGAGTGAAGTACCATGTCATGTTAGCAAACTAAATCATTGTTATTGCATAATAGTCACAGTTAAAAGAAAATACAAGGAATTTTTGTGATCATTCTTTTTGCATAATGTTTATTGTTACGCCCACAGACTTTTATTTATATATCATTGGCTTTGCTTTAAAACAAGTCGACTTGCATTGGGGCGTTCAGATGTAGGAGTTTATGTTATCGAACCGCTTGAATCAGACAAAGAATGGGGACTGATCCGTTATCCAAGACAATTGCACGGTGTAGCAGCAACCAACTTTCAGACTGTAAGACATACACCTCATATAAGTCTTGCCCTATATGCTTTGCCGCCATTCGTTTATCAAGAATTAAGGTTGCCGTTATTCATCCACATCATTTTTATATACAATTTAAAGCCATTGTATAATGTCTACTTCAAGATCTGCAAGAGAGTGTCAAATATATTGAAAGAATTTCAAATATATTGGAGAAAAAGTGAGTCATTTGGAGTCAATTGTTTCATTTGTTGTACGCTATATTGTTGGCTATACAGTTTGCATAATGTATTTGTATGTTCATCATACACCCAAACACATGATCTGTTATTTTGGTTAACTACTGTAATATGCATTATAATGATTTGTCGTGTTATCTACTTGGTTTGGTTCAGGCCAATGCATACTAAAAGTCTGAAACAACACCATCCCATAATATACAGAAAAAAAAAAAAAAAACATGAACGATTATAGTCCAATGTCAGGTTCCTATAATGCTACATACAAGGTATTGTATAAGAAACAACACAAATAAAAATCGACAACAAAACAAACACATTCGTATGAAACAAAAAAGGCAGCGGAAAAAAAAATAACCAAACAAACCCGCAGCAACGCGCGGGCTACCCCAGCTAGTTTAACTTATATTATATGTTTCGGGTTACTGAATATGTGACTAACGTAACTCTGTTGTTTTAACTTTTGTATCCGTGGTACGTTTCGGATAATTCTTTGCAACTTGACACTTGACGTTGGATTATATAATTTCATCCATACTATATACTTTGTACTGTGACATAAGTTGCTTGGACTATAACGGACTTATAACAATTGGACAATTTGACTCATTTCAAACATATTGGACTATTGGACTTGAGACTGATGTAGTATATCAGACTCACGATGAATTTAATATATTAGACTCGTACCGGACCTACTAATCTAATACTTATTAAACTGATAACTAATTATAAGAACGATAACCAATAAATACTCTAAAATTGGAATTATTTACGAATACTAAATTGTTTTAATCAATTATTGTAACGTGTTTGGATTAACAAACACAAACACGTTTTCAATTATAAACTTGTCGGGAAATATTTTTTTTGAGAAAACCGAGTTTTATTAAAGTTACGATGACATGGAAATTTTGTATAAACGGACACGTCATGTCGAAAGTTATAAAACTTTTTAAATTTACTTATTATTATGAAACCCAACAAGAATAGAAACTTATAGTTTTATTAAACCCCTATTTTTAACTAGAGTTTTCTTATAAAACCTAAATGACTTTTCTAAACTAAATTGACTTTTTCAAACTATTTGGGATTACCGGTTAAACATCGAAACTTACCATTGGCTTATTATTTTCTTATTCTTTTACTTACATTCCTTTATCCTTTTCTCGTTGTTTATTCTTTATTTTTCCATAATACATATCATAAATACTATACTTTGGCGTGAGTCATATTTTGAGTCTATACTTTCTTACCACCACACGAAACGTTGATACTGAATCTTTCTTACAATGATATTAAAATTTCTTACGAAACTAATACTGAACTTTTTTATAAACATTAATACGAGTATTCCACGAAAACTAAAATACTTTATCTTTTGAAACCTTATATACTTTATACTATTTTTATGGGACATATTCTGAGATATACTATATACTTATAAGGTTGTGCCGAGCCTGTAACGATGTGCCTTACTACTACTTGATACTTTGATTCTTCTTTTGCTGAGGTGAGTTTATAGCCCAACTTTTACTCTTATTGCTTACTTTGCAAAACTTTGGGGGTGAGAAACATGCAAAACTTTTACTTGAACTGAAAATTATACTTTACTTACACTATTATGAAAATTAGCTTAAGAACTTGAATCCCACAATTTCCCGTTTTCATGAACCGTTAATTCTTGTTGAGAAGTGCGAATGTTATATATATATCTATTAGGGGTGACTTCCCCCGTCCGGGTTGGTCGCTCCAACTAGGAGGACGTACACCATGTCGGGATGCAAGTGTTAGGGATACACTTGTTTTAGGCCTACTTTACTTTAACGTGCTCTGTTGTCACGCATACTTGTCAAATTTTTGGTTGCATGAAATTAGTGCTAGCGCAATATACTTTACTTTGAGTGACATTATGTTTGATGTAATGTTCACATACTTTGCTTACAGTTCACTTTACTATTTTATACTTAAACCTATGAACTTACAAGCTTTATGCTGACTTTTTAAGCATGTTTTTCTCAGGTAATTGATTCACTTGTTGCTGTTTGACTTTTTGAGGTGCTTGGCAAAGTACAGTCATAGATTACTATTTATTTAGGACTAAATTAAATAAACGGGACATGTATTTTCACACTTGAATAATGTTTTGAAACTTATTTAATTACTTGATGTAATTTTTTTTAAAGCAGATATGGTAAATCCGTTCTTTATGCTTGTGTTGTGTACCAATTTAGTAGCACCTCGATGCTTTTACTATTTCCGTTGCATTGTTCATTTTTGGGGTTGTTACACCTAGGCAATGTACCTAACTGTTATAGTGTAGTATAGGTAAGTCTGGGGGATTGATCGTTCTCTAGGAGAATAGTGAGGTAGGCTCGAAATGTACGTCGAATTAAGTCTAAAGGCTGAAGGAAGATTATTTTTGTTCTTTTATGTTTTATATGAAATCAAGTAAAATCTCGGGGTTTGAAAGATTTTGGTTTTTTAAACTAATTAAACTAAATTAAATCTAAACTAATTATGCAAAAAAGTAAATGAGTGAACTTCTTATATGAGTAAAGTTGTATTTACTTAGAATTTCATTACTCCCTAGTTATCTTTTAATGATTAGTCGAATTGTCACATCCTTGTTTAATTAGATCGTTGTATTCCTCAATATCAATCGAGGGTTGGTTACTCCCTAATTCCTATGAACTATGTTCTAATTGAGCAACGTCTAAGAATGCTCTTTTAATTCTCAATTTCTACAATGCAAAAATAATTCACGCATTAAATACAACGAACATCAAGTTAATAAATAACTACGCATTTAGTCGGACGTTTAAGCTAGTATAATTTGACCTAACTTTTTTTCCGACTCCTAACGCAAAATCAACTAATCAAACAAGAATCGACATACAATAATTAATAACTAGGTTTCATGCAATTCTAAGCAAATACTAACAGATCTAGCCTAGCATAGGAATGAAAAGAAAGCAGATAAAGAAATAAAACGATCATACGTAAATATAATTGAATAATTGATTAAACAACTTATCTCTTCAATACATCAAAATTCTTGGGGCCAAAAGGCCTAAAAAAATACTGAAAATCATTCTAGGGTTTATCTCCAAAGTTTCCCAAAAAGTTCCACACTTTACAATGAAAACAATACAAAATATATATAGGATTATGTTAGTGACGACGTCACTTGTTAATTGTGACGCCGGCAGCTCGCCGTCATTAGGGTTTCAAATTTGGCACCGACTTATTGTGACGAATTCAACTTGTAGTTTGACACCTTCGCTCTTCATAATTCTCGTCATGACGCCGTCAGATTGAGGTCGTCTCCATCACCTGAGCTGTCACTTGTAAATTCTGAAACTTCAGCATTTTCAATTTCTTCAAGTGACGACGTCACTTAGTGATTGTGACGCCGTCCCAGTTTCTTTCTTGTGATGTTTTTCTCGATGTTGTCATTTTCTTCGTTTTTCCGTCCAATCGAGTCCAAGACTTATTGTTTTCCAGCATTTGCTTCCCAAGTACCTAAACCTCAAATAAAAACGATTTAGGGTAATAAATGATAAAATATGTATGGATTTAGAGGCTAAATGACCCTTTAAAAACGTATAAAATTACACCTCATCAAGGGGTCGGAATTTTCCTTACAAAGAAAAGTAACCGGTTATTATTTCCCTTCACATGAGTCAGCCAAAAATAAAAGAATATGAAGAACTATAATAACTGTACTGAGAAAAATTCGAATTTATTTTTTTCAACCTAATTAGTGTTTAAAAAATTATGAGTTATCACAAATAAAAAGTAAAGTATTAATTGTTTGTCAATAATGATCGTTCGAATAACATGTTGTCCCAAATCACGTACACTACTAGAAAAAGGGCCTTTACCTACGACAAATTCCCTATGAAATTCGTCACATAAGGCCCCCAGTGACTAATTTCCGACTGAAAAATCCCTAAGGAAAACCATGCTCGGAAACCCTTAGCGACGAAGCTTTCCGATGGATTTTACAAGTTTTTGACGGAATACAATCCCTAGGAAATCCCTCAGTGAAGACCCAAACGAAGTGATTGATTTCCTACCAATTTCCCACAAACTTTAGGATTGGTTTACTAAGGATTTCCTATGGAATTTGACTTTCATTTCCTAGTGATATCCTAAAAAATAATATAATGCATATAATGAAATACCGGAAATATTATTCAGTTATATCCAAAAAACTACGTAGCAAAGTCAAAGTGCGCTAGCATCAAAGCTTATACATATATATCCAAAAAAGCTCAAAAGTGGAAACTCTTTGTTAAGTTTTGATAACATCAAATAGTCCTGAAATATTAAGTGTCAATTTCTCCCGATAATGCTTGTAATTTATATCATTTATATGGATTATTTACGCTTGTTTTCCATTATTTTCCACTTTCAGGTAAAGTACGAGCATTGGAGCTAAAGAGACGCGGAATTGAAGAATTATCAAAGATTTATCAGAGTATGCTCACTTTAAAGAAGTTACGGCGTAACTCATCTCTCACATTACGCCGTAACTAAAGCGTGACTCCGAAAGCTAACTCATTAGAAGATTACGACGTAACTCTCACAAAAGAGGTTCCACGCCGCTGATAACTACGCCGTAACTCTTGTTTAAACTACGGCGTAACCAAGAAATATTGAAGATACGACGTAACCACTTACAAGGTTACGCCGTAACCAGCAGATCTAGTGCAAATTACGAAGAAATTGAAGATTACGGCGTAACTATTCTATTAGTTACGCCGTAACCCATATCTGGCCTATAAATACCCCACGATTTCCAGCATTTAAAATCATCCCATTCCACACACCACAACCAAAGAACGTGGGAAGAAGCCAAAGGCAGGTCTAGAGGAGCATACGGAGCTGTCTCCAAGGGAGAAATCACTCCCCTACGATAAGCATTAGCATTTTATCTTTTCTTTACTTTCGATTCATGTATTTCGTAACATTGAATATTGAATTGATTTGTATGGTTAATATGAGCGGCTAAGCACATCTTGGTGCTGGCCTAGTTATGATTCCTTATTTGTTTTGTTTGCGTTTACATTACTTCTGCATAATTATTTCTAAGTGTATGCATGCATAGTTTATTGGTAGCTACCCTTGTTTCGGTAGTTTTGAATGGCGGTAGAGGGTAGTTGCTTAGGAGATATGACCAACTGACCTTAAGTGAGTAGACTGAGATGGGAAGGGTAAGATATGACCAACTGACGACCCTTTCTACTTGTGCGATTTGACCAACTGATCACCTACCGTTTGGATGAATTTAAGAATTAGGGGGTGAGTGTTTAAGTTGCTAACGTCCGGGCACTCACTATTATAAGTCTAGCATGTAGCGGTACTTAATGACTCGGCTTAGGGGACCAGGAACAACTGGACTTATGAGGGGACACCTGACTTCTCCAGTGGTGGCATCTTTGCTGATAGGTTAGGGCGAATTGACCAAATGTTGTCCTCTCGACTTTGACCCCAACTGAAGTAATTGGAAGTAATTAGACGTAGACATTACTAGCTAGGATGATTAACTAGGTTAGCACCACTCTCCTCTATTGATTGAACCTTTGCTTTTATTTGCTTTAGTAGTTAATTAATTCCTTATCGAAATCATATTAAAAACTGTGACACCTAGACTTAGTAATAATCCAGCACACATAGCTTAGACGACCTCGGTTTTACCGAATACTACACTACACACGACCGGGTACACTGCCCATTAGTGCATTAGGGTAGACCATAGGTATAACGAGACAATATAAATATTAAAACATGGTCAGTAAAACCTGCATCAAGTTTCTATAAAGTTAGCAAAAGATTTAACTTAAGTTTGTATCTAAATATCCAAGTTTGAATTTTCCATAAACAAAATCTAACTTTGTTGATATCCAACTGGTAACTAACTCGGAGGTGGAGAAGGCGGTGTTTTTAGTGTTACCAACATTTTAGTGATCTCTTTTACTTGCTCTTTACCTTTAACATTACCTGATGATGTTCGCTTTGACATAATATACATGAAACATGAAAGAATGAAACAAAAGTTGTTATAAATACTTAAGTAGACACATTATATGATATCTAAACATACACTTGTTATGAAAAAAATTAATAAATCATACATGTGGAAAAGTGAAGAATACATATTTTATACTACATAGAGAGAATTCCCACGGCTTTGCCTTCGATGAAAGCCTTCATGTCAGCCTTCTCGCCCATTGCGTTGAATCTAGCACGAGACCAGTTTCAGACTAGACCCCTCATCATCACAAAAACAATAAGAATGAAATGTCTGTTTCACCATGTGACATCTAAGTTGTATAGTCGGCCATTAATACACAAGGGAAACCATTTTAGTTGACAAGTTATGTCTATTTTAACAACTACAACAATTTAGTTTTAATCCCTTTTTAGTATAAAATATGTATTTTTAACTACCATTTTACTTGGCAAGGAGTATGACCTCTCTCACATCACATTTATTTTGAGTTTAACTCCTAATCTATAACTTTTCTATGCTAATAATAGTCAAAATAATCAATTTTAGTGATTTCAACCTAAATATACATACGAGTGATGTTGAAACAAAAATAAAAATCAATCATTAATTTAAGTACAGTTGTTTCATATCTACCATCAAACTTGCAAAAAAGTTACATAGATAGACATAGAAATCAAAAGATACAAATAGTAATTTATGAAGTAAACATCTATATTATTCTATGAAATATAAATCTTATAACTAGATCAAAATTTGGTTTAACTTAAAAAAATTGTTCCATAAGTATGAAAGAAAGGTAAAAGAGCACACACACTAACATTTAGAATAGTAGCCAAGGTAGTCACAGTCGAACTTGAGGTCAAGGAATGAGCAAATAGGTCGGGCTTTGGGGGAGAAGATAAGGTGAGAATATGAGCTCTAATTTTTAGGGGGAGATGGAAAAGTAAGATTAGGTTTTTAGGGGGAAATGAAAAGTGAAATTGGATTTTAGGGGTAAAATGAATTTTCATGTATGATGTATATTTTTTTAATGCTAATTTGTAAGTGTTTGGTAAAATATATAGAGGTTTTAAACTTGTTTGCTGAAAATTAATGTTATAGATCCTTTTCACATAAATCAATGTTGTAGATTTTTTTATCCCCGGTTTTTTGGCCGCTTAAATTATAAAATGAGGAGTTTGTACAAAGAAGTTATGACAAAAACAGTACATGTATGTTTATATGTATTGCTTTAGCCATAACTCCTTCATACGAACTCCACTTGGTGCAGTTGTGAGCCATGCCATGATAATGGCCTTATTTTACCTAAAAAAATGTTGTAGATATCTTTCTCTCAATTTTGTGGCCGCTTGAATCATCAAAAGTGGAGTTCATATGAAGGAGTTATGACCAAAACAATACAAGTATGTGTACTTGTATTGTTTTGGCCATAAGTCCTTCATACGAACTTTGCTTTTGATGATTCAAGCAGCTACAAACCCATGAGAAAGATATCTACAACTTTTGTTTAGGTAAAACAAGGCCATTATCATGGCGCGACTCACTACTGCACCAAACGGAGTTCGTATGAAGGAGTTATGGTGAAAGCAATACATATAAACACACTTGTATTGTTTTCATCATAATTTCTTTGTATGAAATCCGCTTTTGATGATTCAAGTGGCTAAGAATGAGAAAGATATCTACAACTTTTTTTTTAGGTAAAATAAGGCTATTCTCATGACACGGCACACAACCGCACCATGTGGCGTGCATCGAATATAACATTTTGGTCATATGATAATTTTTTGCTCAATATCGAGAATTTCATTGTGTTATGGTCCTCATACTTATATAACACCACATATGCGCACTCATACACATACCGTTGTTTTATTAAATGTGTTTTAATAAATCACTAGCAAAGTCTTAGGCGACAGCAATAATCTCCTAGGGATTTCCGATGGATAATATTATTTATTTAAAAATTTAATATGATCTATCGGAAATCCCTAGGAAATTACAAGCACCACCTATGGATTTTCGGTGTTTTTTTTGTCAAAACGTTTTTAAAACACCATTGATGACACGCGGTAGTAATACTAATCATTGATGACATGAAAATAAGTGAATTAATATCCATTAAATCGTTCATGATCTATAATTTGTAGAGTTTTTACATAATAATAAACATTGCCACCATTGATAATATGTTTAAGATCTTGCTCCGATCCTACCCATTTTTGTATGGTTGGGTCGTAAGATTGTACGACCCTACAATCATAATCGTGATTTTGATAACCATTATCTAAATAGCGTTTTGAGAGAATACAACCTTCTTCCAAAATATAAATTGGTATGAATGTTCTAGTAGAATGAGAAACAACCAAAGTATAAAGCCCTCAAAAGCTAGTCCATCCACAAACTAGATAACCAACCACAAAAAATCGTAATTCTTAATTAATCCTACAATATCCAAGACCTCAAAGCTCTTGAACAAGAACCAATACATCTAACCTCATTATACTCGCAGATACTTATACACACATAGACACATGCTTATATAGAGATGTAGTCACATTCACACACGTTTGTTGCCTTAAGTTGTTTAACTTGAACCCTAACTCACTTTTTTTTTCGTCGTCATATAAACAATTGTAAATATCTATGTATAAGAAGAAATGATTTCATTTTTTGTAGCGCCATTTTTGAAACATAATAACACCTATAAATGGACTAAGTTTGTTTAGACGGAATGCTAAGTCACTTATTATTACGACAAAATTTACAAAAATAGTCATCCCACTATAAATACATATGTAAAATATACATTGTGTACATTTTTTTTTTTATTAATCTTAACTACTTTTTTAGACAAGTCACTAGGAAATCCCTATGTGATGGCTATAATTTACCTAGAGATTTTCTAGTAATTATTATTCATAAGAAATCCCTAGGAAATCCGAAGGAAATTCCGACGGATTAGCTAGGGCGAATATTTTGTCACTAATTACTAGGAAATCACTAAGAAAACTGTCACTTATAACTTTGCACATAATTCGTGAGAAAATTCTAGGAATTCCCTTGGTAATTTCCTACGAAAAATTTCCCTAGGAAAATTTTCGTAGGTGTTGCCCCTTTTTTTGTAGTGGTAATAAAAGTTGAAAGCATGAAATAGTTAAAAATTATCAGAACTAAGAAGAACTGAAGAAGCCAGAAATAAAGACATATAAAATGAAAAAGCCCTAAAATTCAATAATTCTCTATGATGGATGAGTAAACACTAGTAGAAAAAAATATATAAGTGTAATGGAATGCTACCTAATAAAATTAATCACCATTTGCTTATACACAATATAGATCTACATATGTTTAAAACACACATAACATACATTACGCACACAAACACACACATACTTTCCTTTTTTTTAAGTCACTAAGGTAACTGAATGAGATAATAATTCTTGTCTCACGCTCAGGCGTGAGTAATAATCTTGAGTAATGCATGCATGTGACTGCATGAGAATTGTGTGAAGCGAGAGGAATATGCCTCATTATAAGTTGTCTTAATGACAAAATATGTTACACAAATGATAAAGAAAGTATTATTTAAACTAAAAAAAACATGCCTTTATAATCATATATTCTTACCAATCATATGCTATAGGTTCAAGCATATCCATGTATCACTAGGATAACAAGTTGTGTTCAGGTTCATGAGTTGATGGATTTAAAAATCTTATCTTGACATGAGATGTTTAATGTAATAACTCGTCTCGTATCAGTAAAAGATAATGTTGGAATCACTCATAAACCAAAATCAAGTGTTAGTAATTCATATGTAATAGTTAGCTTAATTATGGCCTTTATGTTTGTTATTAGCCTTAAGCTTATGTAGAAGGCCCATGAGCTTAGGCCCAAGCCCATAGGAGAAAGGAAGGGACTAGGAGTGTTGCCCTAGCTTCCCTCCTATAAATACTCTTGTATAACCCTCACTTGAGGGTTGGTTGTTCAATTTATTTCTTTCACATATACTCTACGCATAACCGTTTACTTGTATCATGTGTGTGTGTTTGATTTATTGTTCAATCGCCTTTATCTCTTTCTATTAAGCTTGTGTTGTAAAACTAGTGACCTAACAGTGGTATCAATCGCCAAATAGTTGGGTGAACGTTTGTTTGGTCTACGCGTAGAACATACGCTTCGGCCTTGATACTTTGGTTCGCTTAAAAACACGTTTTTTACACTTTTTAATCCAAGATTCTTGTACTTTCAATGTTTTAAGGTGTTAAAATACTTGTTTTTGGCAAAAAGTTTCAAACTTTACGCGTGGATCTACGTTTTAAGCTTGTTTTTGTACGAGGGTTTCATCCTACACGTAACTGTTTTACAAGTTTTGGTTCATCAAGTTTCACACTTTTGTGTTATTTTGGTGATATTGAAGCTATCTCATCACAAAAATCTGGTTTAGAAACATCTTTGGGCAAAATCACTTTTACGAGTAAAGCTACGCGTATCAAAACCCTAGTTTTACGCGTAACTTTATCCTTGGTTTGATCTTCAGTTTCGTGGTTTACTCCGTGTTTTCTTGCTTGGATAAGCCTGAAAATACGTCGACTTTGGATATCTTTTGCACTGTGATAGTGTAAAAGATCACTTGGGATAAAAACCAAAAATTACGCATAAGCATAAAGCTTACGCGTAGAAAATCCTACGCATAAGATTTATCTTACGCCTAAGCTTAGTCTTACGCATAAGGTAATCCTACGCCTAAGTTTTCTACGCCTAACTTCTTGTTTTACGCATAACTTTAGTACTTTTTCCTTAACTTACGCGTAAGCTAAACCTACGCGTAACTCTTCTTGTTACGCGTAACTTTGGTGTTTTTACGCATAAGTGCTACTTGGCTATTGTGATTTCTATGCCTAAGGATACTTCATCAACAAAGGTTCATTCGACTACAAAGATCCATTTTTACCAACACAAGTTTTCAACATGTCACAACCACCATACTCTAACTATTTCCCTTACACTTATTCTCAACGACAACAACAACTAAGTCCACAACATCAACAATGGGATCAACAACAAGCAATTTATCAACAACAATTTAATCAACAACATACTCCACAACTTGGAGCAATTCCTCGACCACAAATGGTTCAAACACCACCAAGCCTTCAAGTCCAACCCTACACAAACGATTTCAATCAACATCCATCAAGGAACACTATGAAGGAACCCACTTGGTTTGCAAAGATGTGTGAAGCTTTAAGCAGCCAACAATCAATTCATGAGGCTGGATCACTTGATAGACCTCCAATGCTCACTCCAGGAAACTATGATCAATGGGTAATTAGGTTCTTTAGGTTTTGTGATCTGAAGAAGCCACATGGAAAGTTCTTAAATAAGGTTATCTTGGAAGGTCCATTTCAGATGCCTACTGTCATTATACCCGGAGATCCAAATGCTAATCCACCAAGAGATGAACAATCAAACATTGCTACTGTTGCAGACCTCAATCCAACAGAACTTCTACACTATGAAGCTGATGAGCTTGCCATGCAATATATCCTTTTAGGATTACCAAACCCAATTCTTCGAAGTGTTGATGCTCAAAAGACTGCAAAGGCAATGTGGGAACACATTCATCTACTTATGGAAGGATCTACACTCAATCAGGAGGATATGGAATCCAAAATTTACTTGGCTTATGAACACTTCTTGATTGAACCTGGAGAGACACTAGAGTCTTATCATCATCGATTCTCAGACATCATCAATGATTTGGATAAACACAACATCATCATGCCAAGAATTGCAGTTAATACTAAGTTCCTGAGTAGTCTTGGTCCTGAATGGGAGAAGTATGTCATTTTTCTCCGTCAAGCGAAGAACATGCATCATTCTACATACGGATTGTTGTACGATTATTTGAAGCCTCATGAAAAGGAAGTTGATAGGGAAAGGATTCTCCGTGCTCAAATTGCTTCACCTTCACATCCGGAAAATCAACAACTTGCCTTGTATGCTCAAAACAGTTATCCTCCTCAACTAGCAACTCAACCAACTGCCAATAACACACCAAATGATCAATCAAAACAATCTCAACATAATCAACTGGTTCCATACAACAACAATGCTCAAGCATTTGTCAGTGAAGCTAATGAGGAATCTGATCCGTTCGAAGCATTGCAACAAGGATTTGTTATGATTGCTAATGCTTTTAGCCGTTATACCAACAAATCCAACAATCGCATTCGTTCCTCATCTAACACACGAAATTAGGCTGTTGTGAACAATGGACGAGTTGAAGTTCAGAATCGTGGTTATGGTCCTCAGATGGGCGGTGGTCAAGGGTTTAATGCTATGGGTAGGAATAACAATAGAGCTCAAGTGGTGTAACAGGGAAATGCTCAGAATGGGTTGAATGGTCTTCGATGCTACAACTGCAATGAGAAGGGACACCTGGCTAATGCATGCCCAAAGCCGAGGACTAAGGGCAATGCTTATTTCAAAGAGGCTCTTCTTTTGGCTCTTAAGGATGAAGCTGGTGGAACTCTCACAGACAAAGAACAGAGTTTTATGGCAGATGCAGACTCAGATGATGATATGGAGGACTTGCAGGCCAATGCAGCTGTTATGTTGATGGCTAATATGCATGAGTTACACATGAGTGACACAGGCCCAGTATATGACACTGATGGCTTGTCTCAGGTACCCCAACAAACCATATTTATCTCTGATCTAATATCTCCGCCAACATCTGAATCCGGCAAGGCTCAGAATGTTCAAAATGAGTCATCCACATCTCATTCCGACGATTTTCAATTAGACCCCGTAGTTACATTTGACGATCAAGATGACCTTATGGTTTCCATTGATAATCAAATTGACTCCGTGGTTATACTTGAGGATCTAAGTAATGATCATGTTGTGACTCATGTTGAACACGCCGAACTTTTGCCTCATCCAGATCTTACTCTTTTACTTAAAGACCAGCAATCCCAAATTGAAGAATGTTGTGCATTAAATCAGGACTTAAAAAGTAAAAATGCACTGTTAACCAAGGATTTTGAATGTTTACAAATGCAACTCAACTTTTTCAAAACTCAAGAAAACCGTGAAAAAGGTTTTGAAGCCGCTTTTGCTAAATCTCATCAAAACGAAAAATATTTAGAGAGACAGATGCGTGATCTAGCCGCTTCGAAGAATGCTTTGTTGTCTGAGATAGAACAACTGAAACATGAACATAAAAACCAAATTAACGCTCTCACCTTGGAAAATCAAAAAGCTAAGGCTGAGTTGTTAACTTGTCAAAAACAGTTCTCTGCATACAAAAAGCATTCAACGAAACGAATAGATGATCATCTTGAAGAAATCATCGGCTTGCAAAACAAACTTAAAGAGTTTAAAACTGTTGTTTACAAACATGGTGAGTCAGTAACTGCTATTGAAAAGTTTACTTTAAAACCCAATCCAAATGGATATGGACTGAATCTTGCTGATTACAAACCTAAGCTTTCTACCAAAGCATTCAAACCAAATCCTGAAGTTTCCAGTGCAGAATATTAAATTGATAATTCTGTTATGAGTGTTGTTGAATATCATCGTCAAGAGGAATTAGATGCAGAAGACGAGAGTCGATCAAAATTAAAAACTGTTGTTTACAACAAACCTTTTAATTATTCAAAACCGGACACTTTCGTCACACCAACGGATTCTTCTAACACACCAAGGGTTATCATAAAAATGTTTGAGTCTTCTAATGTTAATCCCCAACCAGATTATGCACAAATTTATGGTCCTTTACCTTCCATCAGTGAAGTAAACTCAAAACCTGAAAATCGCAAAATTCTTAGATATTTTGACATTTTCATGGCTGACCTCAAAACTTTAGAACATGAGATAGAATATCATTCTGAAATCAAAGTTCAACACTTTCAATCGCCTCTGGCGCGAGAACAAAGAGACATTTTTCAGAAAAATCTTTTACCAAATGTTAAAAACTTGAAAAATTGTGCATTGTCTTGGGAACGGGACTTTCATAAGGAACTTGGATTAATGAAGGTCGTTTTCGAGAAAACAGAAACATCTATTTCTAATACTAAACGTAAAAAGAAAATGTTGAGAAAAGATGTTGATCGACTCTTGGAAGATGTTATCTGTGCTGATGTCCATAATGCTGTGTTATTGAATTCTTTGTCACATGCATCTGATTATATCTCTGCTAATACTGTTGATAATGTTGTAACTGTTGAGTATACTGATAATGTGCTTCAGATCGAGTCTTTAAAAGTTGAAAACGAACGTCTCTTACACGAGCTTTCAAATGCAAAACGTCGTCTTCAATGGTGTCAAAAAGATTGTCAAAATCGTGAACTTGCTCTGCAAACCAAAATCCACCAGTTGCAATCAAACAATTTTAATCCAAAATCTGAGCAACTGGATGATCAAAACATGTCTTTGAAAAGTCAAATCTCAAAATATGAACAAGAACTTGTAAAAGTTAAACAGGAATATGGTATCATATTTGATTTACTCAATAAGACTCGTCATGAAGCATCACACGAACTTGATCACTATCTTGCACACACTAGAGAAGTAATGCATTTTGCTGGTAATATTCGTTCTGAAAATCAAGATTTGATTCACACTATCTTTAAGTTAAGAGAAATGTTAGGAAATTATGAACAACTTCCGCCTACCGTGATTAAGAGAATAGCACCAGTAACACTTAGTAATCGTGAACCTAGAATGCCTACTGCCAAAACACAAGTTGCTAACGTGCTTCCTTCTACTGAAACAGGAATAGTTGCCTCTTTTCCAAACGTCCGCACTTCACAGGCTAGGAGCACTACATCGAAGAATAGGAAGTTGCGACCTAAGAAAAGATCAATAAGGAATGCTAAAGTAGAAGAACACCCTAGGACAATGAATAAGACTCACGTTGCTTCCACTATAGATATTGCGTCTGGCAAATGTAATAGAAATAGTGATGTAACGAATGCTAAACCTTTAAGTACTTTTGATATTCAGTTTGATGCACCTTGTGTCATTTGTCGTAAAAGTATGAATTCTGATTGTCATGACAAATGTGTTGCTAAAGCTATCATCTCTCGTTTACGGAATCCTAAGAATCGGAATACCTCTAGGCCCACTAATCTTTCTAAGTCTGTGCTTGGTAAACCGCCCTCTTTAGATTCTAGGAAACGCATTGCTGTCCCAGTAGCTCCAGTTTCACCTCCTAAGAATGTCGTACCACCTAGTGCATTCACTAAGACTAAAGCAAATACTAGTTGGAGATGGCATAAATGGATATATAACACACTAGGATTTAAATGGATGCCTAAAGTTATTGATGTGTGTATGTCTACTATAACTGCTCCGGAACCTTCTAACATTTCGGGTTCCACATCTACTTCTATTCCATCTGTGTCGTCTGTGTGTAATGCAGGTGATACAGATCATTCTCTGGATTGTTGATAGCGGATGTTCCCGACACATGACAGGCAACCTTAAACTGTTATCAAACTTTATTGCAAAGTTCATTGGCACTGTCAGATTCGGGAATGATCACTTCGCAGCTATCATGGGCTACGGAGACTATATAAATGGGAACATCGAAATTAGCAGGGTTTATTATGTGGAAGGCCTCGGTCACAATCTGTTTTCAGTAGGTCAGTTCTGTGATGGAGATTTGGAGGTTGCTTTCAGGGAGAAATCTTGTTTCATTCGTGATCTACAAGGAAACGACCTTATGTCTGGCTCGCGTAACTCAAGTCTTTACACTATCTCTATGCAAGACATGGTTGCTTCATCTCCCATCTGCTTACTTTCAAAGGCAACATCAACAAAATCCTGGCTATGGCACCGTCGTCTCTCACATTTAAGCTTTCAAACTATAACCAATCTTGCTCGACACAAACTAGTTGAAGGTCTCCCATGATTCCGGTATTCTAAAGATCACCTTTGCTCAGCTTGTGAACAAGGGAAAAGCACTTGTGCTCATTTTCCTTCAAAGGTAGAACACAACTCTCAACATGTGCTTCATCTTCTTCACATGGATTTGTGTGGCCCGATGCGCGTGCAAACGATCAATGGTAAACACTACATCTTAGTAATTTTTTATGACTATTCACGCTGGACTTGGGTCTATTTTCTTCGAAGCAAAGACCAAGCTCCACAGATGATCATCACTTTTCTCACGAAAATACAGGTTCAGCTCCGAAACACCGTAAGACAAATCCGAACAGACAAAGGAACTGAATTTGTTAACCAAACTCTTCGTGAATTTTATGAGAAAGTGGGAATTGAGCATCAGACATCTATTGCACGTACACCAGAACAAAACGGAGTTGTTGAAAGACGAAACCGAACGTTAGTGGAAGCTGCAAGAACAATGTTAATCAATGCTAAACTTCCAGATTACTTATGGGCAGAAGCTGTATCTACTGCATGCTATACTCAAAACCGTTCTATGATTACAAAACGCCACAACAAAACACCTTTCGAGCTTGTCCACAACCATAAACCGAATCTCAAACACTTTCATGTATTTGGATCCCTTTGCTATCCGAATAATGATCGTGATGATTTTGGAAAGCTCAAAGCCAAAGCTGACATTGGAGTCTTTATTGGATATTGTGAGAATTCTAAAGGTTACCGGATATGGAATCGTCGTACAAAGCAGGTTATGGAAACGATTCATGCTCATTTTGATGAACTTACGGAAATGGCTTCTGAGTATAACAGCTTGAAACCCGGTCACAACCGCTTAAACTTCCCTCAACCTCCATCATCAGCTGAACAAAGCCCCCAGCTCACTCGTCAACAAATGGAAAGGTTATTTGCTCCGCTGTTCAGTGACGATATTGATGAACGTGCTCAAGGTGTATCCGCTGTTTCCGCTGCTCAACCTGATAATACTCTTATACCTGATACACCTGCTACAACAACTACTGTTGAAGAAGCACCACCAGTTGACTCCACCACAACAGTTGAACAAACCGCTTCCAACAATGATGAACCAGCTGATGATATTCTTAATGAAGTACCCCCACCTGCAGATTTTGATCCAAATGCGTTCTTTAACCCGTTTGCTAATGACACTGCTGCACCTGATGTCGCGGAATCATCAACAAACCATTTGAATCCTCAGAATCTGCACAATGTATACCAACATCAACCCTCTACACATCGATGGACAAAAGACCATCCTCTGGCAAATATTATTGGCAACCCGAATCAACCAGTCGTTACAAGACAACGTCTTCACACAGATGGTGGACATTGCATTTATGCACTCACTATCTGCCAATCTGAGCCTAAAAACATTAAAGAGGCAATGACAAAAGACAACTGGATTGAATCCATGCAAGAAGAACTCAACCAATTCAAACGTCTTGAAGTATGGGAACTGGTTGAAAGACCAACGGGGGTCTATGTCATTGGTCTCAAATGGATTTGGAAAAACAAATTGGATGCTGAAGGGAACGTAATCCGAAACAAGTCACGTCTAGTTGCTAAGGGTTATCGTCAGGAAGAGGGAATAGACTTTGAAGAATCTTTTGCTCCGGTTGCTCGTCTTGAGGCTGTTCGGATATTTCTCGCGTTCGCAGCTCATATGAATATGACGGTCTTTCAGATGGATGTCAAAACTGCGTTTCTCAACGGACAACTGAAAGAAACGGTTTATGTCAGCCAACCAGAAGGATTCGTTGATCCCGAGTTCCCGAACCATGTCTACAAACTGAACAAAGCTCTTTATGGTCTCAAACAAGCTCCTCGGGCATGGTACGATAAGCTATCATCTTTCCTCATTGCTAATAATTTCACCAAAGGTTCGGTCGACCCTACTCTTTTTATACAATACCACGGGACACATATCTTAATTGTTCAAATTTACGTGGATGACATCATTTTTGGGTCTACACATAAGAAGTACTCAATCGCTTTTGCAAAACTAATCAAGAAAAATTTTGAAATGTCCATGATGGGTGAACTTACGTTCTTTCTAGGACTGCAAGTTCATCAATCACCCCGTGGTATTTTCTTGAGTCAGTCCAAATATGCCCTTGAATTGTTAAACAAATTTGGAATGAAAACCTGTGACACTTATGCCACACCAATGACTCATACCAAGAAGCTAGATGCTGATTTAAATGGGAAATTAGTGGACCCTACAAAATACCGCAGTATTATTGGGTCTCTAATGTACCTTACAGCTAGCAGACCTAATATTTTCTTTGCCGTTTATCTATGCTCCCGTTATCAGTCAAGACCAACTGAAACCCACCTCTATGAGGCTAAAAGAATCCTCCGATACATAAAGGGAACCATTAACTTGGGGATCTGGTATCCGAAGGATTCTGGTTTTGAACTAATCGCTTTTTCAGATGCTGATCATGCAGGATGTTTAGATTCACGAAAAAGCACTTCAGGAGCACTACAATTTCTTGGTGATAAACTGGTGTCCTGGCAATCGAAGAAGCAGGATTGTACATCGCTATCATCAACCGAAGTAGAATATGTAGCCATGTCGGCATGTTGTGCTCAAGTCATCTGGATGAGAACACAACTCAAAGACTATGGTTACGTATTTGACAAAATCCCGATGTACTGAGACAATCAGAGTGCCATTGCGATCTCGTGCAACTCAGTTCAGCACTCGAAATCAAAGCACATCGATCTTCGCTATCATTTCATCAAGGTCTACGTGGAACAGGGTACAGTTCAATTATACTTCGTGGGTACAGAATACCAATTGACAGATCTACTCACCAAAGCCTTGCCTCCCGCTAGGTTTAATGAGTTGGTCCACCGGATTGGTATGCGGTGTTTGACTCAAGAGGAACTAGATGATCTCTTAAAACAGTCTTAAAAACCTGTCAAACACCAAAATCTCTTTTGTAAATATTTTTCAAAAACAAAATACAAAAATATAAAACCTGATAAAACAACAAAAATATTCTTCTATCTATATTTCTTCAAACATGGCAAGTACATTTCTTCCGTCAACACTCAAATCTTTCAAAATTCAGTATTTTTTCGATCAAGTGTTGAGGGGGAGAAAATAAATTCTTAACTGTTTCAAAATAACCGTGTACTTGCATGTTACCTTATCCCGGCTGTTTCTTCAATATTCGTGGTAACATTTCTGGTTTACTGACACTCCTCAGACTAAAATTTATAACCTTTCATTATTTCTTTAGTCGAGGGCGAGTGTCGTCAATGTTATTTCCAAATATTCTTCGTTTGGTAACCAAAATGGAAGTTAAAGGCTTTGAATTAAAATGGAAAAGGTGGAGGGACTAATGTTGTCTAAAGCTCAAAGTTATTTTCATAAAAACACTCCACCTAACTTATCCATCACATTTATTACTCACAACCAACCTTAATCTACGCATATAAATCATTCAAGAAATCCGAAGTTTTGATCATCAATCTGTAAGTGATTTTGTGTGTGTAACACGTTTTTAAACATTGGTTTTGATTTTCAAACGAATCCAACGGTTAAATTTACGTATATGGTTGAGTTTGTGTTCTACGCATACGCATAAGAACACATGATCATGTTTGTGTGTTTGAGGTTAAGATAAATGGGTCAAAACGTTTCTTTAATATCAATGATACTATGTTTATCCTCAAAATTCACCCAGAAACACGAATTGATTGATTTTCAAAATTAGGGTTCATGAGTCGTTTTGGGTATTTTCAAATGAGAACGTTTTTGGTAATAAAGATTGTTGTAATAGGTTGTTGTCAAGTTGAATTGATAATATCCAGGCCAAGATATCACCCAGTAACACTAATTGTTTATTAATTGGAATTTAGGGTTTATATTCATACGGTTTGGGTACTTTTGATTCTTGACACATTTGATGTTAAAACTTGGCTAAGACAACTCAATAGGCATCTTAGACTTACCAGAAAAAGTTTTGTGCAATTCCTATGGCTAGAAATCATATGCGTAATTCATGAACTCTAGGGTTTAAGTTCTACGCATAAGTTATCTTACGCGTAAACTATTTGATGAAAATTCATGCCATGATCTGTTATAAGATGAATGTATGTGTTAATATTGATGATATGATGAATTTATTTCAGGTTTGTTACAAGTGAGAATTCAGAATCAAGGTTCTAAGCAAACTACGCATAAGGATCACCTTACGCGTAGCATGTTATGCGTAAGAGTAATCTTACGCGTAGCGTCTACGCATAAGGTTCTACAATGGGACTACGCGTATCCTGTGAAGGATATGCGTAAACAGTGACCTCTACGCATAAGGTCTACTCTTACGAGTATACCTTACGCATAAGGTTTTTATACGCCTACGCGTAACCTCTACGCATAAGGTTCCCTGTTCCTACGCGTAATATTTCTTACGCGTAAGTCAGGATCCTACGCATAAGCTTTCGTCTACGCGTATACCACTACTGTTTACGCATAACTTTTCCACTTTTACGCCTAAGTCTTGATTGACCTTAATTATGAATTGTTACGCGTGCAATCTTGTAAATAAACAAATCATAACGTCACGAAACCAACAATGTCACTAATAAGCTTAAATGTTTAATATGTTGTGTAAAATAAGTGATAACATAAACTTTAAAAGGTAAAGTTAACTAACTCACGAAACTTATCACAACGTCATTGGACTATTGAACACACAAGTGACTTTGGACTCGTAACAATCATTGACATTGTACATTCAATAATTAAACAATAAAACCTTCTGCTGACTAACATAATGTCTTTCGATATGTTGGTTCTTTTGGCTAATGTTATTTCAGATCACGACATGGCTGCTCAAATAAATGTGGATGCACCAGATGTTCTCACAATGGCCGATATCTTCCCTAATGGCTATCCGAGGAAGATTGGAAAGAACAACCTTCGGGTTGACTTTGAAACCCTCACCTGCTCAGAATCTTCCTGTTTGATTGCAATGGATATTCTCAAGAATCATCCCTACCAGAACATGCTCTCTCATTCTGCTACAGTACCAGAGATCTACATTCAACAGTTCTGGAATTCAATGCAAAGGATCAAAGGTCAAAGTGCAGTGACAGTGACGCTCAATCACAAACAAGTCACCATCACACATACAGACTTACGGGCTGTTCTTCTCATCCCTGACATCGAGCCAACCGACTTCTATGCCACACCTACTGAAGAGACAGTTTTGCAATTCTTGATTGATATTGGCTATGATGAAGCTTCAGGAACTATCACTAAGCACTCTCATGTGGAGCTTAAGAACATTCCTCAACCGTGGAGAACTCTCTACATCATCATCACCAAATCTGTCTCTGGTCGTGATAGTGGCTATGAGCATCCCAAGCTCATGGAACTGCAAATCTTCTGGTCATTAATCAACATGAAGCACATCGAACTAGAAGCTCTGATATGGGATGACATGATGACATTTCTCAAAAAGCTTGGCTCAAAGATTCCCTATGTCAGATACACTAAACTGTTGATCCAGAGAGCACTTGGTCTTCATCCTGATATTCCCAAGAGGCTCAATGACCCCGACAATCACGACATGTTGACTGAGCCTATTTTAACTGTCAGAATCAAGGAATCGTCAACAAAGAAACAGGGTGCTGTGTTACCTGATCACCTTCTGTCTAACGAAATCAAAAAGCTCGAGACATACAAAAGGTATCTGGTAGCTGTGAAAGAAGGTAAAGTTGGTCATCTTGATGAGAAACCTTCTGGGACACCTACACGGAGAACCAGAAAAGGAAGTGCAGGGAGTGCTGCAAGCACTGAGAGTCAGAGGAAGTTTCCCAAAAGGAATCCTCCACGTAAAAGGATTGTTCCAGCTAAGGAAGCTGTACCTATTCCCATTCCCAAATCTAAACCGCAAAGAGAGCTTGTGGACGAAAGCTCTGAAGATACACAATCAGACGAAGAGATCTTCCACTCTGAAACTGCAACCGACATTAATCCTTCAGTAGCCAAACCTTCCAGTCCTCCAGCTATTCAAGAAAAAGGGAAGACTCTAGTACTTGTACCTTATGAAGAAAGCTCAAGCTCAGATGAAGAGCAACTGGATACATCCTACAGGAAGAAGTTTAAAATCGTTAGACACCTGCAAAAAGCTAAAGAATTTGAACAAGATCAAATGCGTGGCCCCTGAGGGTCGAGTGGTGGTGTCCACTCTTCACCAGATCCTGATACGGTTAATCGACCCGATAAGGGAACTGGTGCCACCACTCTTGTGCAACAGCAAAAGCTTGTGGAGGACTCTACTGATTATAACATTGAGGAACCAGAAAAGGAGAAGTCTGAGAAAGATAAAGCTGATGAAGAAGCTAAGTCTGGAAATGATGAAGATATTGATTATGAAAAGTTTCTTCTTGACAGTCCCGTACGGTCTAAGGAGAAAACTTCTGAACCACCAAAGGACCCAAAGTCTCCTCACATCTCATCATCATCGGATTCATCTTCTCACTCCTCATCACCACCATCAAAAAGATCAACCAAATCAACATCCAAATCAGTGAAGAAGCCAACTCGATCTTGGATTTCTCATACTCATAATAGAATTGTGAATGCTGTCAAACAAGTCAGAAAGAAAGACATGCTCTACAGGAAGATGAATTTCTTTGCTGATCAAATACAGTATCTTCATGACGAGAATGACGAGATGAAAGTTGAAAGGAAGTATGTCCAGAAGCTCATGAAAGATGATCTTCAAGGGAAAATGGACGAGATGATCAAAGGATACACTCACAAGTTCCTCTTGATGTCGTTCCTAAACTGACAAAGGAGATGTATGCAAGACAACTTTATCCGAATCTCTTACATCTGGCCAAGCAAACCATGAAATCAACTCCAATGAATGTGAACATCAATCCAGTTGAACCCACAGTCTTTTCAGATGATGAATTGGTGAACCGGCTAGTAGCTCAAATGTCTAAACGCTCTGCAACGTTTGCCTCCTACGAAGCTAAATTGTTTGAAGCATTGCTGGAATACCAACTCAGGTCAGCATACAGAGAAGAAGCTGTAAGGCCTAAACGTTCAAGAGACGATGAAGACAAGGATCAGGATAAGGATAACGAGCCCAAACGCCCGAAGAAGTCTGATGCATCATCTTCTATGCAACCTCCACCCCAACAGACTACAACTCAACAAAGGTCTCCTCCTCGTTCTTCTACTGAAAAACCTCAGGATTCTTCTGAGTTACCACCCGAGACTCAGAAAACCGGTGATCACTTTGAGTATACGGGTGGTGACGATGAGGAATTCTATGAGCCCCAACAACAACCCACCTCTCCCGACAAAGTTAAGAAACCAGAATCCTCATCCAGGCCTAAGAAAAAGAAGAAGAAGGCGCCCAAAGCTGACGTCGTATCATGGCTAGATGAAGATGACACAGAAGAATTTGAATGGTTTTCTACACTTGTTAATTCCACCCCCTATCCAGCTGAAGGTCAAGAACTGGTAGACGGTAATACATAAGAGCATGCTAAGTTCTTGCAAGAAAAATTCCGTGTGAAGAAGATGACGAAATCTGAGTTGAAGCGAATCAAGAATGAAGCATTTCAACTTCTCAAAGACAGCTCAGAAAGTGCTATTGAAGTTGAGTATCACCTTGAAAATATAGCACGAGCCATGTCTAACAATATGGATTGGCTCAACCCAGAAGCAAACATCGACTTCACCAAACGGGACAATCCTCCATATTACACCGACTGGTCTAAACCTCTACCGACAATTGGCCAACCAGATCAGCCTAAGATTCCATTTCGTTATTTCTTCAACAGAGACTTGGAATTTCTTCTACACGGCAGTGATGATTCAAGGAAATATGCTACATCTCTGACACTTCCGTTCCCGGCAGCCATATACTCAAACTGCATAGCCATCGAGGAAAAGGCTACCCACATGTTTTCTAACAATGTGGAATTGTATGACCGTGATGCAATGTATGTGATTCACCATTGGCCAGAACGCCGGCGAATCTACTACAGAAGCTGCCAAGTTCAAAAGTCTCAAAATGAAGTGTTCAGTACTAAAGGAATCGTTGCTGTTAAACATGTTGATCTTTCGTCTAAATGGGACTACACTTTTCTCAAGAATATCGTGGTCAAAAGACAAGACGAAAGAGATTATGCATTCAGTGAAGCGGACTTTCAGAATTTGTCTCTCAACGACATTGAAGATCTGTATCTTGCCAAAGTACAGGGACGCATGAGACAATTCTCGACTGAAGTACAACGTGAATACATCAAGTCCTTGCTAATATTCATCAGAAGCATAGTCATACAGGAACGTGTAGAAGATCTCCAGCTTGCAGTTGAATCATATCAGACCCGTGTCAACTTCACTCCACCTCAGCTAGATCTTCCCAACATCAACCAGCTTCTACAATACACACTCATCAGCAAACCATTCGGAGTCGTTTATCGCAGTGAACTTCAACGAAATTGCTTGATGGCGTGTAGAGATCTTCACAAGTTTGGGGATCACACTTTGAAGAAGGTTAGGGACGGATTGGCTTATCGGTTGAAGGCGATATATGAAGGCATAGGGTCTCAAACGTGATGGAACTCTCAGGACAGAAGGGATGTGCAGAGGATCATCAGAATGATTGATGAAAGGTTGTATCGAAGGGATCCGTTCAGAACATTGGAAAGCTTTGTTGGTGGTCGACTGATATGTGTCTAAAAACACATATATTTTACCTTGTTTAAACCCACAAAACAGCCAAAAACACACAAATGACTATATAAATGTTACAAATATCATGAAAATGTGTTTTTATGTGTTACAGATGCAAAAGGATTGAAAACTAATGAAAAACAACAAAGTTTACAAAAATTAGCAGTTTCAGTCCCTGAACTTTCACAGATTGTCAGAAATGGTCCCTGGATAAAATATTTTGAAGAAAAATCAACAATAGTCCTCCAGGAATCATGAAATGACAAATTTTACCCTTAAAGTTCAAGTTTGCAAAAATAGCAAGTTTAGTCCCTCAACTTTGAAAAATTACATAAATAGTCCTCGGATACTTTAAAATGGAAAATTATATTTTATGGTCCTTGTACTAATGAAACTTGGCAGGATTGGTCCTTGAAAATAACTTTGGAAACTTGTCAAATTCGGCCCTTAACTTTGCAAAAATTACAAATGGTCCTTGTGCTAACTACAAACCAAACCGGACTTTTGTTAATATTAACCCAACAAACCAAGGCCCAAAACCAGTTAACCCAATACCCAACCCAGCGGTTTAAAAAATAAAACCCGCCATCTACTACTGTTCACCCTTCATCTCCTTCACAAACACCTGTGTCCAACCATTCCCCGCCATCTGCTACCACCACCTGTCCACTACCTTTCCACCTCACCCCTACTTTACTACCCACTCTCCACCACCTCTACAAAACCTAAACACGCCACAATTAATGCATTTCCCACCCCATTTTCACTGCAATACCACTCCTACCCACGGTTTTGAGCAAAACCACCCCAACTTGGTCTAAACTTCACCAAACGTGTCCCTCCACCTCATGCTACATCCCAAGAATCCTTAATTAGTCTCAAACCGCCTCATATCCACGTGGCTCATTTTGGCGCCAAAACTGATTTAAACGGACAAGATGAGTTTGACTCAATCAATGGCTGTGAAACAATGTGGGAAAGTATCTGGAAGCTAGTGGGATGCAATAGAGTGATAAATACAGAAGAAAGGAGAAGAAGAGTGGGATCATAATTTTAACTTAGTTTATGATCAATCGTAGTTAATCAAAGTAGTTTGTATCATTAGTGTAATTGTCATTTACTTTTCTCAGATGTTAATTACCTTTGCTAAAGTGTAATAAACAATCTTGGTTACCCAGTTTCAATCTATCTTAATGTCCAGTCATTTCAACTTTGTCCCATTTTCATTACTTGTCATTTAAATTCTGTTGATACTTGTTGATTAGAGGATCCTAACAAACACTACTTAGCTCTTTGTAAGCTATTGCAAGCTTGTAGAAACTCTCAACCAGCAATAATCAATAAAAAAGGAAAACACCAAAAAGAAATCAATAATTAAGGTATAAACTAGAAAGTTACTGTAGAAGAAGCTTGGAGCAAGTGCTATTCTGGATTGCCTTGGTTATAGTGCTTTGTGGAAAGCTATAGGTGTGGTACTCAGTTCTTGGTTCTCAGTTGTGCCTTGGATTCAAGTTGTAAGCTAATTTCTTGATTTTTGGCATTTACTATTCTTGTTCTTAATTTAGTATAAACTTTTCTGTTTCATGCTTAGTTGTTAGTAGTTAATAGTAATATAGAGTAAAATCAGTAGGTTGTTAATCATAAATCATAGTTGCTAGTTGTTAATATTTTTAGTTAATATAGCTTAGTTGTGATTATCTTAGGAATAGTTGTTAAATCTGTATTATTTATGTTTATCTGATCTTAGTTCATCATAGTCAAGTGTTAGAATTCAGTTTCATGGTTTAAATCATTATTGAGTAACACTAATCAATAGAACAGTCCTTTCTAGGGGTGTTTGGATCAAGCTGCCATAGTGAGTTTATGCATGTTATTATGCTTTATTCTTGATACTGTATGTTTGTTTAGGTTTATATAGTTCATAATAGTCATAATAAATAGGTCTCATTAGTATAAAAGTCAAAATAGAACTCAATTCCATCTAGTTTGTAATCTGTTAAGTGATTCAGTCTCATATTCCACATATTAGCTTAGAATCTGATAACCTAGCTTAATTTCATCTTAGTATAGCTTAATACAACATAATCAATCAGTAAATTAGGATCAAAGCTCACTTAAGTCAAACTTGTTTACAATTAAAAAAGTCAAAATTTCAGAATAAGTGGTTTTTGAATAAAATGAATAATTTTATATAGGATTCATTACTAAGTTTTAGCTCAAATCCTTTTGGGATACTAATATTTAACTGCTTAACTAAATTAGAAAAATAGTAGCTCTCTCCCACTTAGCTTATAAAGTCCTTATTCAGTAGCTTCTTTTGAGCATCCTTTCTGAAAAATGCCCTGCACCACCACAACAGTGGCCTTCACAACCACTTTGGTGGGTCCCACAGGCCACACCAGTGGACCCCACTGGTGGTTCTTGGTTCCATATCACTCACCACCCAGCTGACTATCAATTTCAGCCAAGCTTTTGAGCTTAAGCTCTGTGGACCCCACTCTTAGATCAGCCCCAATGTTGTCCCATTTCTGAATAAAGCTAGTTCTTGTTTTGCTTAAATTTTGGCTTAAACTGCTTTTTAGAAGTTTAGGATGGTTGGAATAGGTTAGTATTTAGTTATTATAGCATAACCTAGCTTCTGTGTTTATTTGGTGATCATTTGTGGCTTTTAGCTTATTTTGAATTGCTTATTTATAAGCAGTTACACTGCAGCTTATTATTCCTCCACATAAGCATATGTTTTTATATTTTTTATAAACTTAGAATAATATTTTAGCATTTTCCTGAATTTTTCAGATTTTTCCATCACTGTTTTCTATGTTTCTTTATTTTAACTAGTTTTTAAGTCTTTTTAAATAGCTTTTAAAACAAATAAATCAGAAATAGCTTTAAAAAATATGTTTTCAATTTTCCTAGATTAAGATAAATATAAAAGTCATAAAAAGTATTTTTCCATAATTTTCTTAGTTTAAATAGTATTTTTTAGCATTTTAATTAGTTTTAAATAGTTTTAAATTAATAATAAATACATAAAAAGTCTAAAAAATATATTTTCAGTTTTAAAATAAGTTTTATCATATTTTAGATTTTTCTAAGTTATAATTTCATTTTTCTAGGTTAATTTTGTATTTTCTTATATTTTAGTGCATTTTAAATACTTAATAAATAGTTTTTAATTAATAATAAATAAATAAATAGTTATAAAAATAATTTTCTTTTTCTAATAATTTTCTTTTATTATTAGGATTGTAAAAATATCATTTTCATATTTGTAGGCCTTTTATTTCTTAAAACTCACGTTTTATTTTGTACGTTTACGTAATTTTATTTAAACGTACGTTTTAGGTTTTAAACGTTCATCACTTTAAAAATAGTGATAGCGTTTATTTAATATATTTTATCTTTTTAATTTTTTTTTGCATTTAAGTCGCTGTAATTTGTAGATCTTTTCTTTAGGTAATTATCCATCAATATCCTTACTGATCACTATCCTTAGTGATCATTCTATCATCTGATCAAGTGTTTATACACCAATTCATCCTCCGTGGGACTTAACGACCCAGGAATCCCCTATATTCCTTTGATCTTCATTGTATTGGTGTTTGAGCTGTTTTGAGTTTGTTACGGTTGACCATTCACAAGTGGTTAACTTGTGTAATTAAACTTGACTGTTTAGCACCAATCATCGACCCAGGATTAACATCACTGGCTATCAACGCCCTGTTCGCACTCCTGGCAACATCACTGGACTTCCTGGTACCCCTTGAACTGCTTCTATTTCATAATATTTTGGATGTATGATTTATTATCACTATGGCTTGTACACACATATCAGTGTACAACCCGTTCTTGTCAAGAAAGGACCCTGTGGTACGCTTCAGTGCCACAATCCTTATAAAAGGAGCGAAAGCTTCTTACTTTTGAGTAAAACCTATCAAACCTTTCATATTTCAAGGTTTTGCTCAAAAGAACAAGTACTTCCCCGTATGATTTTCAAAACCTCAACCATTTATATCACTTGTTGAGGGGGAGTATTTGAATTAAAACTTTGTTCATAAATTGTTCACAGTGGTCATCTTCCCGCAACACTCGAAATGGTCATATTTATTCTCAACTTTTCAAAAATAACATTTTATATGCCATTTTTGAGGGGGAGAAAACTATGTGATAAGAAATATGTTGTGTAAATGCAAATGAATCTTTGTGCTATAGACTTAACCAACGAATTGACGGTACTTAACTGTTAGTAACTCGAAAAGACTTGTCCGGGACGGGTAATAATTTCAAGCTAGTTCGCTAGTAATGTAAACGTGTCTCGCAAAGGACTTGTCCGAGTAGAAAGTACCATTCGAGAAACTCTTGGTAGACATGAACTCTGACGGGTTTGACAACCTTTCGAGGCTTGTCTACACCTTCAAGGTAGTTATTAGAGCTAGTTGTCACCTAAAAGCTGACAATGTAACTCTTTAACTATGCAATGTAACCGTGTCTCGCGGGGGATTGTCTATCTTGAGTTGATCAATTCATAAAGTGCGCGCTCTTTCCTCACTGTGCAGATTTCCATAAAAACTCTTAAGCACATGTGGAGGGGGAGTATTTCTACAAAAGATCAAACTCTTACAATGGTACAAAATGTTTTACAATCATGACCGTTGTGAGAGATTTTCTTGAAAATTGGTTTTATGGCAACATAGGTTAGTCATGGAGTTATAAGGTGACTAAGGTTAGGAATAACCGCCCTATGATCCACCAGAGCCGGAGGGATCTACCCAAGGACATCACAAATAGTTAGTATTTAGAAGTCCTTAGGTACGATTATAAAAAGGAGAAAATGAGAATCGGAGAAAGAAGGAGTTGAAGAATTAAAAAGAAATGCAAAGAAAAGGGTGAAAAGAAATAACCCTCCAAATTATTCAACTTAGGGCAGACACCGGGTTCAATTCATATGCTACTGGTTGTCACTTAGTGACGCCGGTATTGAAGATTAAAAGTCGTCATGGACCCAGTGACGCATGCACTAAACCTTCTTAGCCACTCAAGTTTCTCTCAACAGAAGCTTGTTTCATTCTCACAGGGAACCCTACATAATCTATTGGCTTCCTCTTAGAGATTGCTGATATTGAAGAAGGAGACCCTCTCCCTAGTCTCTGCTCAGGAAAACCAAAATGCACTATTAAGTCTAGAGCCATGAGATTCATCAAAAGATCTCTTAGGTACACTTGATATTTCATCACTTGATGTTCAACAATAAGAACATCAGTGGTACGTTATCGAGTCCTTCACAGATCTTAGCAATCTGTCGAGAACATTTATGAGAGGTTCACAACGGTGATCCTCAGTGATTGAATGGAAACTCCTGCTAGGGTCAACATCAAACAGCCCTGACAGCAGGTCACTTCGGTAACTCCCCGTGGATTACGCTTAGTGTGTCTCAAATGGTCTACAGTCGTGAGGTGATGCTTCGGTGTATCTCAGCGACTCATCTGAACTGTAGGTGTACTTCGGTACATCGCGTTATCTCACTTGTGGGACTCTAGTTCAGGAACGGCCTTTGTGAGAATTAGAGTTGTGTTTTCGCACTATGCTGTTAACACTCTCGAAGTTCAAACTTGTAAGTGCCAGAATCCGCTTATTACTAACCGTTTTTCATGTTTTCTTCTTATGGAAGCTCTGGAGCGGAATGATCGTGCAGATTCTTCACATGCTCATGCCAACATCATCTCTAGTGGAAGTTCTATCTAAAAGCAACACAAAAGTCAGAATGATTCTTCATCAATCCAAAGAATCTACAAAGTTAAAGACTTAAAGAACTTCGTCAGCACTGTTATCCAACGTTAAAGAGCGTGTGAGCATGTTGAAGAATGACGTGGAGACACTGTAGCAGCGAAGCAGACCTGAGGCAGACTTGATGCAGACAACAACAACATACTATCACTACCATCACAAAGAACAATGATCAAAGAACAAAGTTAAAGATGACGTCAAAGCAAAACTGTTCAAAGAAGACAATTTCTCACAAGAAAGAAGAATGTCAGAAGACGTCAAAGCTACTATTACATCAACGCCTTCACCGTTTATATTCTTCATCACTAACACTTAGGGGGAGATTGTTGGAATCACTCCTAAACCTAAATCAAGTGTTAGTAATTCATATGTAATAGTTAGCTTAATTATGGCCTTTATGTTTGTTATTAGCCGTAAGCTTATGTAGAAGGCCCATGAGCTTAGGCCCAAGCCCATAGGAGAAAGGAAGGGACTAGGAGTGTTGCCCTAGCTTCCCTCCTATAAATACTCTTGTATAACCCTCACCTGAGGGTTGGTTGTTCAATTTATTTCTTTCACATATACTCTACGCATAACCGTTTACTTGTATCGTGTGTGTGTGTTTGATTTATTGTTCAATCGCCTTTATCTCTTTCTATTAAGCCTGTGTTGTAAAACTAGTGACTTAATAGATAAGACATTTGGGTCCATTATAAGCTTCAAGTTATAGCCTACTAGTATCCTTCCATTAAGGTTTTTAGCTGAGACCGAAATGATTCATTTGCTTTAGGGGGTGTTACAAATGGTACAACCATCCTATAGTACACGCATCTATTGGGTATTCTGTAGGGATGATGGGGAAGTTAGGGATAAAAGCGAGGGAGTTTGTAATAACTCTTAACATAGTAGATAAGACATATGAGTCCCTTATAAACTTGAAGTTGTAGCAAATTAGTATCCTTCCATCTTGGTTTTTAGTGAAAACTAGAAGGATATCCAAGTATTCCATTGCTTTTGGCTTTAGAGAGTGTTACATTTAAGTAAATAGTTAGCAATATAATGCAATCTTGCTTACATATAACCCTTATACGAACTACGTGACTCATTTATTTATATGAGCTGGTGAGTTAAACATGTCACACGAGTTATACATGTTAAATGATAGACAACTCAACCCGTTTAACCATTTAATCAGTTATGAATTTCACTATTGATGTTTATATGTAAATAAAAGAAAATCTTAAACGAGTTAGCGGGTCGATCCTTTTAACTCACACCCAACCTAAAAGCACCTGTTTGATAAACATGTAAGTGAACCGACTCGAATACGACCCAAAACCTATTTATACCCAAATCTTAACTTGTTTATGTTCATCTGGTTCTCACTTTGTTTTCATATCCCACTTGAATATAAACGAACTCAAAAACCTCAAATCATCATATAACAAACAAAAGAATAAATAAATATAACCAAATTAGTATTTGTTATAGCGGTAAGTGTTCTTGTCTAGTACCTATGAACATATGTGGGGTTGTGAGGCGTTTGTTAAACGTGACTCACCAGATAAACTCTAACAGAGATCTGTTAAGTGTATATTCATAGGATACCCAAAGGAAATGATGGGTTACTATTTCTACTATCCACCTGAAAACAAAGTAGTTATGGCAAGGTATGCGGATTTCTTTGAAAGGAATCTCATATCTCAATAATTCAGTGGGAGATTAATTGATCTGTGTTAGGATTTAGTAAATCTAGTTATTGAAGAGTCGGTCACCTCAAGTATATGTAATCGTTAGAAAGCTCGTAGTCATAGATTATTATAAGTTAAGTAGTATTTAGTTTTAGTAACACCGTGGAGGATGGACGGGTCTTTACCCACTGTATGCCTGATCCACAGCCCGTAGGTGGCGATTTATGTAAGACCTATAAATACTCTCTACCTTCCAAGGTAGAGAGTTGGAGCTCATAATAATATGTTTATTTTCTCTCACTAAAGTTCCCAACCTCTAACTTTCTCTCTCTAAAACTCATCTTATACGACTCTTGTGATTATGATTTAGTGTGTTTGTGAAATCCAATATGTTACAAATGGTATCAAAAGCCATGGTTAGATCATCTCTTACATATCCTTGGATTTCTAGTGGTTTTTAGATAGTATTTGAGTTTGAAAAAGTTTAGTAGTTTTTGCATCATTTGGATCATCTCTAGTGTTAAAGTTTGAATTTTCGATGTACTTTTGTGTTTAAGATCATTGTATGTGCTTGGGTTTTGATTTGGTAAGCTTGAATCACTGTGGTTGAGCTTGTTTTGGATTGAGAAGTGTGTTTTTGAAGTTTTTCTTGGTAGCGACTTGGTTCTCGTTGTGATATTCATCGTAGCGACTTGCTTCAGTTAAAGGTAGCGAGTTATAGTGGTTTTTGGTAGCGACTTGGTCCTAGCGACTTGTCTATAGAGACAAGCCGACAAACAGTACACTTAGTGGATTCTCCACTACGGTTAGCGACTTGGTGAAGGTAGCGATTTGCTTTCAATTTTGTTAGCGACTTGTACTTAAGTTTTCTTAGCAACTTGGTATTAGCGACTTGAACCTTAGCGAGTTGCTATTTAGCGACTTGATGACTTAGCGACTTGGTTCTTAGCGACTTGCTGTCAAAATTTATAGCGACTTGGTGCTTAGCGACTTGGTTGAACTTTTGGTTGTAATACGGTTTTCTCTTGATTTAGTAAAATCCCGTGAAAGAATCTATTTCCCGGTTTAATCATAGAGTTTTAAAATCCCTTATGATCTGTTAACATGTCTACCAACGTACCTACAATCATCTCCACTGTTGCTGAGGATGTTCAAGCAGCTGGTTCAGATACTCGTCCACCTATGCTTGACAGAACTGACTACGACTCTCGGGCACAACGAATCAAATTGTACTATCTCGGAAGGGAAAACGGAGTCAACATTCTCAAGTCTATTGATGAAGGACCTTATCAGATTGAGACTACAAGGGACTTAATTGATACAGCTGCAGATGGAACAATGATCTATGGAATAGATAGACCAAAGACGTATGATGAGCTCAATGATAAGGAGAAAAAGAGGTTCGATGCTGATATCAGGGCCTCAAACATCATACCCCTACAGGGTCTACCAAAAGACATCTACAAGCTGATCAATCACAACACTGAAGCCAAGGCAGTTTGGGATAATGTCAAGATGCTTCTCTCAGGTTCTGAATTAACTATAGAAGACAGAGAATCACAGTTGTATGATGAATTTGAGCATTTTAAGATGAAGCCAGATGAGAGTGTCTATGAGTACTACGTGAGATTCCATAAGCTTGTGAATGACATGAGGAACATCAAAATGACCATGCCAAACATTCAGCTGAACTCAAAATTTGTGAACAACATGAATCCTGAATGGCACAAGTTTGTCACCTCTGTGAAGCTAACAAAAGGATTGAAGAATACAAACTATGAACAACTCTATGCATTCCTTCTTCAGAATGAGAGGCATGCTATGTTTGAAAAAAGGATTCTGGATCAGTTCAAAACCAACCAGGGAGAGACAAGCTCATCAAATGATTCAACTGCCTTTTACACAAATGTGGGAATTACCACCAAAGCTTCTCAAGTTATACCCATGGGTAATGGTAATCACAAACTCATTCCCGATCCAATGTTCAAACAAGCTGATGCTGATGCAGCCGTGGGAAACTTCATTAATCAACTGGCTCTCATGATTAGTCAAAACATGAACTCTCTCCCACACACCAACAACAACCTGAGAACAGCATCCAATCCACACAACCAAGCTACTGTCAGAGATGGGAAGGTTATGGTGCAGCCAGTTCAAGAAAGGCAGTACGAACAAGGAAGAGGTGGAGTTGGTAGAGGATATGTGGGAAATCAGAATCGGGGAAGGATTGGAAATCAAGGACAAACAAAGCCAATCAAATGCTACAACTGTGGTGGTGAGGGACATATTGCAAGGAACTGCACATCGCCAAAACGCCCTCAGAATGCAGAGTACTTCAGGGATAAGATGTTGCTTGTGCAAGCTCAGGATAATGGAGCAGCCTTGGATGAAAAAGAGTTATTGTTTCTTGCTGAAGGGAATGCCAAGACATATGATGCAGATGTGGATGAGCAACCAATTCAGGAAACTGGTCACAATCATCAGAATGCCTTTCAAGTAGCTGACTGTGATGCATTTGACTCCGATGTCGATGATGAACCTACTGCCTAGACAATCTTCATGGCTAGCATCTCACCTATGGTTTCTCCAAAGATCTCTCCACCACAACAAGCCGGTCCATCCAAAGACAAAATCATTTCAGAGGTATTAAAACTATATGATGATGTTGATGAGTGAAAGATGCATAATGAAGTACAATCTCTTAAGACTTATGAATCAGATATTGATGATGAGGGTAATAGCAATATTGTCCCATATGATCAATATGTGAAGCAAAGTGAAAGTAAGGGTGTACCAAGTAATGCATCTTCCGCAGTCAATGAAGACTATATTTTTGATGAATACACTGCATGTGCTCATGATGATTCTGAACTGAATGCCTATAAAGAACAAGTTGCTATTTATGAACATCGTGCTAAGTTTGAGTTAACCACCCGTGAGCAGGAAATGGATGACCAAATGCGTACAACTATTAGAAAAAGTAAGTTTAGAGAAGAAGTATTAAAACAAGAGTTAAACTCCTTACAAGAAAAGCTTTCTAAAACTGCTAAGCAAAAACAAGAACTTCAAGAAAATGTTAAAATACTTAAGCAAAAATTCAGTGCTAAGGAATCAAAACTTTTGAATGATTTTTCTAATCTAAAAACCTTGAAAAACAAGCTTGAAAATAAGTTATACGTACAAGGGAATACCATTCAGACTGCTCACATGATCACTAAGCATAGAGTTCTCAGCGATAAGCATAGTATCCCCATTATAAAGGAATCCAACCCTGAGTATGGTAAGATAGCAAAAGCTGCTCAAAATGTAATCTATGATGGCAATGAGATTCTTAAACCTAGACAGAAACCTAGTTGCATTGAGTGCACTGAGGAAGATAGAAAACTAGATGATGCATCTAGGGAGAAAATGGATAAGAAACTCAACAATCCTACATGTAAAGAGAAAAACATAATTATTAGACCCCATGACTACAAAAAGGAAAATTGGATCTCCTTGAACATGTTTAAGCCTCAAACGTTGTTAACACCCGAACAAGTGTTCTGGAAAAAGGATTTAGATAAGCAAAAGGCAGAGAATCTTGTTGTAACAAATCCCCCCTTTAGGAAAATGCCTTCAGCAACTGTGTATCCTCCTAATACACCAATGCATCTAGTCCCTAGAACTATTGCCACTAAAAGCAAGACCTTAATCAGTCAATATGTTATCTTTCAATTATTTGTTGATTTCGAGAAAACTTGCAAGAAAAGGATCACACCCACTGGTATAACTGAAGGGGAAAGGGGTTTTGAGCAAACTAAAGAATGCTATTTAACTGAGGTCATGCCTTTCTTTAAACAACTAAAAGATCAATTTGAGAGTCTTAAAAAGGGGATGAATTCAGATATTAAAGAAATGGAAAAGGAATTTGATGCAATGATAGTTGAGGTTAGTGACTACGAGCGACAATTAAAATATAATGAGATTGAGAGGAAGAACTTGCATACATTGAATGAGAATCTTATTTCTGAATGCATTACTCAAGATGTGTTTTACACTGCTACGAATTGTTCCATTAATGCTTCTCAATTTCATGAATTATCTGTTGCTCTGAAAGTCTCTCATGATCGTGTCATTGAGCTTGAAAAGACTAATTCTAAACTAAATGAGAAAATTGATCAGGATGATCACGATAATTTGGTAAAACATCTTTCTAAACTAGAAGTTGAACATTTTAATTTACAACTAAAATATCAACATCTTAAAGAAAATGTCAAAACCTCAAATATCAAGACATCGTCAGATGCTCCAGAGTTTGATGTAGTTTTTTCAGATAAACAAACGTGACGAACATATTCAAGCTCATTGTAACACGATCATAAAGTTGAAAGCCCAAATCTCTCAATTAAAGGGTGAAAAGAACAATGTGACTGGCTCCCAAATGCCTCCTCCTTTAGATTCTCAGTATTCTCAAACTTTCCATCTTCAAAACTTAGTTAATGCTTTACAAAAGGAAAACGAAAGTTTTCTAGAAGAAAATGAAAAATTTAAACGACACTTTAAAGAGTTATATGATTCAATGAAAGTCACTCGTGACAAAAACAACAAAAAAATAACGTCTCTACAAAAGGAAATTGAGAATCTGAGGAGTCAGGAAACAAGGAAACTGCCACTTGTTTTTAATGAGAATGTTGCTTCAAAGTCATCCTCAGACTGCAAATATACTGTGACTGTTAAATACATTCCTCCTCATCTTAGGAATAATGAACCTGTGTTTCACAACTATTATGCCCATCTTAAGGATAGTCTAGAATGTCTTCGTGAGATTGTGGAAGAGGATTTCATAAATAAGCCTCTTGATAGAGAAATTAGGTTTGCTTGCATTCAGGCCAAATGATCTCAAGAGCTGCTAGAATGTCTAATTGCAACATGTCCTAAATCCTTAGGTGCAAAAGGTAAAGCTGTGATGCCTTGTTCTATGCCTAGTGCCAAGCATACAAACCATTCCATGCCCAGCTTTAAGAAAGTGAACACTAATGTGCCTTCTAGTAGTTCAGATCCTTGCACATATAGTTCAGGAATGCAAAAAGTAGATCAACCAACTAATGTTCCCATAATTCCCTCTACAGGAGTAATCAGTGACATTAAAGCAAGCGGGTCAAAGCCTTCAGACAATACCAAGCAAGATAGGGCCTCGCAAACTAAGAATGTGCATTGGAAGAGAGTAGAAGACCATCATAGGAACTTTAAGTTTGTGTTGAATAAAACGAATCGTGTTGATTCTAGTATTAGCCATAGGCGTACTGTAATTAATTCGAATTCTGATACTATCTGCAAACCATGTAATGATGTCTACTTGAATTCTGTTGCTAATAATGAATGTGGTGTGAATGTTTTGTCTAATGCTGTCAAATGCCCTGTTAAAATTGTTAATGCTAAAAATCATGCTAAAAAGGCTAAAAGGCAAAGACGTAAGAAAGTTAGAAAACAGTGGAAACCCACAGGAAGAACATTTAGTAAGATAGGTTATCAATGGATACCTTTTGGCCATAAGGATAATCAGTTATGTCCTCAATCTGCTAAGACAATGCCCTATAGAAAATGGATGCCTACTGGTAGAACTATTCCATTAAGAAGTGAACATACTTTGAATAGGTCAAATACGGACACCAGCACTGCATCTATTCCTAATGATTCCATTGCTTCTATTTCTGATATGGATGTTTCTATTTCTGATGTGGGTGTTCCAATCACTGTTACTAACCAAATGGAACCCATTCTTGCATGGGGATCCCAATTATCCAGTTATCCATTCTTGTCTGTGTTCAACTGCAGATCGTTCAAATTGTTCTGTGGTACCTGGACTCAGGCTGTTCCAAGCATATGACTGGAGACCGGTCGCGGCTCATGAACTTCGTGAGCAAATTCATCGGGACAGTGAGATTCAGAAACGATCATTTTGGTGCTATTATGGGTTATGGAGATTATGTGGTTGGTAAAAGTGTAATTTCCAGGGTATATTATGTGGAAGGTCTTGGTCATAACTTGTTCTCTGTTGGTCAATTCTGTGATTCCGATCTAGAAGTGGCTTTTAGAAAGCATACTTGTTTTGTTAGAGAACTTGATGGTGTGGAATTATTAAGAGGTACTCGTGGTTCTAACCTATACACCATTTCTATCGAAGACATGATGAAGTCTTCACCCATCTGCTTGCTGTCAAAGGCTTCCAAAACTAAGTCATGGCTATGGCACTGTCGTCTCAATCACTTGAACTTTGGTACCATAAACAATCTTTCCAGAAAGGACTTAGTAAGAGGCTTACCCAGATTGAAATATGAAAAAGATCATCTTTGTTCAGCTTGCCAGTTGGGAAAAAGCACGAAATATGCCCACAAACCAAAACCCACTAACTCAGTAATGGAAGTTCTTCATACCCTTCATATGGATCTGTGCGGACCAATGAGAGTGCAAACGATAAATGGGAAGAAATACATTCTAGTAGTTGTTGATGACTACTCTCGATTTACTTGGGTAAAGTTTTTGAGGACAAAGGATGAAAGTCCAGATGTCATCATCAAACTTATCAAACAGCTTCAGGTTCGACTCAATAATACTATTAGAATTGTTCGAACAGACAATGGCACAGAGTTTGTTAACAAAGACTTAATTCAGTTTTATGAAAGTGTTGGAATCAATCATCAAAGAAGTGTTCCACGAACTCCTCAACAGAACGGTGTAGTTGAAAGACGAAATCGAACTCTTGTGGAAGCAGCAAGAACAATGCTAATTTATTCAAAGGTTCCGATGTTTCTATGGGCTGAAGCCATTGCCACTGCTTGCTACACCCAAAATCGTTCCCTTATTCACACCTCTCATGGAAAAACTCCATATGAACTTGTCCATAAACGAAAACCTGATCTTAACTACCTTCGTATGTTTGGTGCTTTGTGCTATCCAACAAATGATGGTCAAGATTTAGGAAAATTAAAAGCTAAAGCGGACATTGGAGTTTTTGTTGGTTATGCATCAAACAAGAAGGGTTACCGAATCTACAACAAGAGAACCCGAAATATCATGGAAACAATTCACGTTTCGTTCGATGAGCTGACCGGTCAAATGGCTCCAGGACAATCCAGTTCTGGACCCGTATTTCAACCTTTATCCAGTAGTCCTATCAGTTCTACTCTTGTTTCTAATCCCTCACCAGCAACTCCGTATGTACCTCCTTCAGAAGATGATTTGAAGAAACTATTTGATCCAATGTTTGATGAACACTATGAACCGAATGCTGATGAAATGTTAATTCCATCAACAGAGGCTGCTCCTATCCCTGTGAATGAAGTCAACCCTTCAGTCTCAATATCATTAAGTCAAGAAGCGCTTGCTGCTGATCACTCTGTCTCATCAACAAATCTTCAATCATCAAATGTACATCATGGAATTGTCTCTGGCATCAATGATGAAATTAATCCCTTTGCTACTCCCGAAGATGCTCCATTTGAAAATATATTTTCTCCTGAATCATCTTCAGAACCATCTTCATCAGGAGAAATCGACTCTGCTACATCAGTTCCTCAACCACAACCACATGAACACCTCAGAAAATGGACTCATGATCATCCATTGAACAACATCATTGGAAACCTCTCTCGTCCAGTATCCACACGTAAACAACTTGCAACCGATGCCTTATGGTGCTTCTTCAACTCCGTACTCTCTAAGATCAAACCAAAAGACGTGAAAACTGCTATGAATGAAGACAGCTGGTTCAATGCCATGCAAGAAGAAATTCATGAGTTTGATCGACTAGATGTATGGGAATTAGTACCTGCTCCAGATTGTGCAATGATCATTGCTCTAAAATGGATCTTCAAAGTGAAACTTGATAAGCATGGTGATGTTTTAAAGAACAAGGCTCGATTGGTTGCAAAAGGATACCGTCAAGAGGAGGGTATTGACTTTGAAGAATCATTTGCTCCAGTTGCTCGTATCGAGGCAATCAAAATCTTCTTGGCTAATGCTGCAAGTAAGAACATGGTAGTCTATCAGATGGATGTAAAGACGACATTTCTTAACGGAGATCTTAAAGAAGTCGTTTACGTCAGCCAGCCTGAAGGCTTTGTGAATCCAGAGCTTCCTACTCACGTTTATCGTTTGAAGAAGGCTCTTTACGGTTTGAAGCAAGCTCCAAGGGCATGGTATGATACGCTATCAAAGTTTCTTTTATCTACTGGATTCAGCAAAGGAGCAGTTGATCCGACATTGTTCACCAGAAAGTCAGGCAAATATTTAATTCACGTTCAAATATATGTTGATGATATCATCTTTTCCTCGACTGACCCCAATGAGTGTGACCGTTTTTCAAATGAAATGGGTTCTAAATTTCAAATGTCAATGATGGGACAAATGTCATTTTTCTTGGGATTACAAATTTCACAAAGTTCTGGAGGCATTTTTATAAATCAATCTAAATATGCAAATGAGATTTTAAAGAAATTTGGATTTGATTCTAGTGACCCTGTTGACACTCCCATGATAGAACGTACTAAACTAGATGAGGACCACTCAGGGATCATGATAGACCAAACGAAATATCGTAGTATGATTGGATCCCTGATGTACCTCACAGCTAGTAGACCAGACATCTTGTTCGCTGTTTGCATATGTGCTAGATACCAGGCTAAGCCTACCAAAAAGCACATTGAAGCGGTTAAACGGGTCTTTCGGTATCTCCAAGGAACCATCAATATGGGACTTTGGTACCCGAAGGACACCGATATGTCACTAACAGCCTATGCAGATGCTGATCATGCAGGATGTCAAAGATACACGTCGAAGTACGTCTGGAGGTGCTCAGTTTTTGGGTGATAAGATTGTGAGCTGGTCTTCAAAGAAGCAAATGAGTACTTCTATTTCCTCTACAGAGGCTGAATACATAGCCATGTCATCTTGTTGTGCTCAAATCCTATGGATGAGATCTCAATTATCTGACTATGGCTTTGAATTCAACAAAATCCCTCTGTACTGTGATAATAAAAGTGCTATTGCTCTCTCATGCAACAACGTACAACACTCAAGAGCAAAGCACATCGACATTCGACATCATTTCATCAGGGAGCAAGTAGAAAACGGTGTGGTGGAACTATACTTTGTGAGAACTGAATACCAGTTAGCAGACATCTTCACCAAAGCTCTTCCTAGAGAACGTTTTGAGTTCATTCTTCCACGACTTGGTCTTAAGAGCCTACAAACGGAAACACTCAAACGTCTTCAAGAGGAAGAAGAGGAGTAAAAGGTTTTTCCTTCATCTATCTCTTGTAAATAGTTATTCGAAAAGCAAAATACAAAATTACAAAACCTTCAAATATATATATATATATATATATATATATATATATATATATATATATATATATATATATATATATATATATATATATATATATATATAAAACTTTCAAAAATCCATAAAAATGTGAAAAATCTTGAAAAAATTCAAAAAATATTGTCATTCTGTCATGTTTTTCTCGATTCGAAAATATCTACGGTCTTTGTGATGTCATTCAAAGAATGACACGGGACTTTAGATATTGTTCGAATGTTCTTAAAAAAAAATATATATATATATATATTGGGAGAAGTTATTGTCATTTCAGGCAGTAACCCGCTCTTCAAAGAAAGAACAGAGCCATGCTTTATCTTGTTTTTCAAATCTCATGCTCTGATTCTTTATACAATTCCTTACCATCTAATGAAAACTAATTGCTTTGTTAAATAACTCGGACTCTATTTTTGAAAATCATCTGGACTTAACATTGGTAAAAAAACATCTATCTCTCAATCAACAACTTATGTCATTGATTGAGGGGGAGAATGATTTCAATTAAATCAAAAGGTTATTTGTCATACAATTGTTTTCAAAAGATATTCATGCATGTTTAATCAATGGAGTTTAAAGTCTCATAATCCGATCCTTATCAGTTAAAATGTTTTTCATAATCAAGTCACAATTCTCCTCAAAAGCTTTCAAAATCAATTTAAATCTACAGAGATCACAAATCTCAAATGTTTAGAAAATTGTGATCGGGGGAGAATTTGTGATTTAAATTGATGATTCGATAAATGGTTTCACAAGTGTTTTGCAAGCTTTCCTCCCCACATGTGCCAAACGATTTCAAGAGCTGCTAGAATGTCTAATTGCAACATGTCCTAAATCCTTAGGTGCAAAAGGTAAAGCTGTGATTCCTTGTTCTATGCCTAATGCCAAGCATACAAACCATTCCATGCCCAGCTTTAAGAAAGTGAACACCAATGTGATTGATTTAAACGTTTTAAACCATAAAGAATTGAAACGTGATTGATTTGTCTCTAAGTGCAAGTTCCTTCTAATATGTGCAAAACTCTTTGAAACCTTGAGGCACATATTAAGGGGGAGCAAAAATTGTGAAAACCTCATCCTTCCCCAAATATGCTTTATATACTTGATTTAATCAGGGAAGTGATGTTGATATCTTTTAGAAAATGGTAATCAAAGAAGTTAATTCTTCCTTTTACCTCCGTGTGCTAAAACGATTTCTAATACATGATGCACATGTTGAGGGGGAGCTCTTGTTCTAAAATCATCAAAAACAATTCAGGTACAATATGCTTTGATAATATATCACAAGTATCTGGTTTGATTTTTCAAATGATTTTCAATTGGTTCCAATGGCAGATGAAAGATACCAAATAGACCGACCAACTTTACTTGTATGATGATATAAGGATGATAAGGTTAGGTATATGTTCCCATGATTCGCCAGAATCGGAGGGATCTACCCAGGGACAATCTACTAGATAGTGTAGAAGTCCTTAGGTATATTGAAAAAAGGAGAAAAGTGAGAAATGGGAAGAGTGCGGACTGAGACTGAGCTAGTACTGGAATAAACCCAACAAGGTTCTAGTTATGAAGTCTCGATAAGCACTGAAGGGGTTGAAGAATGAAAAAGAATTGAATGAGAAAAGGGTGAAAATAAATAACCCTCCAATTATTCAACCTTAGGGCAGATACCGGGTTCAATTCATATGCTACTGATTGTTACCAAGGTAACATCGGTATTGAAGACAAGACGTCATGGACCCAGTGACGCACTACACTTCAACTTCCCAAACCACTCAAGTTCCTCTTAAAAGGACTTGTTTCATTCTCACGGGGAACCGACATAATCTATCGACTTTCTCTTAGAGATTGTTGATATTGAAGAAGGAGACCCTCTCCCTAGTATCCGAAATAGGATCTAAATATGCACAATTGAGTCTAGAGCCACGAGATCATCTATAAATCTTATTAGGACACTTTCAATGAAGACTCTCTGTTTCACACAATGTGGAAAGAGAGATTATATCTTATGAGTCCTACGCATTATCCTTGTGGTATTGCTAGAACATCTGAGTGATATGCAAACATATTCACAATGAAGATGGAAAGCCTTCTGGAGTCAACATCAAACAAGCTCCTGGTGGGTAGCATGTGAGATCTAGTCAATAGATCAACCATGTGACAACTGAACATAAACAATGGGGCGATTCAATCTTTTGAATCAATCCTGGTTCAGGTTATGGATTGACGGATACCTTTGAAAAACCGGTCGTTGTGCTTAAAAACTCTTTTCTTTAGCACATCTACTGTGTACAAATATTTTAAAATAAAAGGTGTTTATGATTGATAATTGATTTCAATTAAAACCTTCGTTGTATTGCAAAAACAATTTCTATTGAGCGATACACGATTGTTTTTCAAATCTCTTCTTATCAATCAGTGAATCTCCATTCGCTGGTTCACTCACTCCGTGTTGTCTTCTTTGAGACGTTCTGGTTTGAGAACAGCTAGAACAGCTGCGAAACCCTGTCAAGGAAATTCTTCGAAACTATACCTGATCACAGGCAGTACTTGTACTGATCAACGGGGAATCGTGGGCCGTGTACCTCAATTCAACAAAAGTGATCAAAGACACTTTCGTGCGCTTTATTGCTAATTGTTGTATGCAGGTACGCCCGACGTTTGCAGCTGATCGGAATGAAGCGGTCAATCCATAGCCACATGCTCAACAATACATTCATTTCTAAAGACATCATGATAAGTGCATAAATGACTCTGATATTTTCACTCCATGCTTCTGCTACGCTGTTGCCAATATCATGAATCAATGAAAGCTTCCGCTACTCTGATGAGTAGATATCATGATCCAGAATGTGAGCATGTCGGTCCATAAGTCACAACATCACATTATACCAACACCACAATGGATGAGTCATAGATTTATGTTAGCTGATGATCTTAAAGCTGGCTCAAAACTCATTATCACGTGGATCAGTAAAAGACCTCCACTTGGATTAACCAAACATGCAATGTGAAGAATCAATGACTTCGAGCTTCAAAGCAATGAACTACATCAAGAATTCAAGAACAATTTTTAATGTAATATCTGTTTGTATTCAATATAATTTTAAGATGTGCTTGAGGTGACCTCTCTTAGGGGGAGATTGTTAGGATTTAGTAAATCTAGTTATTGAAGAGTCGGTCACCTCAAGTATATGTAATCATTAGAAAGCTCGTAGTCATAGATTATTATAAGTTAAGTAGTATTTAGTTTTAGTAACACCGTGGAGGATGGACGGGTCTTTACCCACTGTATGCCTGATCCACAGCCCGTAGGTGGCGATTTATGTAAGACCTATAAATACTCTCTACCTTCCAAGGTAGAGAGTTGGAGCTCATAATAATATGTTCATTTTCTCTTACTAAAGTTCCCAACCTCTAACTTTCTCTCTCTAAAACTCATCTTATACGACTCTTGTGATTATGATTTAGTGTGTTTGTGAAATCTAATATGTTACAATCTGGAAGATGATCAAGAAGATACATCACCTTCTGAAAACACTAGCCAACTTCAAGAGGAGCCCCTAAAAGTCTCGGACCTCCATCTGAAGTTACTCCCATCCATAGGTATGAAAGGACTATACGTGCTGCTGAACGACTTTGCCTTAATGTAGAAGTAGACGAACATAGTTTAAGGGATATTGGAGATCTTGATAACTATAAAGCTGCAATGGTTAATCCTGAAAAGGACAAATGGAAAGCAGCTATGAATGCGGAGATGAAATCCATGCATGCAAATGAAGTCTGGGTTGAAGTAGACCTTCCTCCTAACGCAAAAGTCGTTGGAAGCAAGTGACTCTTCAAAAAAAAGACTGACATGGATGGTGAAGTACACACCTATAAGGCTTGTCTGGTTGCAAAGGGTTATACTCAAACCTTCGGAATTGACTATAAAGAAACCTTTTATCCTGTAGCAGAAATTAGAGCCATTAGAATTCTTATAGCCATAACGGCGTACTATGACTATGAGATTTGGCAGATGGATATCAAAATCGCCTTCTTAAATGGTCGACTTGAAGAAAACACCTTTATGACGCATCCTGAGGGGTTTGTGAATCTACAATTTCCAAAGCGAGTATGCAAGCTTCAAAGATCCATTTATGGGTTGAAGCAGGCATCAAGGCAATGGAATAAGAGATTTGAAGAAAAAAAATAAGAAATTTGGTTTTACTCAAAATCCTAATGAGCCATATGAATACCATAAAGCTAGTAGGAATAATGTTGTTTTTCTTATCCTGTATGTTGATGACATACTAATTATGGGAAAACATATTTCAAGTTTACAAGAGGTTAAATCTTATCTTAGAAGATGGAAGGATTTAGGAGAAGCAACATATATTCTAGGAATCAAGATCTACAAAGATAGATTTAGGTGGTTGATTAGATTAAGTCAAAGTGCTTACATTGATAAAATTTTGAAGAGATTCAGGATGCAAGAATCCAAGAAAAGATATCCTCCAATGCTAGTTGAACTTAGCTTAAGTAGCAAACAATGTGCTTCAACACATGTTGAGGTGGCATGCATGAAGAAGGTTCCATATGCTTCGGCTGTTAGATCTATCATGTATGCAGTGAGATACACAAGACCTAATGTGTCGTTTGCACAAAATATGACAAGTCGTTATCAAAAGGATCCAGGTGATATTCACTGGACTGATGTTAAAAACATTCTCAAGTACTTAAGGGCTACTCGAGATATGTTTTAGTGTATGGTGGGAATCCAGAGGCAGAACTTAATGTTACAGGTTACTGCGATGCGTCCTGGCTAACTGAAAGATGATACGAAGACTCAGACGGGATATATCTTTGTAGTCAATGGGAGGAGCTATGGATTGGAAGAGCACAAAGGTGAGTACAATTGCAATTCTACAACAGAAGCTGAGTACATAGCTACAACGGAAGCTGTTTGGATAATGAAGTTCATTTCAGGCCTCGGTGTTATGCACTCAAATGAAGAACCTATTAAAATGTATTGCGACAATTCTGGAGCAATTACGTACATTCGCCAATGAACCAGGAATCATGAAAGGTGCCAGGCATTTTCCTCGACGATATCACTATGACAAAGTTTACTTAACATGCGGAGAGCAAGTCGAAATAGGTGAAATCAATCTACTCAAGGTTCACATAGATGACAAAGTTTACTCAACATGCGAAGAGCATTGGACTTCATTTAGCTAGTAGTTTCATGTAAATATTTGGTTTGTATTTGGATAAAGGATAGTATTAAATAATTATTATTTTTAATGAATTAAAATACTCGGTATGTTTGTTTTCATTGATAATATATTGTATTCTACATCTGCATGTTTAAATCCTTAAATAACTTATGTTATTCTAAATGTCCATTGTCAATCAATCATATGGTGAATATGATTGAATTAAGACAAATTTGAGGTTATGGATAAAAATATACTTTGTATATTAAAGAAGGTCATGCCAAACTCACATGATATTCATACGATGAATATCAGACTTATCCCAAATAACATGATTGTACTTTATGGATGTTTGTCATCAAGTAAACCATGTAATTTTATCCTTAGACTTGAGATGCAAGACAAAACGGTCGTGGGTGGAGACCATTTCTGTGAAGCAGTTTAACGCTATTTGTAACTGGTAGTAATAAGGACTGTTTTCAGAAGTGTTGTGAAATTCATGAGTTGTGCTTGTATTCAAGATATAATTTGTTTCTTTCGAATTTGTTTTGAGTATAATACTACTAGGCCCCTCGTAGGGTTGACAAGATGTTTGATGGCCATACCCAAGATCGATCTGGATTATGTCATGATGATTTGGTAGTCTTGTTTAATCAAAATATAACGTGAAACAGAATATTCAAGTTATAGAATGACTTACATCCATATCCATATTTAATGGTATTAGAAACAAAAAGATAAGATAATGATGAATCATTAAAGTGCTTCGTTGAACCACACTCAAGTTGTTATGGGTGCATTGGTGTGTTTCTAGACGCTAACCAATGTCATTACGTATATTAAGATATGTCCAAGTGGGAGCTGTAAGTTTATGGACTATATTTAATAGACGTATGTCCGGATCGAACTTGAGACTATGGGATTGCATGCATTACGTATGAGATTCAATGATGATAATTAATAAATAAATGTTATGTTTTAATTATTAAATCACAATAAACGTTAACAGTCGTTAGTACTTAACGGTAGATAGCTTAACGATCGTTAAATAGATAATTGAAGGACTAGAAGAGAAAATAAGCCAAGAGAAGGTATCAGAACCTCTCTTGGGCTTAAGATCGACCGGCCAAGGGTTTCCTATAGGGAATCCTTGTTCAACTTGGCCTCTAAATTACCATACTATATATATAACCCCTTGTATCATTAGTTGGTAATCTTTAGAATCTCTAATTGGCCAAACTTCTCTTCTTCTTCCTTTTTTACACATAACCGATCGGTCATTTACCCCTTAAGGGTATTCGATTGCTTTTGAGTAATAACAAAGTGTTTGGTTAATTATTGTGATCAAGAAACTAGCATTCGCGTTGAATCGCTATCAATATGAGTGTACAAAACCGTAGTAAAAATCTCAATTGGATTTTTGTGAAGAAACCCTAATAGACTAAGGAGTAATCGATTTGCCCTAAACCCTAATTTTAGGGTTTGTGATTTTGGTGTTTCGTGTTATACGCATTAACTAAAAGGTACGAATTCTATTTATGTTTAAGTTAATTAATTACCCGTATTTGATCTTATACTTCCGTTGCATGCTTTGTGTTCACTTGTTTAATTATATGAATGTTATGGTATTTAAATTCCAACAAGTTACGGATGTAAGCAGGTGATTTTAACTCCCTTATGAAGTTATCCGACATTAGGATTTCACTGTGTTGAATTCTGTTGTTCCTAGCTCATGTTTTGTGATTATCTTGGTCTATGTTAGTAATTATTTTGTTTAACTCCGCCATTGCCTTGGATGCAACCTAGGTTGCACGGACACGGACACGGACACTGACACGGCGATACGGCAAAATAAAAAAATATAGGACACAGACACGGCGTGGATACGGGAATTATATATATATATATATTTATATACATATATATATATGAATACATGTATATGTATGTTTTTAAATAATATATAACTCAATTTTAGAATCTATACAAGTTTTTAAAATATATTTGAGAGTTGAAGGACCTTAGCATACTTTTATTTTACTTTAAGGACTAATATATATATATAAACCACCTATCTACCCATTTCAGATTTCCCAGAAAAACCCACTCACCCATTTCCATCGACTCATCATCATCACCATCATTCGATATTCAAGGGCTTCATCGATTCATCTTCATCATCATCGATTCAACGTCGTCATCATCGATTCAACGTGATCATCAACATCATCAATCAGCTTCAGCGACTCATCTAACGCTTTACAGATATGGATTGTTCGTGTGTGTATATGTATCAATCAGCTTCAGCTTTATCCATTTTGTATAATAAGATAAAAGGTAACAAATCTTCAAACCTTAAAACTCAAACCTTCTTTTTTCATATTTTTTTTTTCAAAAAATAATCCAAATCCGTGTCCCAATCCGTGTCCAAGCCGTGTCCAAATCCGTGTCCGGACCAAACCGCACGTGGGACACGGCACGTGCGTGTCGGACACGTGTCCGAGCCGTGTCCGAGGCGTGTCCGTGTCGGACACGTGTCCGACACTGCCACGCCTTACTTGGAGCCGTGTCCGTGCTTCCTACGATGCAACATATGTAGATCATGCTCGATATCATTTTGGAACTAAATATATATAAAAATTAAATAAAGAGGTACTTGTTTCGTGAACATCAAGCAGCAACAATGATATAGGGGCATAATTATTTCAAGTTTTGCTACTATATGTGATAGTTAGATTATTACACTTTAACTCTTTTTTATTTATACCCCTTTTAAGTAAAGTCACATGCTGAAATGGAGGAATGTAGAATCTTCAAAACTAAATAAAGACCTCAAAATTAGTTTGTCTAATTTTGGGATCTTAGATAATGTGAAATATGGCAGCTTAATATTACTTCTGATGAAATGCAGTGTGGTGGAGAGGGATATATCAATACTTACTTAATTTTGTTACACTTTCACACTACAATGGCCATTTGAAACAATCACAACAACATTAAGATCCATACAAATCAAGCCTTTCCAACGATTAAGAGATTACAATAACTAGAAACACTTTATGGCATTGCCGACGACTTCAATCACGAAGCACTTATTGAAATTGTTTTGTTACTAAGAAAGGTTGCTCAAGCTTCTTTAGTTGGTAACTTGTACAACTTTTTGAACCTCTGACAGGCTTCCAAAACATTGCTCCTATGACCAAAACCACTTACTCTAATGAACCCTTCACCACCCGGTCCGAAACCATTACCAGGCAAGGTGACCACGTGTGTCTTCTCGAGAATGTCATTGAACACATCCCATGAACTTTGGCCTGGGAAGTGAACCCAAACGTATGGGCAATCTTTTCCACCGTATACTTTAAAACCTAGTGATTTAAATGTATTCAATATAATTTGTGTGTTTTCTTTGTAGAATCCAGCCATTTCATGCATAGCCTACAACAAGTATTACCAATAACATTTGTGATAAAATCCACCAGCAAAATAGCAAATCCATATATACTTACACATATTACCAAACCATCTCACTGGTGCAGTTTTAATTACCAAACTAGACCATTTTGCAAAGTATGTTACTACCATTACAAGCTAATTACCTCAAGACCTTCAGGGGAAAGGCAAGCAAGGCCGCCAGCTTGGGCGATGTTTGATGCACCATTGAAACTAGTACAAACGATGCGGTTATAGTCTGTAGCAACAGAAAACCCATTTGAATACTTAAGTTCTTTTGGTACTACAGTCCAACCAAGACGAACTCCAGTAAATCCAGCATACTTGGAGAAAGATGCTATTTCAATTGCAACCTGTCACACTCAAAAACGTATAGACGCATGAATAAAGTCCAGTAAATCCTTATTTGATCTAGAAATCTTGGAAAAATAACTTTTTCAGAGAAAACTACAGAAATTTTCCGCAACGTCTGATAAAAAATAATGAAAATTGGTCCTATCTACACTATTTGCATAATGAACCTGTTTTCAGTATTTGTTTTCACATTCGGTCATTAGTCCGTAACTTACCCTTTAGAGACCAAACATAAAAAATAAATATGAAATAAATTACAAAATTTACATTTTGCAAGTTCAGTTAGTGAACTAGTTCAATTAGGGATCATTTATGCACATAGTATCTAGCAAATACAATTCGCTCTTTTTTTTTTTCACCAAACCAAAGAACGATTAATGCAATATACTCTATATCTTATGAGAAAATTTGTACACCGCCAAAATTGATGCATACACCACTAAAGCACAAGATGAACCAAGCACATGTGGTGGCGTATCCATCAATGTTGGTGGTGTACAAGTCACCTTTGTTTTTATGTGTTTATAGTTTGAACATACCTCTTTGGCTCCAGGGATTTCAAAGATCGATCTAGGGGTGTCATCTGACGCATACATGGCATATGCTGAATCATAAACTAGGATGGATCCATTGTTCTTAGCAAACTTTACTAACTGAATGAGTTGTTCCCTTGAAGCAGCATAACCTGTTGGATTGTTTGGTGAACAGAAAAAAATTATGTCTGTCCGAGAAACTTTAGACAAATCAGGAAAGAAATCATTGTCTGGAGTACATTCCATGTACTCGATAGTCGCATATTTCTTAACATCCTTTTGGAATTCCCCTGTTTGGCCCATAATGACACTTGAATCTACATAAGCCTGGAAAGGAAATGCAAAAAACAAAGAAAACTTGGTCTTTAACTGTCAAAATAATGATTACAGAATAATGAAATGGTTACCGGATATGCCGAACTTTGTACAGCCATTGTTACATTAGACCCAAATAACGCCTGCCACACATATAGATTAAAAAAATTAATATTGAAGATTATTATATTCTACCTGGAAAAGAACGTCAAACTGAACAAAAATACAACCTGAATGCGAGAAATACCACATTTTGCACCATCAGATACAAATATGTCCTCTTCATCTATGCCAAGGCTTGAATAAAACGTTGAAGCAAGTCGAGCTCTTAGTTGCTGAACATATAAATGGCACATAAATTTTAATGAGCTATTAAATAAAAGTATACTTTGCAGTATATTATAACTAGCTGCAGTTCAAGTATATAGAAGACCAATTCAAAGTAAGCATCACTACAAGAAAATTGTCCTATAATGACACAAAAAAGGTGTCATTAAAAGTCAAAAAAATATCGCAAAAAAAGTATAAAATATCAACAAAAGTCAGAAAAAGATGTCACTAGATATTTGTGTTTTCCCTGCATTTAAAAAGTGTAGGTAAAAGTCTAATTATAATGACAAAAAAAAAAAAGTGTACGGATAATTTTGTTTCCTTTCATGACACAATATTTTTCAAAAAAAAATGTCCTTAAATTCAAAATTTTGACATTTTGTCCACACTTTTTAAAAACTGTTACTAAAAACTTAGATTTAATGACACTTTTTTGTGTCATTAGACCACATACACTTAAAGTCAATTTTCTTGTGTCATGATAGCTTTAAGACGTGATTATAATTAACAATTAACAAAGACTACATGTTATGCGTACCGTTTCACCTTTTTCAGCTCCATATCCACTGTAACCCTCAATAGTCGATAAGGCCAATGCTCTCTACCATGCAGAAATATTAAACCATCAAAACTTTGTGCAGTATGCGTAAATATGACACAAATTTTTTCTAGTGATATTTTATCTTAATTAAGAAGAATATCGGACAATATTGGTAAAATGGGTATTTTCAGAAATTTTGGGCACACTTTACTTTATAATAAATTGTAGACTCGAGTGATTGTATACGACAGGTGTTATCTCAGGTTGAGCTTTCCCCTTAATGAGATCTATACGAAAAATGTATTATTCGGTCATGTCCGTGAGTAATTTAGTAATTATGCTCCGGCAATTGTACCCTGGTAAACACATGGTGAATCTGTTTTATAGAAGGACATCCTGCTTACTTTTACAGCTTGTTTCTTCATATTGAGAATTATGCTTTTGTTTCTTTTGTTGTAACAGTAGGCAATTCGTGTCAGTTTTCTTACGTGGTATATGTAAGTCTATTTTTCAGTAAAATAGTACTGTATTAATTAACTGCGTAAAGATAATATTTTACAAAGAAAGATTACACGGGACAAAAGATAGCTTGACAAAATGGAATCTGATATTTTATAAAGGAAGATTACATGGGACAAAAGATAGCTTGACAAAATGGAATCTGATTTTTTACAAATGGTTAAGGACTTATGGTTCACCAAGTTCTGGATACACCATCTTAAACATATATAAAATATATGGAAAAGAGTAATCATACCTTTGCCATGGCAGAACTAAGAGCGGACGGTGTGGGTTGTGTTGTGGCTCGCCGTGGCCTACGTGGACGGCCGCCGTCGCTCGCCGCCACACCGACCACCTTCGTTGTGGCTCGCTGTTGGCTAGCAAATCGTGGGGACGACGAGTAGTATTGTCTGACAAAAGCAGAAGTTTACGTTTTATAACGTAAACATTTTTCTAACGTTAACTTTTTTTTTTTTTTTTTTTTTTAAACATTAACCCTTTTTTTTTTAAACCCACTACTCCTATATAAACTATCATCATCTTCATCATTTTACACATCTTCAAACCCAAAATACATAACAAATCTTTCTTAACCAACAATATCATTTTACACAATGTCACAAAACCCACATGACGGAGGATACTTCACAAATCTACTTAACTCAAACGCACAACAATACGGGGGTTCTTCAAACCCGTCTACCCCTTCTTCGACCAATTCCAACCCGTCTCCACAAGAAATCTTTCTTAACCAACAACATCAGTTTCAACAAGGTTTCGCAAATTACCCCAACCGATTTCCATCACCGCAGTTTTTTAACCCGTCACAATCTCCACAGTTTTTTAACCCGTCCCAGTCTCCACAATTGCCCCAAATGGAATCACAACCGACCGGTTCACAATTCAAAGTTCCAAAAGCACGTGAACCGGCAAAAGGCAGGGGCAAAAAGTCGAAGGCAAAAAAAACTGCTGTAGATTTGGACATGGACGATGACGAAGATGTTGAAGTCATAGCACAAGCGGACAGGAGGAAGTGGACCAAGTCTGAAGAAATGTTACTTGCGCAATGTTGGATAGAAATTTCCCAAGATAAAAATATGGGCAATGACCGTCCGGAGGAGCACTTTTGGAATGACATTCTCGACATGTTCAATTCTAAGACAACCGATAACCAGCGTGGCAAGAACATGATAACTGGTAAATGGTCGAGGATTAACGGTGATTGCCAGAAGTTCAACGCTATTTTCAAACATCTTCAGCGTCGAAGTGGTGAAAATGAGCAAGACCATGTCGAGAATGCCAAAGTTAACTTTACGCAGCGTTTTGGTGGGAGGGAGTTTTTGTATGAAAAATGTTGGGCTGTTTTGAAAAATTATCCCAAGTGGGATGCCGAAGATCCTATTGACATTACATGTCTCGAGGATATATTCGGGCCGGACAAACGACCTCGGCCTGAAAGAGATGGATGCAAACGAGCCGGAAAGAAACAGAAGTCGAGTTCAACGTTAAGCGCTGCAAGCTCCGGTGGAAGTCAAACGAGTAGTTTTTCGGGACATATATCCGAAATATATGCTCAAAAAGCCGATGCTCAAAGGGCTTGTTACGAGGCGAGGCGGGAGAAGGAAAAAACGTGGCAAGAGAAGATCGAGATGGATTTTCTCATGATAGATCCGAGTACCAATCCTGACCCGGTGAAAGCAGAAATCATCCGCAAGAGGCAGGAACGTCTAGTCAAGAAATATCATCAAATCAGCGACGAGTAGTATTGTATTTTTTTTACCCGTGTCGTTTTTTTTACCCGTGTGTTGTATTTTTTTTTACCCGTGTCGTTTTTTTTTCGTATCGTTTTTATTACTAAGTGTTTTTTTATGTATTGTATTTTTAATTTGAATGAAATGAATTTATTTAATTTATTTGGAAATGAAAATTGAATAAAAAAAATAAGTGAAAATTACATGAGAGGACCCTGTGCTCATGATACATCTTGCAGAGGACAAACTTTTTATATTTTACATAAAAGTACTAGTTGGTCGCGAAAAAAATGGTGTGCCCAAAACACTCAATACGTGTCACTACCACAACAAAAATAATAAAAAAAAAAGAAAAAAAAAACTTTGGTCGCGAAATATTAATCGTGTCCAGGGGAAAAAAACAAAGTCAGCCACATGCAATCTTCATTTACTAACTTCTTTTGGATAATAAATGGAATTTATATAGAAAAGTGCAAAATTCACCATTAACTTTTTGATATTTACAAACTTTTTATATAACAAACTTTATTCGTCAAGTATCTAGCAAATATTTAGCGAATTCGAAAATAAAAAATAAATCGTTTCGAAGAGCTTTGGATTACGAACAAAATGAGCCCAATATCGATATATTTTTTACGTACTTACGATTTTATAAAAAATGTTAAAGTTTGATATATTTTTTAAAAACAAAAGTAAACTTTCAAAAATGTTAAAGTTTGGTATACGAGTTGTGTGTGTAACTTGTGTGTGTGAGTTGTGTGTGTAACTTGTGTGTCAGAGCTCTATGTGCTAAACAACTCTGGTAGAGTTGTATAAATAGGCAGATTTGATTTTGATTTTGATTTTGAATTTGAATAAACAAATGTCACGACACACAATCTAACTTTTAGATATTGAATGAAAATAATATAGAAAGGTGCAAAATTTACCCTTTAACTTTTTGATATTTACAAATTTTTTATATAACAAATTTTATTCGTTAAATATTTAGCAAATATCTAGCGAATTCGTTAATAAAAATTATATCGTTTCGAAGAGCTCTGGATTACGAACAAAACAAGCCCTATATCGATATGCTTTTGACGTACTTACAATTCTATAAAAAAATGTTGAAGTTTCATATATTTTTTAAAAACAAAAATAAACTTTTAAAACACACTCTTGAATAAAAAATAATAAAAAAATCATTTCACCCCCTAAACTATTTAAAATAAATTTTCACTTACATCCCCTCAACCTATTCAAATTCAAATTTAAATTTAACTGGCTAATTCTGAGCGGGATAATTGAAGTTCAAATTTGAAATTTAAAAATCAAATATGATCGGGATTTATTCAAATTCAAAATCAAAATCAAAATCAAATCTGCCTATTTATACAACTCTACCAGAGTTGTTTAGCACACAGAGCTCAGACACACAAGTTACACATACAACTCACACACACAAGTTACACACACAACTCGTATACCAAACTTTAACATTTTTGAAAGTTTACTTTTGTTTTTAAAAAATATATCAAACTTTAACATTTTTTATAAAATCGTAAGTACGTAAAAAATATATCGATATTGGGCTCATTTTGTTCGTAATCCAAAGCTCTTCGAAACGATTTATTTTTTATTTTCGAATTCGCTAAATATTTGCTAGATACTTGACGAATAAAGTTTGTTATATAAAAAGTTTGTAAATATCAAAAAGTTAAGGGTAAATTTTGCACTTTTCTATATAAATTCCATTTATTATCCAAAAGAAGTTAGTAAATGAAGATTGCATGTGGCTGACTTTGTTTTTTTCCCCTGGACACGATCAATATTTCGCGACCAAAGTTTTTTTTTTTTCTTTTTTTTTTTTTTTATTATTTTTGTTGTGGTAGTGACACGTATTGAGTGTTTTGGGCACACCATTTTTTTCGCGACCAACTAGTCCTTTTGTGTAAAATATAAAAAGTTGGTCCTCTGCAAGATGTATCATGAGCACAGGGTCCTCTCAAGTAATTTTCACAAAAAATAAAGTAGTATTGGTGGGCCCAAATGAAGAAGTTGAGGTTTGTTATGAGTGAGGAGGGGGTTTGTTGTGGTTAGTTGTGGGAAAATGGGATGCTGATGTGGCGCTGAGGTGACGCGACGACGAACTTAACCCTTGTTATGACACCTTCCACTCTAATAACTTTTGGAATGGGCTGAGTGGTATCCCCGAGGCCAAGGCTTATTATATTTGCATCAGGATATTTCGACTTATGAGCACCAACCCTTTTACGAATCTGTAACTCAATACACATTTAATGTATCTTAGTCTCATTAGCAAATCAATAATAACAACAGATTTAATCCACACTATTGGCAATGTTATTTGACAATGATAGGGATATACATACCTCAGGAAAGAGGTAACCAGCTTGAAGTTTAGCAATATTCTCATTGTGAGAGACTTGTGTCTTATAAGCTGCATAAACAACAATAGAATTTTGTATAAGAACTCAGTTAATTTAGTGCATATATTAGGTCTCGTTTAGTTTTAGGGAAATTTTGTTGCTTTTTCGTTTCTAAATTCTTTTAGAAGGGAATGGTTTTTCTTCTCTAAATAAGAGTTGAAAATTTTGAAAACCCGTTTAGTTGAAGTTATACTTTTCTTTTTTGAAAAAATTGCCTCGGATTGTGATGGTGGCGGCGACGATGGGCGGTGGAGGATGCCACGAGAGATTAGAGTTAAAATGATGTACGTCTCATTTTATTGAGAATGAAAAAGTGAGAATGGTAGAATGGACTTTTCAATTTCTTAGTTAAATTTAAAAAATGAGAGATTCAATTTTTTTTAAATTGTTTGTAAAAAGTCAGACTAAAGGTATCTTCAATTTTTTTCATTTTTATATGAAAAAAATCTAGAAAAATAAAATATTTTTTACCAACTAAACGCATCGTCCTCTTTACATATTACATAAAGAACAGCCTATAAGAATTGGACGAAAACAAACATGTAAAAGTGAATAATAGTTATAATACTTACCAGACTTATCTTTTACTGCATCTTCTGTTGAAGTAGCTTCAGATTTGGACATCCCCACCATTTTAGGATGCACACTAGTAGATATATGTCTTAAGTTATTGAAGTTATTTTGCAGGAATAGAGTTGGTGGAAATGAGCATGACTTTATAATAGTAGTTGGGGGAATAAAAAAAACTAAGGAATTGACTGAGTAAAATACAAGGATTGAGACATGTCTGAAGAATTATAATAATTAGAATAATCATCTAGAGAATCATAGTTTGAGTCCTATTCTTATGTCTTTAATACGTGTTTATTTAATAAAATTTAGAACCACTTCTCTTGATTAACTTGAAAGACATTAGGAGATTTATACAGCTAAATTTTCAAATCATAACTTACATTTATTCCTCTTAGTGGTATACTATATAATGTTTTTCATAAGAAGCAGCATGAAATCATCCATTTGAATAATTTTTTTTAAAGATATGTCAAGCAAAGAAAAGTATTAAATACGGAAAACGTGGGAATGAACATGGTTACATGTATTTGTCAAAACAAAAATATTAAGATGATAAGATATAAATAATGAGAAAATAAATAAATAAATCAAATCAAATCAAACATGAGACCCTTAACTGGAAGGCACCCTTACCATTTTAACTAGTGTGAGTTTTCGTGACTTATTTGTAACAGCCTAAATCAGATATAACGGAAGTATTCGGGTCATGGAATGCTACTTTATGGTATCACAACACACATATATAAAGAAGGATTGTCAAATCCGTTTTAAAGTTTACATTTCAAAAAATTAAATAGTTTTACATAAAATTTTAATACTAAAGGTACAACCCATTAAAACAATTTGGTCCCAATATAAAAGGTCAGTTCATTGTGTAAAAACACTTCAGAGTAAGTTATGACCACACAATGTCATGCCTTCAACATCATCATAAATCAAACGCCTAAGAAAACATGCTAAAAAGTTAGCTAACGCTGGTGAGTTAATAGGTTTACAGTAAATCAACACAAATGGACCACAGGCAAAATAACAGTAAGTACACACCAATTTATACGCTAGCACTGACAGTTCAGTATGCTAAACATCACATATAATAATGGGGCCCATAACGAGTGTTTATCCCGATACACTCGGCAATTCGATATAGTATACGCTCGCATTGACCTTTCTGGCCAACCGAACGGGGGAGTCACCCCCAATAAATCTATTTATAACAATTGCGCTTCTCGTAGGAACTGACGATTCATGAAACGGGCATAATGGGATCATACATACTTAGGCCATCCACGTAATAGTGTGTAAAATCAAAAGTTCAGTTTTGGTCCATGAAAACTCTTTTGCTTGTATTCTCACCCCAAGGTTTGCAAATCAAGTACAAGTAGAAAAGTAGGGCTATAAACTCACCTCAGAAAGTAGCAGCTAGCAAAGTCAACAGATGAGATATGACTGCACCGACACGCGACCTAGATTAGTATGCTAAGTCTTAATGCACGACTCGTGTTTAGAAATAATAACTCTACTTGAAAAGTTTATAAGTTTTAAAGTGTACGTGTATTTCTTGCTTGTGTTGTGGTAAAGCTTAGCAAATTTAACATGATGTTTATATCGACTTAGTGATCCATCAAGAAGTGTTAAAAACCCATGACCAAAGCCTTCCGAAACTACACCTCCCAAATATAGTAGTCTTGGTTGGTCCGTAGTAATGCTCATTCCACGACGACTATGGGAAGTGAAATCAACGCCTTGTTATCACATTGAAAAAATATATTCTTAAAGTAATATTAATAATAAAATGATGATTGTAACGTTAGGAATAACATATCTATGCTGCTGACTTCCACCAAGCTTCCTTAATTGAACCCCAGGGCTTTAAAATCAATAAAAATCAATTTACTCGCTACCTACGCTTTTCTTATTTTGTGTCTCTATTATGTTTGACTCATTTCATATTTGATTTAATCCATGCAGTTACATTTTGGGCACCTTTTGGATTTGTCATCTTTTTTTAGTCCAAAGTGGTTAACAAATGTCTTCATTCTAGTGAGAATATAATTAAGCGAACTGAGGCACAGCTTCGAATAAAATCATAAAAATCAAAAGGGATTAATAGGTGTTTGTGGTGGTTAGCTAATTAGCTAATCAACGTCTGAGCTATATAAGCTCTTTAAGATAAGCCCATCCATCGTGGCTTCCATTAAACAGCTTATATGGCACAAGTAAAGCTGCTTGACTCCTAAAAAAGCTTATAATGTTCTGATTATACAATAAGTTAGCAAGCTGCTCGACTCTTAATTGTTGCGATTTGTCTCTTGAGATTTGACACTTGTGATTTGAGTTCTACGGTTTTCTCTTGATTTTGTAAAATCTCGCGAAAGATTTTATTTCTCAGTTAAATCAAAGAGTAGTAAAATCCCGTGTACTTAGAAATCATGTCTACTGTTTCTGATGACGTTCAAGCTGCTGGGTCCGATACCCGCCCTCCTATAATGGATAGAACTGATTATGACTCTTGGGCACAAAGAATCAGATTGTATTGCTTGGGCAAAGAGAATGGTCTTAACATTCTTCAGTCAATTGATGAAGGACCCTTCCAAATGGGCACCACCAGAGATCAACTTGAAACTGGTGAAGATGAAAGTATCACTCTGGGTATGGATAGACCAAGGACCTATGATGATCTCAATGATAAGGAGAAAAAAAATACGATACTGACATTAGAGCTTCAAACATCATATTTCAAGGTCTACCCAAGGACATCTACAAGCTCATTAATCATTATAGTAGGTCTGTGTGGGTGTATATGCTTAAAACCAAAGATGAAGTTTTTCGAATGTTTGTGAGTTTTTATAATCTAGTTTTGACACGGTTTAATAAGAAAATCAAAGTTATTAGGTCTGATAATGGTACTAAGTTTATAAATAATAAAATATCTAATTTTTTAAATACTGTTGGTATTATTCATCAAACAACTTGTGCATATACACCTCAGCAAAATGGGATTGCTTAGAAGAAACATAGACATCTGTTGAATGTTTCCAGAAGTCTTATGTTTCAGGGTGGGAGGATTCCTCTTGTCTATTGGCCTGATTGTGTTCTAACTACTACTTATCTGATTGACATGCTTATTTCCTCTCTTTTAAAGGGTAAGTCACTCTTCTCTTTGGTGTATAATAGGGAACCTAATTTGTCTCACCTTAGGAGTTTTGGATGTTTATGTTTTGTTGCTATTATCAAACTAAAGGGTCTGACAAATTTTTTGAAAATTCTAAAAAATGTGTTTTAATTGGGTATGCTAGTAGAAAAAAGCATATAAACCGTTAAGTCTTGAAAACAAAACTGTTTATACTCCAGAGATGTTAAGTTTTATAAAATCATTTTTCCATATAAGATGAGTCAATAAAGTGATTCAGAATCTGAGTTTGAAGTATCAAACTTAAACCTTTTTGATTTTGTTGAATCCGAGTCTGTGTCAAAACCCAAAACTCCTGTCCTTACTCCGAGTGATGATAATCTTAGTGAAAATAGAGAGGAATCAACATCTATTAGTAGAGATGGTAGGATCCATCAACCAGCTATGGTAGTAAACAGAGATCAGGCTGTAAATGATGAACATATACATCAACCTAATAGTTTACTGCAATCTGGCCATGAAAAGAATAAGAATTAACTAACCAGAGGTGAGGGGAAATTTCCTAGTCTAACTAGAATAGTGGGTGGCACGTAACTCCTTTAGATGAAAACATTAACTCTGAGGGAAATGTTGGTTCAAGTTCTTCTAATGGTCTTAGGTTCCAAAATATTTTTCCAAATCAAGTTGAGGAAGGGTCTGTTAGTCATAGAAGGTCTTCTAGGTCTTCTAAGTTGCCTGCTAAATTGAATGACTATGTGTTAAATACTAAAGTTAGGTATGGGTTAAACAGATATGCTAATCATGCTTTGTTAAGTGATGAAAATTATTCTTTTGTATCTAATTTGAATAAAATTGCTGAACCTACTACTTATGAAGAGGCTAGCAAAGATACTAATTGGGTTTATTCTATGAATGATGAAATATATGCTTTACATGAAAGTGATACTTAGGAAGAAACTGATTTACCAGATGGTAGAAAACCAATTGGTAGTAAGTGGGTTTGGAAAATAAAATATAAATCTACTGGTGAAGTAGAAAGGTATAAAACAAGACTTGTGGCTAAAGGTTTCCGTAAAAAAGAAGGTGTTTATTATGAAGAAACTCTTAGTCCAGTTGTTAAAATGGGAACTGTCAGATGTTTGTTGAGTGTTGATATTAAAAAAAGATTAGAAAATTTCTCAAATGGATGTCAATAATGCATTTTTATATGGTGACCTTAATGAGGAAGTGTATATGCTTCCTCTACCTGGGTATTTTAAAGATGGAAGTAACAAAGTTTGTAGGTTGAAAAAGTTTTTGTATGGGTTAAACAAGCTTCCAGACAGTGGAATCACAAGCTGTCTAAACCTTTGTTTGAAGCAGGGTTTATGCAGTCTAAAAATGATCATTCTCTTTTCATAAAAAAGAGTGATAAGGTTGTGGTGTTCTTAATTGTTTATGTGGATGATTTAGTCATCACTGGTAGTTGTGAAGTTGAAATTGAAAAAGTTAAACAGTTTTGAAACCAAATTTAAAATCAAAGACTTGAGAGAACTTAAGTTTTTCCTTGGAATTGAAGTTCTAAAAACTAAAACTGGTTTATATTTGAACCAAAGAAAGTATTGTCTTGAGCTTTTACATGAGTTTGGATTACTTGCTTACAGACCTGTTATGACTCCTTTATAAAGAAACTGATGATGATAAGTATTTGAAAAATATTACTAGTTATGAGAAGTTGGTAGGAAAATTAATCTATCTTACTATGACCAGACCTAATATCTCTTATGTTGTTCACTGTTTGAGTCAACATATGCATGCTCCTTTAGAGTCTCATTTTAATCTTGGTATAAGGGTTTTAAAGTACTTGAAACTTGCTTCTAAATGGTATTGGTTTTGATAGAACTCAAAATGAGTTTAATGTTGTTGCATATTCTGATTCTGAATGGGCCAAATGTCCTATGACAATGAGGTCAGTTTCAGGATATTGTGTGTTTGTTAATGGTAATCTTGTTTCTTGGAAAAGCAAGAAGCAAGCCACTCTTTCTAAGTTTTCTGCAGAAGAAGAATACAGAAGTATGACATCTGCTACTTGTGAAGTGATGTGGATATTGAAAGTTTGGGAGAGACCGGGTTGGTTCCAGTTGATTTGTGTTGTGATAAAAAGGCTGCAATTCATATTGCAACAAATTAACCAAGAACTTTGATATTGATGTGCATTTGGTCAGGGAAAACGTTGCTTCAGGTTTGATTAAAACTGTTAATGTTGAGTCTAAAAATCATTTTGCAGATATATTGACTAAAGGTCTTGGGTCTGTGCAACATACTTTTCTAGTTAAGAAACTTGGTATGTTAAACTTGTTTGTTTCATAAATTTGAGGAAGGGTATTGAAATAAATAACTTTAACAAACTTATGAAACTTAAAGGGCTTAATGAGTAAATTTTCTTAGCTTGTTTTTGCTAACTTAACTTTTGGTGTTTGTTGTGAGTGTTTTATTTGTGCAGGGTCTATATTGAAACTTAGCTCTATATAAGCTACTATCCGGATTAGGGTTTCATAATTCTCTCTCTCAAAGTTCTACACGCTTTTGGTTTTCTCTCAAGACTACATCTGGGTTTCATCATCATTCTGTTATTGTTTTGTAGTTTGGTTATAGTTTGTGGTATTGTTTCATATCATCTTGATCTGCTAGTGTGGTTTGTTTAGAATCTGTTAGTGTGTGAGTCTTTGTATCTAATATCACTCTTTAGGAGGACTATCATCTTTCTCTTTATATTGTATTGGCTTGCATCCGTGTTGGGGACAAGCCGGCTATGTATATTATTATAATAAATAATCACCAAAGGGGTAGTTGGTTGGGTGATTAACTCATTGTTTAGTTGTCTTGGTATCATTTTTACACAACTCAAAAATCGAACCGAATTCAAATTTGGTGCATGGTTCGGTTTTTAGTTTTATCTGAAACTCTTTTTAACCGAACTAACCAAAACAAATAAACTGAAATAACCGAATCGATTAACACCCCTATATTATACAGGAAGGTCGTGGGTTGGTCTACTCCGTAATGTGCAAAGAAATCCATAAATTATACGGACAAGAATTAAGCTCCGACATTTTTTTTTATTATTTTTTTACAAATGTAGATTTTGAACATGGTCTTTCACTTTAGAGGTTACCTGTATTCATACAAGTGAATAAAAACTTTTACTCCTGCTTTACCCGAAAATACATTGTGTCCTATTAAAGAATGTGTATTTTTATTTCTATATAACGCTTTGTCTAATACAATAGTACTATGATTGTACTATGTGACGTTTTTGTATTGGTAAGCCAAAATGATTACTAAAGGGTTGGGTTATTTTGACCCTCCTATTTTTTTAGATTGACCCCCCTATTATTTTTGAAATTTTTTATTTTTTTTTATTTTTTTTTATTTTTATAATTTTATTTATATCAAAAAACTATAAACCTGAAAATGCGGAACAGTAAATATAAAGTTTAATAAGTCAAACGCTTAAAACTGTCAGAAATACGAAACAGAAACTGACAAAAAACTGTGTTGTACTGGAAAAAGTGAGGGACAAAGGGAATATTCCCCTATGATTTGACATCATAGGGGGGGGGGGGGGTTCCAATAGTGTACCCCTTACTAAAACCTACCGTGTAGGGATGTTCACTAAACGGGTTAACTCAAATAACTACCCACTCCAAATAGATTTAGGTTAGTTTTGAGTCGGGTATCTCCAATCCCGAAAAGTTTATTAATGTACTACGTATAAGATATTATATAAGTCAACAAAACTTCGTATGGTATCTATGACATCGACAATTGCAGCATGTATACGTTTTGTTAATTCATATTCATCAATTATATATTCATAAATACTTGTACCAAAAGCCCTTAGACTTCATATTACTTATTTTAGTTCTAACGAAAACAACTTTTGCATTAACTTGAGACATTATTTTACTTTGTTTAGTCTTCTCTATACGTTACATGTAATAATTAACGACAATCGAACAATTTGGGGTAATTTAATATTGGTAAGGCATTTTAGAGTTTCAGGGGTCATAGACTTTATTTAAGTGTGTATTAAGGTTGGCAAGTAAACCAATTTTGGTCATTTAGCATAAAAATTGATTTTTTTGGCATCTATAGATTTTTTTTTGAAGGGCAAATAAATATATATATTAAAACTCAAACCATAGATCAATCTGCTTACATAGACAACACATGCCCCTTTCTATAAGAAATAGATACAGGGGCGGGAGACAACTACCAAAATCAGTGAGCAAAGCTCACGACCAAGCAAACACAAACCGACATGGCTATTTAAAACTATGAGCTAACCCAAAGAAAGAAACAACAACCGAAAGTACATACACAAAACAAAACAGCTCCAGCAGCAAATTAAACACGATTGATCAGACCACCGAACCATTCTTCTCGCTTCACATCCTCCTTCTTCGACCGGACTGAAATCCATTCGAAAGTTCGCAACTGAACTTTAAACAAATCCGGAATCATGGAACCATTCCTTCTAAATATCATCTGGTTCCTGTTACTCCATATAATGTATAGTGTGGACCAAATCACAACTGTCCATCTCTCTCTATTAATACCATTAAAAGAATTAATACCAGGTAAAGTGAGAACATCTTGGACCCAAATCACGTCAATATTTTTTAGGCCCCACCATTCGAAAACTCGCTTCCAAACCAACTGAGCCTTTGGACATAAAACAAAACAATGATCCAAAGATCCAATGACGTCATTACAGCTAGGACACAAGAGGGTATGAAGATCAATACCAATGCCATCGAGAATAGTGCGAACCGGAAACCTCCCATGATACAACCGCCATATAAAAACACATACCTTTTTGGGGATGCTTTTGCACCATGGAGTAACGAATTGTCTCCTCGTCGACCCGAGAGTCTTTTCATCTATCAAGTCCCTAAGATCTTTGACTGAGAACTTGCCGTCTTCACTCAACTCCTACCTGCATTTGTCCATCACATGCTTATTTAGTTTAACAGAATGTACCAAATTGCATAGCACTGTAATATCCCTCATCACCCTTCCTCTTGGAGTATTCCTCCAACGCCATTCCCATGTCCATTCGTCCCCCCTCCAAGCCCCTTTGTTACCTATACTAACCTCTTTGCACACCTCTAAATGATATAACCTAGGAAACTGCTCACGCAACCTTCTACCCCCCACCCATATGTCGTCCCAAAACAAAATCGCCTTTCCATCCCCCACCTCCCATTTGGCTGTAGAAGCTAGGTTAATCCCGATCTTACCCAAATCCCTGCCTACTTTCACTATATTTCCCCACACACTATTCCCGGTAGAACTTATATTTTCTTCTAGCAACCCTCCCCCAACCCCGTACAAACTCTTAATCACCTTGACCCACAATGTGTCATTCTCAACCCGGAATCTCCACCACCACTTGCTAAGAAGCGCTCAATTCATAGCTTTAAGACTGCCAATATTTCAACCCCCTACCCCATAGCCAGACAACGCCTTTTCCCATTTAACCCATACCATATGTTTTGAGTCCCCAACCCCCCTCCCCAAAAAAAATCTCTCCTAACGCTCTCAAGTGAATGAAGAACACTCATCGGGGCTCGAAACAATGAGAAAAAGTACAACGATAAGCTACCGTGAACCGATTTAACAAGAGTCAATCTCCCACCGAACGAAATCATTTTCGCCTTCCAATCTGCTAACTTACTCTTGAATTTGTCTACCATTATGTTCTAATTTTCAATTCTCCCCATATTATTACCAACCGGAAGCCCGAAATAAAAGAAAGGAAGCTTCCCGACACGACATTCCAAACTCCTAGCATAATCTTCTATTTCCTCCATCTCAATGCCAATACCGTACAATTTACTTTTGTTCAAGTTAACTTTCAATCCCGAGACTAGTTGGAAACATTTGAGAAGTTTCATCAAATTCACAATGTTATTTCTACTCCATTTGCCTACAAATATTGCGTCGTCTGCGTATTGAAGATGTGTTAAACATACCTCATCTTTTCCTACTTTAATACCTTCAAACAGACCGTTATTCAACACCTCTTGCATCATGATGTTCAAACCTTCAGCTACTATTAGAAATAAAAATGGGGATAGGGGATCCCCTTGTCTGATTCCACGTTGTAACACAAACTCCTTAGTAGGAGCACCATTAACAAGGATAGAAGAAGTAGCCGTCTCAAGACATGCACGAATCCACCCACACCACTTCCTCCCGAAACCAATTTGATACATCACTTCGTATAAGAATTTCCAATTGACGCAATCATACGCCTTTTCGAAATCTACCTTGAAAACGAGACAGGTATTCTTCGATTTTTTTATAAAATCTACCACCTCGTTAACCAACAGGACCCCGTCAAGAATGAACCTATCTTTAATAAAAGCACTTTGAACGTCTCCAATTAATTTGTCTATCACTTTCTTTAATCTTTCCGCCAAAATCTTAGCTACAATTTTATAATAGCACCCAATAAGGCTTATCGGCCTAAAATCACCAAGACTGATCGGATCTACAATTTTCGGAATCAGTGCTACAAAGGATGGGTTACATCCTTTGCTAATCCTTTCATTCTCCCAAAACCACCTCACCGCTCTCAAAATATCAGACTTTATGATTTCCCAACAACTCTTCAAAAACTTAAAGTTAAAAACGTCAGGCCCAGGTGCCTTTGAGCTTCCGCACGACTTCACTGCCTCTCACACCTCCTTTTCCTCAAAATGTGCCTCTAGAAGATTAGCTTCAAATTCAGAAAAGCGCTTGAATCTATTGCTAATAAACTTCGGACGATCCATATCTGATTCCAAATAAACTCCTTTGAAGTAATCATAAACGGTTTGTTTGATAGTTGCTGGATTTTCGCACCACATTCCATCCACCATAAGACCCCTTAAACCGTTTTTTCTATAGCATTTCCTTACCTTAGCGTGAAAATACTTTGAGTTTTCGTCCCCTTCTTCGTACCACTGAATTCTTGCTTCCTGTTTTAGCATTTTCGCTTTGATACCATCTTTTTCTATCCAATCTGCCCGGACCTTCTGCCACAGTTCAATTTCATAATCCTCTGAAGTTATGCTTTCAGCTTCTTTTTCCCATAAATTTTCTTCCTTTCCAGCTGTTCCAATTTCCGCATCCAAACCCTTGTACTTCTCTTTACTCCATGTCTTTAACGCCATTTTTACATTTTTTAGTTTATCCCTAAGAACACAATCGGGATTCGTTGTAGAAACTGATGACATCCATGCATTGCGAACAAGCTCTTGAAAATCCATCTCTTCCATCCAGGCGTCAAAGAATCTAAAAGGCTTCGGTCCAAAGTCTAAACCCTTGTCAAGTAACACGATCAGACAGTTTCCTATCCAATGCGACTGATCCAATGTTCCGCCATACTCTTTGAAACTCCTCTGAAACCAAAAATCTATCGAGTTTACTAAATTTTATTCCGTGGTCGCTAATTCGCGTAAATCTTTTACCCCCTAAAGGAACATCGGTCAAGTTCTCTCTTCTAATAAAATCATTAAACTCCAAAGCTCCCCTCGTACTGAATTCTGTGTTCATCTTCATCCAATCTTCTTACTTCGTTGAAGTCGCCAAAAATACACCAACACGCGCTCACATTACCAATTAATGTGCTGATTCTGTACCACAAAGCTTTTCTATCACTTTCATTCCTTGGACCGTATACGTTGACAAAGCCGACCATATCATCCACCCCAATCCATCTACCCAAAACCGCCATGAAACCTAGCTCGCTTATAACTTGATCTTTGTTGAAGACTTTATTATCCCACATTAATAAAATCCCTCCCGATCGACCAACGACATCCTTATTCACGTAATCCACATCATCTGACCCCCATATACTGTTAACCATTTTCATATCTATATTTCTAGATTTTGTTTCCTGAATCCCCACTACTACTGGTTTTTCTTTTACGCATAAATCTCGGATCCATTCAACCTTCCCAACCTTCCCGGTACCTCTACAATTCATAGACATAATCCTCATATAAACACCTATTATATCGATCCAAACTAACAAACATAACCAACTTACATACCTTCTCTTTCCTCCCCTGGCTCCGGGATCGCTACGACATGACCCGCGGTTTTACGCCTACCTTCCCATATTAATCCAATGCTTTCACCGAACTCCTCCAACTGGGACAATTCTTCCTCACCGATTTTTCGATTTACCCTTATAGATCTTCCACATGAACTCCTAGATCCACCTTGGCTAGTATCTTGCTCTTTGCTCCGCTTCTGGATCGATATAGTCTTCTTCTTAACCCTGAGATGTTTGGTACTGGCTAACTCCTTAAATTTTCTCATACTTAATTTTCCTTTCCATACTCTACCAGAATCCATCGCACCATCATATGATTTCGACCAAAATTTTATTGCTAAGCTTCCCTTTCTATTCCTATCATTATTCATCGTTTTTGTACTTTTTTGCCTACCGTCATCTCGTGATGCCAAGTTAGGATCAGATTTGCTCTTGCACATTTTATCTCCAATGCCTGCTTCTTTATCAATTCTTGGCTTTTGATTGTGACTTGTATCCATACGGCAATTAAATATGCCTTCTTTTGTCTTATTGGCATTATTGTTTACTTCAACATCTCCAACTATTTTTTATACTACCATTACACGTAGCATCCAAATTAGTGGACCCAACTTCTTTTATATCTTGATCTAGCCCATTACTTGTTTTTATTTTTTGTTTACTTTGTCCAAATTCCTTATTATTTGGGCCCATTTCATTTATCAAATTCGTACCACCAGATGTGTTGACATCCGGCCCACTTTTTGATTTGTTAAGATCTACCTCATTGTTTTTACCACCCGTATTATTGATATTGTAATGGACCCCACCTACGTATTCCACTTTAGACAACACAGCCACCCCTACACTATCCATAGGACCTTTCGCTTGCGTACCACCGCCTTCACTGTCACCAATGTTATTGGAACTTTCACCGCTTTCCAACGGTTTCGAGATTCCTCTGTTTCCCCCACATGTTGCCGGAATTTCTCTCCGTCGCTACAGTTATCATCTTCTTCTCTCCATTCTTCGCTGTCACCAAAACTTTCATCCCAATCATCGTCTAAGTCATCTCCATCCATCCATTCAACATTCCTATTGTCGTCACCATCATTTTGACCACTACCTCCACCTACCTCTCGAACACTATCCCCATCTTCCTCTCGACCAGTTACACCATCTCCACCTGGTACTGGATTTATGTACACCCATTCGTCTTTGATACAACAGGCTTCTTCTACATGTACCTTATGCATTTGCCCATTAATCTTAACATGCTGAAAATCCATTATGCGGCCTATATTCTTGGTTGCCACAAGGACTCTGCCAGCCGTCACTGATCTTGCTTCTTGTAATGAACAATTTTCTGTATCTACCACGACTCCCCACTTTTTCCCAATCTTCTTGAATAATTCCACTTCCCAGCTGTGAATTGGCACTCCCATCACTCTTCTTGTACTATTTTCACAATTTGGTTGTACGTGCCTCAACCCGGTTGAACTGAAGTTTAACTCGGTTGGTTTAGATTGGCTTTATAAAGTTTAGTTTGGATATTGAGTGGTAGTAAGGATCAAATGAGAAGTAAAATTAAAATGAGAATGGTGAGAAGAAACCACAGCCGCACATTTCAGATGCACCTAAAGAAATAGATGTATCTCCCCCTAAATTTCTCCTCCTTATTTGAAATGTGTGGCTTAAATTTCTCCTCATTCTTCTTTCTCACTAGAGTGGTTCAAACTTTTTCTCAAAACTAAATAAAGCAAACCCCCCATTAAATCTATAACTAACAATTTTGACACCCATAGGGCCGTGCTTAGCACGGCCTAAATCACTTTCTAGTTTCAATATATGTACAAGACAGATGCACAAGACATATGGTTTTGGTATATGATGTAGCATTGAATATCTTCTACATATTATTTCATTGCATGGTCTTGATGATGGTTACAATGTTACAAATCTAATTAGCTTATTAGCTTCATTTCATTGTCTAGATCATTTAGACACAATTATTTATGTTTTGAGAACATAATAATCATATAATTAGTATGCAAATATGATAACATCAAATTACCTGATATTTTACATATCAAATTTTCGTGTTTATGGCCTCATTTGTATTAATATGGTACTTAATTCGTTTATATTCGTTCATATTTACATTTCAGGATAAATGAGGCATTTGAGTGGAAAAGATGTGAGAAAAGGCCAAGAAATATATTTTGAATAAGGTTACGGCGTAATAGACACAATGGACTATGCTGTAACCCACATTACGAGGGCCTGAAAATTACTTGTGAAGATTACGCCGTAACTCGTTAATAGTATTATGGCGTAAATATAGTGTCAAGAAGGATACGGCGTAACCAACTCCTAAGGTTACGCCGTAATTATAATTGTGAAGGATACGGCGTAACATGGTAATTTAGTTACGCCGTAGAAATATTTGAGGAGTAGATTAGTATGTGCGGACGAAGGATTACAGCGTAACTCGATAATTTAGTTATGCCGTAATTATTAACTTGGGCGCAATGTTTTGAAGTGCAGGGGCTGAAGTCGTCAATTTTATAAGAAGAATATTACACATTCATATGTGTAAATAAATAAAAAAGTAAGACAAGAACCAAGGTTGCAATATGTCATTAGTTGAAGGACTAAACTTGCAATTGGCCAAAGTTCTATTAATATAAATAGATCATGACAGTTTGGTGATTGGTTTTAGAAGGGGCAAACATTTTGGGGTTTTGCCCCGGTACTCAACTAGGGGCTCGATAGCATTTTATTGACACGATTTGTAATCACTTTTCCAACTCTTTTTATTAATTTGGTTTCATTATTTTATAATATTAATTTTGATTCTAATTAATTGTTGGTGCATTGATTCTTATTGTGTCTTAATTAATTGATTATTAATTTATTCTTAGTCAATTATTAATTGATGTTTATTCTTAGTTTATTATTGTTTTATTTGTGTGTCTTATTAGTTATTCCACTTTAGTGTTTTGGTAATGTGGAAACTAGGTACTAGCCTAGTTTTGATTCTTTTATTATTAATGCTTTTGTGTTTATTAATTGTTTCTAGTGTATGCGTGCATAGTTCGTTGGTAGTCACCCTAGCTTTGGTAGTTTTGAGTTGCGTTCGTATTTATTTGCTTAGGAGAATTGACCATAAGACCCTAAGTAAGTAGGTAGAGAGGCTTGGTAAGAATTAACCAAAATACTATCAAATCCCTCTTGTAAGAATTGACCAAATGATCACCGTTTGGAAGGATGAACTTAAGAAGTTAGTGATGTGTGTCTAAGATGCTAGCGCCCGGGGATACATTGTTTCGAATCTTGCATGTAGGGTACTTAATGACTTAGCTTAGGTTTCTTGAGACCTTTGACTCCCCAAAAGGTAGGCCTTTGACGTCGGGTAGGAACCTTTGCTGATAGGTTATGACGAATTGACCAAATGCTGTCTTAGCAACTTGAACCCCCACTTGAAACAGGAATCTAGTGACTTTTAGGTCTAATGTATTGCGGTAGTAAACACCGACTCTTAATGACTGTGAATAGGTTATCGAATGATCCCGGGTGACTTATAATCATCTTGGTGAGGAGTCTAGGATCACAGGGTAGACGAGTTGACCAAAGGAGTCTATTGACCTTTTCCACGATTCATTCATGGATGAACACAGTTTGAGAATTACATCACTATCTTTCCCGTTAGCTTGTTTGCCAGAAAACCATGCCTATTGATCATATTGAATTTACCTCAATTTAATTTCAGCATTTTATTTCTGTTTATTAGTTTAATTATTATTCATCTCAAAACCCCTTTTAAACGTGACATAGACTTAGGTTAAAATCCGATACACATAGCTCTTGGGATGATCTCGGCTTTACCGAATACTACACTACACACGACCGGGTACACTGCCCGTGAGTGCATAAGGTAGACCATAGGTAGACGAGACAATTATAAATATCAAAACCTGGTCAGAAATCCTGCATCAAGTTTTTGCCGCCACTGCCGGGGAGCTATAATAGGATTTTGATTTAAGTTTTTATTTTATAGTTTTAGTTTTAGTTTTGTTTTCTTTTTCCTTTTCTGCTGTTTTCTTTGTTTCTTAAGTGCATTTCAGGAAATTATGGTAATTAAGCCAGATATTGAGAAGATGACTTCGGAAGAGTACTTGGAGTATGAGCGCGAAAAGGATAGAAAATTAATGTGTAATTTTCAATCTACGAGAGCTTCTACGAGATCGCCTCCTCTAGAGCCTTTCTTTCAATCTTCTCTACCATATACCTATGATGGTTATGTATCTCCTGAAGTGTATGATGACTTTGACATGGATAACATGACCATTCAAGAATATGAATTGTATATAGCCAACCAATGTCGAGAGAAGAATAGTTTGAATAATCACACTCGCAGTTTCGCATCCAACTATACTGATTATTCACATAACACTCCTGATCCTGAACCTGAAGATAGAGATTTGATGATTGCAAGAGGGTTGGATTAATTGTTCAGAATTAGAGCTGAAAACCTTCAACGCATGAAACTTGAGGAGACTCATAATGAGTATAATAATGATGAATTCTTGGATGCGAAGTAAGGACCTTCTTAACTTTCCTATTTCTCCTACTACTAATATTTTTGCTAGTGTTTGTGAACAGGATACAAATAATGTCAATATCGACATTACAAAGGAGGAAGAGGAAGCGAGGAGGAATGTGAATGGAATTTATATGACATGTGGGATATCACGGTTGAGGATGTTGAAAGGCTTAGGCGAATACTAACACCTACCATGCATGGTGAACCTAACCCAGAGTTGGTAATGCAACCCTTGTCCTCACATATCACACCTTCCGATGATTGTTTTGTAGCACCAACTACCAACCCAGTTTTGGATGAGCTTTTAAATGAATTCGGATATGAGTTTTTGGATATTACCGTGATTGACGAAGAAGCCGAATGTGACCCTACTAAGGATGTAAAGGAGCTCGAGCAACTGCTTTCTAAAAATCCTTCATCATTTTCTATGGACAAAAGGGTACACATGGCCGTTGAAGAAACGAATGAGGCTTTGCATCCAGTTAGTTGACCACAACAGGGAATAAGCCAATCATCAAAACCGTCAATGAATATGGGTTTGGTAAGGAGGGAAATGACATCTCCTTTAAGGTATGACTATAATTAATCATTTCCTTATCTCATAGCAAATTCACACCCTCTTAGTGTTTATAGCTATTTTCACCCACACTTGAATTCAAGTGAGGGGATGAACACCCTTTTACGTAAAAAATAAAGGTGGATTCAAGCTCTAGTCTCAAACAAAAACAAGCGCTTTGTAGGAGGCATCCCATGCCTATCTTTTTATTTTTGTTTTATTTTATTTTTATAGGATTTTATGCTTGGTATGTTTGTGCATCATTTTTTGCAGGTTTCTACAATGAAGAAATACAGGAGAATAGCTGAAAGGACCGCTTAATGGCCTAATGATGATGAGTTTTCTGAAATTTTAATCAGAAGGTTTCTACGGCATAACTCACCTCTGTGGTTACGCCGTAACTATTTACCAGCAGAAATTCATTGACAGGTCACTTGACTTACGGCATAACTAAGATTATGAGGTTACGCCGTAGCTTCTTACTGTAGCAAACCATTTTTCAAAAAGATTTACCAAGTTTGTATATTATTAGTAGTTAAATGAACTTTGTGGGTGTGTTTCCTGTAAACCCTCACGAGACTTCACTCGTCCACTCGGGAAACCGAATGGTTTAAAAGGCTTGTTGCATTCGCTACATGCAACCGTGATTCCTACGAAAGTGAGTTAGGTTTTATTTTGTTTTTATTTTTCATGCTATTTTTGCTTTTTATCCGGAATTATGATTTTTGGAATTAGTTTTTCTTGCAGCAATACAGGTTGATGAATTTTGGAAAGATATTTGGCTGCAAGGAAACACTTTTTATCCGACTTAGTTGAGTACCGTGATTGTAGTAATGATGAGTTGATGGAAGTTGGAAGATGCTCGCCGAGGAATATTTAGAGTATGTTACGGGAGGTGATGCATTATTGATCATACCGAGCAAATCCAGGGGAGTTTTCCGTTTCAATTCTAACCCTTCTTATTTTTTTATTTATATGCTTAGTATGACCCGAGTGGGAGGTGATGCATTATTGATTTTACTTGCCTTTATTTTTCTAGTTTTTAGTGAAAAATTGTTTCATTTGAAAATTTGACATGTTTTCCATTACTTAACTGGATTGATCTTAACTGAGCACACCTATCCTATATTTCCATTGTGTGAGGATAAGCCTTTCCGTTTTCCCCTTATACATAATTTCATAAAAATGAGTGTGCCGGTGGCTGTAGTAGACTTTAGAACTTGGCCTTGCATATCTTTTCGAGACCATTATCATGAGCATTACACTAAGGTAACTTGGTGTAATCGGTGCAGCTAGGATATAAGGCAATTTTAGGATTAAACCCAAATAGCCCTTCATTTATGTTATGTTTGTGTATAATGACTTTTCACATCGATCAATCAATCCCCTTGTTAGACCCTTTTGTTGCGCTCATTATTAGTGCAAGATACCCCTAATATACCCGTCTGAGCCATTCCTTTCATTTTGTTTACCCAATATATGTTGTTTCGTTACACCTATCGCCTAGCCTACCCTGTAGTTTTCTTATGTCCATGGTCCAGGCGCTGTTAGTCAATTTTGGTTACACTGGTGGAAGTCGCAGGTTTTAAATAAAGGGTTTTGGAAAAAAAATCGGGTTTAGATGATAGTTGATCTCAAGTGAGGGGATGCTTTTTATGTTTGTATCGTTTTTATTTATGTATACCTTGTCTTGCATCAAAAAAAAAAATGATGAATGAAAAAGAAAAGTAAAAAGAGTGAAAAAAAAGCATGCAAGTAAGTGTTTGTTTATGATTAGTGTTCTCACCTTGTTCAAATTACGCAGTTTTTACATATCCGTTTTGATTTTTACGGATATAATTAGAAATCCGTGCATTTCTATCTCTCCTTTCTATTTTAAAGTTTAAATTTGTACAATGAGGGCATTGTACATCTGAAGTGGGGGATGAGAGATAGAAATGGTTGATTATATAGTTTTTGGTCGAAATATGTGCTAAATTTACCCAAAATTTTTTTTAAAGCACATACTTTTTTTTTGATGATGAACGCCGAGTTAATGCATCTTATTTGCCTAATTTATAGAGATTATGAGGCACTACGATATATTTTATATGCATTGACTCATGTATTGAAGACCCGTTGACTCTTGACCCTCGGTTTTTGTTATGGGATTGAATGCGACTAGTGGTGGGGTGATGCAGGTTTTACTGATCAGGTTTTAATATTTATAAGTGTCTCGTTTACCTATGGTCTACCTTATGCACTAACGGGCAGTGTACCCGATCGTGTGTAGTGTAGTAATCGGTAAAACCGAGGTCGTCCCAAGAGCTATGTGAGCGGATTCTAATTAAGTCTAATTGTCACTGGTTTTAATGGTTTTTAGGTTTGAAATGATAAATTAACTAATAAGACAAGAAATGAAAGAAAGAAAATAAAATGTAGAGTTGTGATCAATAGGGGAGAATTGTGCTAACCTAGTAACTCCTCCTATCTTATTATGTTCACGTCTAATTACTTCCAATTGATTCAAGTGGGGGTTTAGGTCGCTAGGACAACATTTGGTCAGTTCGTCCTAACCTATCAGCAAAGGTTTCCACCGGAGATCAAGCTACTAACCTTGAAAGTCCAGTTGTTTTTAGTCCCCTAAGCCACGTCATTAAATTCCACTACATGCAAGATTCATAACAATGAGTGACCGAGCGCTAACATCTTAGACACTTATCCCTAACTTCTTAAGTTCATCCAAATGGCAGGTGATCATTTGGTCATTTCGCACAAGTGAAGAAGGGTCGTTAGTTGGTCAATTCTTAGCCTTCCCACTCAGTCTACCTACTTAGGCTCAGTTGGTCAATTCTCCTAAGCAACTAGACACTACCACCATTCAAAACTACCGAAATAAGGGTAGCTACCAATGAACTATGCATGCATACACTATAAACAATTATAAGGAAGCAATGTAAACATAAGCATAACAATTAAGGAATCATAACTAGGCTAGCACCAAAGGTGCTTAGCCGATCATATTAAGAGAAACAATTAATTAAATGTTTAACATATTGAAATACATGAATCGAAAGTAAAAAGAAAGATAATCGCTAATGCTTATCGTTAGGGAGTGATTTCTCCCTTGGAGATGGCTTTGTGTGCTCTTCAAGATCTGCCTTCAGTCCCCTACTCACGTTCTCTGATTTTTGGTGTGGAGTGAATGATGTGAAATGCAGAATTTAGGGCTGGTATTTATAGGCGAGATCTAGTTACAGCGTAACTTAAGTTGAGAGTTACACCGTAACCTATATAAATCCATAATAATGCTCTCGTTATAGATGGTTATGGCCTAACACATGGAATGAGTTACGCCGTATCTTCAATACAGGTTACAATGTCATGATTACGCCATAATCATTGGAAGGAGTTACGGCGTAGCTTGTAGCGGCGTGGAACTTCATTTGACCTAATGGGTTACGGCGTAATCCTTAGTGGGAGTTACGCCATAATCTTCTGCTGAGCTGGCCTTCTGAGTCTCACATTAGTTACGGCGTAATGTGAGAGTGGAGTTACGCCGTAACTTCATCACAGTGGGCATAATATCATTAATTATTTATAAAATCTCCAAATCTGCGTCTCTTTAGCTCAAATGCTCGTAATTTACCTGAAAGTGAAATATAGAGGAAAACAAGCGTAAATCCATATAAATGATATAAAATGCGAGCATTATCAGGGGAAATTGACACTTAATATTCAGGACTATTTGATGTTATCAAATATCCCCCCACTTGAACTCTACTTGCTCTCAAGTAGGCCTTATTAGATAAATATCTAAAAAGATATCTCCCATTACCTGAAAAATATAAGTTTAAAAATCCCTTATGCTAGAATAAAACAAAGCCGAACACCTCACGAAATGGGAACAAAACACTAAAAATCTCTCAACTAATCTAAGTTTCAATTTTGGGGTGATCACTCAACGCACAGTCATAGCATGTATTCTATCATAAGCTTGGCGGTTACACAAATCTCCACCACTAGAGTTAAGGACTAAACAATTCTCGAAGGCAATATGGGTAGACACGACATAGGTTAAGGGTAAATCGTCATTACTAACATGTCACGGCGAAGTACAAAATCAATGATACATGGCCAAGACACCAAAGATTGCTCGCTTCATCACCTAGACACGCTTCACGACTAAAGGGTAGGAAATCAAGTAGATGAGCCATTAGAGGACGTCATGATGGGCACATTACCTCTTCTTCAACTGTTGGCGCAATAATTAACAACTTCATTCTTCAAATGTGACCGAGGTGGCCTCCTCGATACTAAATCTATGATGAGCTCTAAACTTAGTGCTTATAACTTCGCACTTTACAATAAACAAATAACTTCAACTATTTTTTTTTCTTTTCGAATCACTTCATTTTTTTATTTTTATTTTTTTAAATCACAACTAAACATAGCGCCCCCCCACTTGAGATGAACAACATAAGAATTTGGGGGGTCTTCAATATATGTCTTTGACGAAAGCGTGATTCCCGAACCTTTCTACTTGAACCTTGAACTTAGGCAAATAATGACGTCCCGATCACAAATTAAGACTACACGGTAGGCTAAGGTGTATGGGTGTATCGAAACAATATATTGGGTGAACAAAATGAAAGGAATGGCTCAGACGGGTGTATCTAGGGGTATCTTGCACTAAAGGTGAGTGCAACAAAAGGGTTTAACATGGGGGTCGAGAAGTCGAGGTGACTAATCGATAGACACACAAGGATAGACTGTTTGGGTGATAATCCTATAATATTGCCTTCTTAAACTGAATAATCCAAATACATTAAGCTAACTCAACATACCTCATCTATGGTCTCGAAATAATGCAAAGGCCAAGTTCTAAAGTTTACAAGCTACCGGCACACTCATAATTTGGTGGATTTGGGGTAAATATTTGGAAACGGATAAGGTTAATCTCACCATATAATATCAAGGGTTATAATGTGCTCGGCTAAGGTCTAATCTAGTTAGGTTAAGAAAAACATGTCAAAATTTTAAAATGGCATAATTTTTCAAAATAAACTAGAAAAACGAGGGCATTATAAAGTTCAAGAGATAATTCTACTCCTGTCCCCCCACTTGAAATGTACAAAGTCCCTTTTGTACTAAACGCTAAATAAAGGTGAAGAGAAAGTAGAATTAGAGCGAGAAGTTCCCTGAAAATTTCTCTTAAAAAGAAAGAAGGCCCACGAAAAGAATCGTGCGTTCGCTTAAGCATCCCCGAGAAAACTTCATTCCTTGAAATCCCACTACCAACAAGCATAATTCTAAAAAAGAAAAATAAAAATGAAAAGAAATCTAACTCACTTTCGTAGGAATCACGGTTGCATTTAGCGTATGCAACAAGCCTTTTAAACCACTTGGTGTCCCAAGTGAACGAGTGTAGTCTCATGAGGGCTTACAGGGAACATAACCACAAAGTTCATTTAAAAACTAATTCAAGGTTATTGTGTAAACAGAAAGAATTAATTACTGGAGGATAGTTACGTCGTAACTCCTAGAAGGAGTTACGCCGTAATTATGGCAAAACCTGGCAGACGCTACTGGAGTGTAGCTACGGCGTAACCATTGCATGGGATTACGCCATAATAGGTAATGCTCAGGGAGGATCGCTACTGGAGGTGTGTTACGGCGTAATCATGGGGATGAGTTACGCCGTAACTGATGGACAGACCTTATCCCCGTTTAGCTGCTACTGCAATCTTCTCCAATTCCTGCAAAAATGGTTAAAAACAGAAACCCAACAGAAAAAGAAACAAAATAAATAAAAAGGATAATTCGGGTTGTCTCCTGAAAGAGCACTTTTCTTTATTAACGAGTCTTTAAGTTAGACTCAAAGCCATTTGACTTTACGCGGGGGCGAATAATTCATCTCCCGAAAGCTTACTAACATCCTTTCCATTATAAATTTTTGCTCTGTGCCCATTCACTTTGAAAAAATCCCCTGCATTATTATAAACTTTAATAGTTCCATAAGGGAACACCTTACTCACTGTGTAAGGACCAACCCAGCGAGATCTCATTTTTTCAGGGAAGATTTTGAGTCTTGAGTTAAAAACGAGCACCTCTTGCCCAACTTCAAACCTTTTATCCTTTATTTGCGCATCGTGCCATCTTTTGGTCCTATCCTTGTATGCTTTGACATGATTGTAGGCTTCGTCTCTTAATTCAGCAAGGCATTGATTTGAGAAAATCGGTGTTCCTTGACCAAGTCAGTCTCAAAATTAGCATTTTTAAGTGCCCAATATGCTTTATGTTCTAATTCTACCGGGAGATGACAAGCTTTTCCGTATACGATCCTAAAAGGTGTGCTTCCAATAGGGGTTTTATAGGCGGTTCTGAATTCTCATAAAGCTTCGTCTAATTTGTCGGACCAATCTTTTCTATTACTGCTGACGGATTTCTCCAAAATTCGCTTAAGTACCCGATTGGTGGTTTCTATTTGCACATTCGTTTGGGGGTGGTAAGGCGTAGACATCCGGTGGACTACTCCGTATCTGTTCAGCACTTTTTCCATAATTGCATTACAAAAGTGTGTCCCTCGATCACTTATGATGGTTTTAAGGATCCCAAATCTGGAGAATAACTTCTTTAAAAATCGAATGACACTTCTAGCATCACAAGTTTGTAGAGCTTCAGCTTCAACCTATTTTGAAACATAATCGATAGCTACCAAAATATAACTTTTTTTTATGGGGTGAAAGGTCCCATGAAATCAATTCCCCAGACATCAAATACTTCACATACCAAAATGTTATTTAGCGGCATCTGATTTCGAGAAGAGATTTTACCTGCCCTTTGACATGCGTCACAAATTCTTACATATTTTACGGCATCCTTGAAAATTCTAGGCCAAAATAATCATGCTTCATAAATCTTTCTAGCAGTAGTGTCGGCCCCGTAATGCCCTCCAGCGGGTCCGTTGTGGGAGTGTTCCAGGATTCGTTGTTGTTCTTCTCCGAAAACGCATCTCCTAATTATACCGTTAGGGCAAGATTTAAATAGGAAAGGGACATCCCAAAAATAATATTTTAAATATGAGAAGAACTTTTTTTTTGATCATAAGTTTTGTTGCTTGGTAGAACTCTGGCGGCGAGGTAATTAGCGAAGTCTGCATACCATGGTTCAGGACTAGGATCTTTAATTCTTACTGACATAAGATGCTCATCAGGGAAGGAATCATGAATAGCTTCTATGTCAAGCTCCTCAAGCTCAGGGTTTTCTAACCGAGATAGGTGATCGACTACCAAATTTTCTGCCCCTTCTTATCCTTGATTTCTATTTTAAATTCTTGTAGCAAAAGTACCCATCTTATCAACCTTGGTTTGGCATCCTGTTTACTGAACAAGTACTTCAAAGCAGAATGGTCAGTGTAGACAACAGTTTTAGACATTACTAAGTAAGACCTAAATTTATCAAAGGCATAGACCACTGCAAGGAGTTCCTTTTTGGTGGTCGTATAATGTTCTTGCGCTTCATTTATGGTTTTACTAGCATAATAAATAGGTTTGAATTTTTTGTCTATCCTTTGTCCTAAAACAGCCCCTACCGCATAGTCACCGGCATCGCACATTAGTTCAAAATCGTTGTTCCAATTTGGAGCAATGATAACATGAGCTGTAGTCAATTTTTCTTTCAAAATATCAAGAGCGTTTTTTCACTCATCATTAAAGTCAAATTTTGCATCCTTCATGAGAAGTTGGGTCATAGGTTTAGCAGTTTTTGAAAAATCTTCTATAAAACCCAGCGTGCCCAAGAAAACTCCTAATCCCTTTAAGATTAGTTGGGTAAGGGAGTCGAGAAATAAGGTCAACCTTAGCTTTATCGACTTCAATCTCAGTTTGGGAAATTTTATGTCCCAAAACAATTCCTTCTTTTACCATAAAATGACATTTTTCCCAATTCAGGACAAGGTTGGTTTCTTCACATCTAGCAAGCATTTTAGATAAATTATTAAGGCAAGATGAGAAAGAGTTACCAAAGACCGAAAAATCGTCCATAAATACTTCCATGAAATATTGGCACATATCAGAGAAGATTGTCGTCATGCAACGTTGGAATGTGGTTGGGGCATTGCATAGCCCAAAAGGCATTCTTCGGTAAGCGAATGTTCCGTAGGGGCAAGTAAAAGTTGTCTTTTCCTGATCCTCTGTAGCCATTGGAATCTGGAAATACCCTGAAAATCCATCAAGGAAACAATAATATTCATGTCTAGAAAGCCTTTCTAACATTTGATCAATAAAAGGGAGTGGAAAGTGATCTTTCCACGTTGCGTCATTTAATTTTCTGTAATCGATGCAAACTCTCCAGCCAGTAACTGTTCTTGTAGGGATCAGTTCGTTATCTTCATTAGTAACCATGGTCATTCCTCCTTTCTTTGGCACAACATGAATAGGACTAACCCAAGGGCTATCGGAAATAGCGTAAATTAGACCTGCATCCAAGAGTTTAATGATTTCATCCTTGACTACATCTTGTACTTTTGGGTTTGATCTCCTTTGTGGATGCACTACAGGTTTAAAATCATCTTCCATAAGTATCTTGTGAGAGCAGTATGAAGGGTTAATTATGTTAATACAAATAAGCCGTAAAAACGTTTATTTATATTTTACGATCTTCTAATGTTTTGTCGATAACAAACGTAAAATCATTTTAATGAAACAAATAAAATACGTAAATAGTTTGAGCCAATAGTTTTCTAACACACTTACGTTTTCACATAAAACACTAAAACAAGTATAAGTGATTTTATGATTTAGTAATACATATGTACAACAACTAGTGTTTACATATTGGGCAAAATATGTACATAACTAGTATGTATTATAAATGGGTAAAAACTACAACCCATGGAATATATCCATAACCCATGGTATTGACCCATACCCATTTGACTAGGTGCATTGCACTCATTAGATACATTGTATCTAATAAAAGACCCATGGATCAACCCATAACCCATGACCCATGACCCATAACCAAAATACCCATGGGCAAAGAGGAGCATCCCACTGATCCTTAGTTTTGCACTAGACGGATCCCTTAAGGGAGGGATCCGTGGGATCCGGGGAACAATAGCATTTTCTCTCTATAAATAGTGAGTCATTTCTTCATTGTTTCTCACCCCTTTCTCTCATACTTTCCCTTTGAGTTAAAAACTCTCTAACCCCAGATCCAAGTGATCTATGTATGTAGTTTTGTTTTTGTGTGATCCTCTAGGTTCCTCTTAAAGGCGAGATCACCACTTTTGAAGTCAATCAAGCTCAAGTCCATGAGTTGCCATGCTTCCTCATCATCAAGACTACTGAAGTCCTCTTGTTGATGATTGTTTTCTTTCTCCTAAGAAGTGTAGTGTTGAAGACATTTGTGAAAGGTGTCTCAAGTGTCAAGATGAAGATATTAGTGAAGGGTATCTATCGTCCGTATCATAAGCACTTATGGAGGGTGCTTAGAAGTCAAGACTAAAGGCATTAGTGAAGGTTGCCTAGAAGTCAAGACACAAGACATTAGTGAAGGGTGTCTTGAAGATCGAGTTAAAGGCATTAGTAAAACGTGTCTAAGATGTACATTCGATATGGTGTGATTCGATGTACAAGATAGATTAGTATTGGGTCAAAGGATATTGATATCCTTGTTGATGTTGTTATAAGGAGTAGATCTCCTTCAGGGTTAGGTGATTGGTGTAGTGTTGGGTAGTAGTTCCTCCATTGTAATGGAACTCGGTATCTAGCCTAGTATCGGATAAAGGGTAGGCGACGTTGTGATAGGATTGGTTCTCCTTGGTGTAAAGGACCCGATGGTTAGCCTAGTACCGGAAAAAGAGTAGGCAATGTTGTGAAGGTTTCTCCACCATAAGGAGTCGATGTTGTGTAGTGATTATGAACTCTCGAGTAGGTAACTCGGGGAGTGGAGTAGGGCAAGAAAGGTGTCCTTGTAGCCGAACCACTATAAATACTCGCGTTGTGGTTTTGTGCTTCTTACTCTTTATATTTTCATTACATATTTATATTTCTATATGTTTGTTTATCAACATCCAACACACATCCAAGTAGATTGACATAAGTCGATCTAAATAGTTTAAAACGAGTTTTAATTGGTAAAACTATTCAACCTCCCCTTCTAGTTTTCCACAATTGGCATCAGAGATTCATTACCAAGTTTCTTAAAGTAGGGGTGAGCATCGGGCAAAAACCGGACCGGACCGGCCTAACCCGACCCGGACCGAAGACCGAGAAGACCAAATCATAAGGACCGAGACCGGACCGATATCCAGTTGGGTAGGTTCGGTCTTACCTCGGGTCAATCGGTTCGGTCCTCGGTTTTGGACATGATGGACCGAGAATTTACTTTTGCATTCACAGTTGTTCTGGAATGCTTCTTGTTATACGCTTGAATTCACTGTTGTTCATGCATGCTTCTTGTTATACATTTAATAATTACTTGTTCACTAGTTCAATGCATACTTCTTGTTCAGTTGCACTTTGAAAGTTTGAATATACATTTAAATTACTTGTTCATGCATACTTCTTGTTCATGCATACTTCTTGTTCGATACATTTTAAGTTTTAAGTTTTAACCTTTATGTCGTGGACTTGGTTTATTCAATATGGCATTGACATCGAGCTGTAAAAATTAAAAGTTGAGAGCTGTCGACTCTCGTAAAAATTAAGATAACACAAAGCTATTTTGCATTTCTAATATTTTAATATACTTGCATAGTTGCATACTTCCATGATGCATGAGATTACAAAGTTAACAAATGGTATGGAATCTGGAATAGGTGATCACAGATTCACAGTAGCAAAATATACACACCATTTGGATGAATTATACAGTAGCAAATAACCCATTTAGATAAAGTCCTAAGTCTTAACATAGTAGCAAAATAAACAAGTCACAATAGCATTTTTCCACATTAACCAAAAGAAGTCGAGTCACACTGTCACAGTAGCATTTTCCATCTTCACCAAATGCACTAAACGCATTCTTCTCAATCAAGCGATATACCTTTTCCATTGTCTTCTTTTAGTTTGTCCAACACCTCTTTCATTTCTAAAATCAAAAGAATTACAAGTGACATTAACAAAAAAAATTATTTACTATATATCAACTGATCTACATATCATTTACTATACCTTTGATAACCTCCTCATCTTTCACAAGATCTTCTAAATCATCCATATAAATGCTTTTTTGTGATGTACGAACCCAACTTTGAGTGCATATCAATGCTTCCACAATTTTCGGCGACAAAGCATTCCTATACGGGTCCAAAATACGACCACTTGTGCTAAAGGCGGACTCGGAAGCAACGGTAGAGATTTGGATTGACAAGATATCTATACAAAAGGAGGAAAAAAAAACATATAAGCTGACTAATTTATCAAATGTTAGACATCATTAAAGGATTAAGATTTGTTACCTTTTGCCATCTTTGAAACGATTGGAAATCTTGGACTATTCATTTTCCACCATGAAAGTATGTCAAATTCTTCCTCGTCATCTAACTCAAGTGGTGGTTCTTTTAGATATTTCTTCAACTCGTCGTCAACTCCACTCGATCTACTTGAGTTTTGGCTTTTAAACAAATTCAAGAAAGTATTACCACGTCGACGAGTTGTGTTGCTACTTTGAGTAGATGATTTTTGCACGTCACTTGAGTTGTGTGTTACCTTTGTCCCATATTTTTCATTATATAATGCAAACAAAACTCCCATGTTAGTCTCAACCTCATAAACCAGATTCTTAACCTTATCCTCCTTCTCATTATCTGTTAAAAACGCCAATGGTGTATCTACTTCATCTTCATTCTCCTCGGGTATACAACCATTATCCATCAAATGCCTAAACCCGTACCCAAGTACTTTTGATTTCATGGTTGGATCTAAAAGCACCGCAAAGTACATATAATGATTGATTTTTTTATAATCCCCCCAATACTTGTCATACTTTAATCGCATTTTTTCCACCATTGAATTGAACTTTGGCACTCGTTCCCACTCACGTAGATGCTTATCAACATCAAGTATCTCGCTATAAAATAAATGAGCAACGGGGCACGATTGGGTTGATACTAGTTCAGTTTTATCTTTAAAAATTTCCAAAAACTCACAAACTTTTTCACAAACATCAAAGTCGGTACGACGAGGTATTGCCCTAAGGTCACGAGAAAAAGAAGTGTTGCTCATACTATAATTGTAAAATGCTTCTTGTAAATCAATGGCGGATTTCAACATATCATATGTTGTATTCCACCTTGTCGGGCATTCGGCAATCAAAAACCGCTTTGAGTAATAAGTCTTTTTAACACTCGTTTTAAACTTCTCAATTCGTTGGCTAGAGTTTTTTATGTACTTAACCGCTAAACCTATGGTCTCAACTTCCTTTTCGTGAACCTTTAAACCATCTTTCACAACTAGGTTTAGAATATGTGCCATACACCTTATATGAAAGTGCTTACCATCGTCATACATACTTGGGAGGTGCTCTATCAAATACCTAAGTGCTTTATCATTTGAAGTAATGTTATCAACCGTAATGGTCATAACATTTTTAATCCCCCATTCATTTATGCACTTTAAAAGCTTCCTCCCAATGTCTTCTCCCTTATGACTATTAATTCTTTTAAAATTTATGACACGCTTGTGCATAACCCAATCATCATCTATAAAATGTGCCTTTATCACCATATAGTTAATCTTTTGACAAGTAGAAGTCCATGTATCCGTTGTTAGGTGGATAGTGTGATTCGGGTTACCTAAAAACTTAAGTAGTCTTTTTTTCTCTTCTAGGTAAAACTTAGAAACATCCCTAGAGATAGTGAAACGGGATGGCAAGTTATACTTGGGTTGCAAGCTCTTTGAGTATTTAATAAAGGCCGGATGTTCGACAAACTTAAAGGGTAATTCGGCTAAAACTATAAGTTCAATCAAAGACTTTTTTATCGTATTCTCATCATACTTCCAATTTTGCAAAGTCCCACCATCCCCATTGTTGTCTTTCTTTGTATAACACAGCTTTTTTTGTTTTAGGCTTTCCTCATTCATAGGGTTGAATTCAAAGATAACGTAATGCAGATTCATGTTTTTCGTACCGTTCTTAACGGGGTCGGCTCTATAAACTTAAGGACAAAATTTACAGTATGCCATCTTAATCAACTCAATTTCCGGTCCATCCGGTCGTTCCATCTTTGGAGTAAAATACTTCCAACATTCGGCTTTTTCGTTTCCTATCCCTCCACCTGGTCTCCTTTTACGTTTGTTGGCATTCTTTTTTTTGGCTTTCTTCTTGTTGTTGTTGTCATCTTCATTTGATTCATCGCCAAAATCATCACTGTTAAGGTTGATAGTTTGGTCCTAAACAAACAAATAAAAATAAATGAATACACATCGACAGGGTGTTTGTTTTTTTAAGTATCATATCTCGGTCATCAATACAAGCAGCTCGTTTTTTTAAGTGACTGGTTTTACATATTTCTACACCTAGCGACAGGGTGTTTGTTTAACCATTTGTATACTTACTTAAAAGTTAAAAGTATACAATTACTTATCATCCATGTAGACTTGTAGAAATGTAGAGTAGATCAATATAAGCTTTTGTCTTGTACAATACATGATCAAAATATGAAATCAATGTATGTCATCATCATTTATAAGATTTATATAAATGAATCTTATACACATGCAACTTTTGTTATATAAATGCATATATAAACTACAAAGAAACACACTTACTTCCATTGGATGATGACTGTTGAGTGTTGATTATGAATGTATGATGATCGCAGCTTGCAATGGTTTTTGGATTTTGTTGATTGTAACTTTTTGAGATTAGGTGAATGAAATGGTCTTTTGGAATTTGGTAGGTGAATATCAGATATTTTTACTCTTAAGATTAGCAATGGGCCTAAAATTTACCCTAACTTTAATTCCAACACAACTACAAAAGCCCATATAACTTAAAAATAGTTTGGGTTTGAAAAGTTCGGTCGGTCCGGGTTTTTTGCCGGTCTTTGTCGGTTTTGGACCGACCCGACCCGAGACCGATAAAACCATAAACATGGAACCGAGACCGGACCGGCTATCCTTCGGTCCGGTTCGGTTTATGTCGGTCCGGTCTGGTTTTCCGGTCCGGTCGGTTTTCGGATCTGCCATGCTCACCCCTATCTTAAAGTATATTGTACTTTAAAAACTTGATACGATCCATGGTTAATTGAAAACTACAAAGAAGGTTTTCCATAAAAACAAACACCATGTCTTTTAAAACTCTTTGTTTGGATGTTGATAAGATGTCAATATTTTTCTTATTATTTATTCTTCATTTAATTGCACTAATCCTCTTTGTCATGTTGCTTAGTTAAAGCTCATACCTACCAAGTCATAGGAATCACTTGGTAACAAGAATACCTTCCCTAAGAAGGTATCTTAAGCACAAAGGAGCCGGAATTGGCTTCTGACATTTGTTGGGTCATTTGTAAAGACATTCCTAAGTGCATTAAAGGTATGATTTTCTACTTATCTCTAAATGACATTAGCTTGATAAATAAGTATGCTTACTTAGGTATTTATAGGATTATCTTTTGTGCATATACATGTATTACATGTAGCTTCATTAGGAAACTTTTTCTCACATACGTGTTACTTTTTCGTCTAAAGTCATGGTATATAAAACTTGTGTTTTATTTCACTTATTCCAAAAATCATATCTTTCTAATAATAAAACAAAACAAAAATCTCAAAAATTCCTCCTTCCCCATAAATAAACCATCCGTCGTCCACTCTATCAAATCCCCACTTTTTCAAGTCTTCCACTTTCAAAAATTAACTCTCATTCAAAACTTCATCTTCCTCTTCATCTCATCTCAAACCGAAACCAAGAAGGTTCGTCATCAACATGGTTTACATCGCTCTCGTGCTCATCGCCTTAACACTCATCGCTCTTGTGTTCTCTATGATGAAGTTCTCATACGGAGACATTTACTTTGTGTTGTTAATCTACATTGGGGTCATATACCCAATCCTTTGTATCATTCTTAGAATTGAAATGAAGTATTACTAATATTCTAGTTTAGCTAGTTTATTATCTTAATGTGTTTGTCATTTCTTTTGATTTATATCTTTCGTATTCTTTCGTGATACATTAAAAAAAAACATGTATGCATGCTAAGTAGGCTGAAACACATATCTTGGTATAAAACTATAAAACCTATGTTTTTATCAAAAGAATCTGCTTCTGTTACTACAGATCCACGGATCCTAGCAAATATACTAGCCGGATCCATTATGAAAGGGAACCGGGGGAACCGTCCTCCTGGATAACAGTTTTTCATGCAAATTAAAAACCGCTTTCTTCCTAAAAGTAATGTTTCACTAGAATGTCAAACATTAAGAGTGTTAAGCATCATTGTTAATATAAATCTAGTAAACATGTTAGGTAATCATTGGTTTGCCCACAATACATCACTCCCTATTAACTCACCTTTTTTATAGGTTTCGCTATGTCGCATGAATATGAGTTTGATTTTTCACTCACTAGCGTCTACACTCCTAACATCTCTCTTGAGCCCAACACACCTGGCAACCAATTCCGTGGGTTCAATAATCTCAAAACCCGTCACTTTCACGAAGGATGTATTGTTGACACCCTCTACAATTCGAAGAAGGTATCAATACTTCCTTCCGAGTCATAGGACTAGAATGTCTTCTCGAAATTAAAAAGAAAATATGTCCGAGGTTTGTATTGGAATTCTTCCGTCAAGTTAAACTCGTTCGTAACGAGGATCGCTCTCTATATCTTTGGTTTTGGATCAAAAACTAAAAGTTTGTTTTAACTCTCGGGCAATTTGCTCACATCCTTCGAATTCCAAATCATGAACAATGTGCCTTCACTGAAGATTGGTCTCTTGATTCTCTCTTCAACTTTCATGAAGAAAATAGTCCATATTGTTCACACATACCCTCCCCAGAAGATTTGACTCGCATAATATGCGAACCTCGACCATATTACTCCGATCCAAACATTATCTTTACACAGGACATCCGAGAAGAGTACAAACCTCTTGAACTCATCCTACGTGAAAATGTTTGGAGTCTTAGGGGAAATTGAGAAATCCTTCTCGTTTGTTGTGCTCACATAATGTATTGTTTGCTAACACAACAACCATACAATCTCGCCTACTTCTTCGCATGGCGAATTATAAATATTCAAGGCTCCAAGAATAAACTCATCCCTTATGGAATGTTCTTGACGCGCCTTTATCATAACATCATGCACTTCCAACCTTAATTTCAAAGTCCGTTGTACGTACTTGTGAACAAGATGATGGAACCTCTAAACGCATCTCTCATGAAGACTTTCTTCATTCCTGAGTCGGCAAACACTCATCAACCATTTGATGATCCATCTAGTGAAAATGCTCAAGGAACTTAGCCTTCTTCCTAAATAGGGTCAATCCTTAGTATCCATGCTTTATCAATGTAATCCAATTTATTTAATGGAATAAAACATCTTACATTTGATATCTTAGTATTAGAACCTCTTAAACTAACCTTGAAATATGATTCATTGTCAAAGTCATTGCATACCTTTTGTAAAGGTTCTGCTTAGCAGATAGACGGATCCCAAAATTTGTGCTAGAAGGATCCCTACTCTTAGGGAACTGTGGGATCCGGCGAACAGAAAATGCAATTACAATCATTGTATTTCAAAACATGTCTTTAGATCACTTCACACTAAGCTAGACATAGTGCCTTAAGACAAGTTGAGTCCTTTTCAAAGTTGAGTAAATTCATACTCACGCATAACTCACTTAGATCACACTCAAGACGCTTGTATATCTATCGTTTCACTTAAACTCATTACTCTTCCGCTCTTAAGCTCACTAGTCAATTCTCACATGATCCCTCACATCTAGCTTTGGAAACCTTTCAATTATGGCAAAATTGATCATAATCATCCTTACCTCAAAATTGGTCAAAATTGATCAAATTCTAGTTTTTCCATCTTAAAATCTTTAGGATATTCTCCAAAACATTATCCTAAGTCACTATCTGATCTCTAGGATCATTTAGCTCCATTTGACACTCTCAAAATCTTTAGTGTCATCTTTGTTCATTTATTTGTACTCATGAAAGTTCCAATTTCTTCCATAAAAGGCAATCATTAGCTACATCACTCATTACCCTTAAGTATTTAAGCACCTCTTCATTTAAGACACTTAGATGAACTGATAATGCTACACGCGTCATTCGGGGTCAAAGGAACTTCCTTTTCGTCGAGCAAGTTTTTCAACACCCTAGGCAGTGAACCTAATCGTTGTAGTGTAGTATTAGGGTAAGCCACGGGAATTGATATCATTCTCTAGGGGAATAGGAATGCTAGTGAGGAGTTACTACGCTAAGGTTGGGGTTGAGGAAGATTATTTTTTTATCTTTTTATGTTTTTTAGGAAATGGAAAGGTACGAATCTCGGGGTTTGGATTTGGGGGGTTGGTATTTCTACCGATTACTCTACTATCTAATTATCTAATTAACTAAGGTGATGGTAGTATATGTCTAATTATTGTGTGCTCGTATGATGATTTAAAGATGTGTTTACTTAGGTTTTATTACTCCTTAATTATCTCCTATTGATGGTTGAATTGTCACGTCCTTATTCTTAATCGCGTTAAAGAAGTATATTTTGAATATGGGATTTGAGGGTTGTAAGAGGGTTGAGTGTTTGAGAATTGTGTAAGAAGTGTGAGTTCGCATATTCAAATTCAAACTTGGAGAGGAAGTGTCTAGTGAAAGAATGGTGCGAAATCGAAATAACTCAAGGATTAAGTGAGGAAGAAGAAGAGTAAGTAATGTGTAGGAATGTGTGATATGGACTTGTTTAGAATGCTAGGGACTAACTAATAATTAAGAAAATATTTATGTGTTTGGGAAGTAATGGGATTGTGTTTAGAATGTAGGAGATAATAATGTTTTTGTTGGAGTGTGTAAAAAGGTTTTGTTTGTTAGGAAGTAAAATTGTACAAGGAATATTCAACTTTCAAATATCCAAACTCAAATAGTCAAATGACATAATCCATGATTAAGCAACAATAAGCATAATCACTAAGCACCTTGATGCAAATAAGATAAGTGCTTTGCATCATAAGTAAAGCTCTTCCCATAAAGGGAAATTAAAGATGGAAATGGTTTACTTAGGTGTTATTACTCCTTAATTATCTCCTATTGATGGTTGAATTGTCACGTCCTTATTCTGAATCGCGTGTGGTGTCTTAAAGGTCGTAGGGTATGCGTTTATCCCTACCTCTTGAAACTACAAAAGGGTCTCGTCTACAAAATCTCTAGGATTTATAAACTCTAACTCTAAGGTACTCTTTGGATGGTTTAGCCTACAACTACTCTAGGTGTTATAGTCTAAGGCTCACAAAGATTAATCAAGCAATAACTACACAACGAATGACCTATCGCATTACTAGATCATTAACAATTAAGATAAGAGAAAACCAATCAATATTCAATAGTTAAGTTTCATATTCCCTAAGCAAACACACAAGTAAATTAGCCGGACATGGAGAACATGCAAGCATATACACAAATAATTGAAGACATAATTGAATTAATGAAGTAAAACACTTATCTTGGTGTAAGATAGGGTTTGGAACCCTAAAATACTATACAAGACAGCCTTGGTTTGGTTTAGGTTTTTACTCCAAAAGACTACACACTGAAAACTGAAAAATTCGGGATTCTATATATAAGATTACATTCGCGACGGCGTCACCTTATGATTTGTGACGCCGTCGGGTCACCGTCATTAGGGTTTCGTCTTGGCCACGTTAGTCTTGCGATGGCGTCACCTTATGCTTGTGACGCCGTCCTCTTCATCCTCTGACGCCGTCTGGATCAAATCTAGGCCGTCTGAGTTGCGACGACCTACTCTTTTAAAGCCTGACACCGTCACTTGAAAATAAGCAATTTGGCTACTGTATCGTCACAACATGTGCTCTGACGGCGTCGCAAATAACACCTGACGCCGCCCCCTTGTGTTTCAGCAGCTTGAGTGTCTCGATTCTTGACTTTGGCCATTTTCTTCGTATATCCGCGCCTTTTCGTCCAAATAAGTGCCATTCCAGCAATTTGCCTTCAAGAGACCTAAAAAGTGAAAAGGAACGATATTAAGTAATAACGGATACAAAATTGATAAAATAAGGGCTTAAACGACCCCTCAAAAAGGTACATTTTAAAACCTTATCAAATATCCCTGCACTTGGTATTTGCTTGTCCTCAAGGAATGTGCTTTTAGCCAATTAATTTATAAGTTAGGGGTCATGAAGCATTGGTTTAGAACAATCCACAACACATATAAGCCCCGCAAAAGTCATAACAAGCACGGAAATTACATACTAGCACCTCACATGGGGTGTTTGGGTACTCACATCTCTCGGGTGTATATGAAATATAGCAAGTTGGAAATGGAAGATAAAGACTCATTAACCGGTCCTAGTACATAGATTACCATAGGCTTGAGACTAGATCAAACCTACATCGCTTTGGCGTAAGCACCTAGGAAATACTATCAAAGAGGTCTTTTAAAGGGTTGTAATGTTAGGCTTACGGTAGGGAAACAAAGGGTTTGGTGGGATAGGCAATTTAGTGATGGCAAGTCAAAAATCTTTATGTTACAAGCGTACGAAGAATGGCGTTGCTAAGCCAAGACTCGACACTCTAAACTCTAGATAACTGAAACAAACAAACATAAATTTAAAGGATAGATGTAGGATGGTAGCCCGTATGTTTTTTTTTCAACACTCTATTTTTTTCTTTTTCTCTTTTTCTATTTTTTTTTCGATTTTTTTTCATACACTTTTACTCTACCATCCTCTACGGTAACATCAAAATAATAGGGATTTATAGGCACATCCCTACACTTGAGTTTTTATTACACTAACACTGATTTGACCCGAATTGAAAAGATTAAAACACTTGGAGTACATTATTACGCAAATAAAGGGAATTTGAATTTAACGTTCCCTTCCCGTCATTTCATAAACTTTAACTTTTCCCAATCGTCCCAAAACTGTATACAAAGGATATGACTCGACTGAGCAACTTATGCAAGCAACTAGATAATTGAACTAAGGGTTTTTTTAGGGTGATAACAATAATGCACTAAAAGTGAGTGCATACAAGGTAGGCTAAGGCGATTTGGGTGTACATTTGGGGGTGGGGTGTAAACAATGCTCTTCATTGATATTCCGGAAAACCGAAACATCACGAGAACCGCGAAAAGGATAGGCTCTGAGGGGTTAACTAGAGGTATCGTGTACTAAAGATGAGTACAACGCAAGGGTGTGGGGGAATTACTCAACCGATGTGGAAGAAGTAATTATATTACGGGTAATCATATAACTTCCTATCCTTGAGACGCTTTTGTTAAGACTAATGACCCACTCCTATATGTCATGAAAAAATTTAAATTTGGTGCCAAAATTGTTAGGAATTGGAAATTCCGTAAGTAAAGTATCGGTCACCCCAAATATTATCTAGCATAAGTTAGCTCGTAGACTTGTTGTTATTTACGTTGTTTAGTAGTTTATTAGTTTGTTTGTAGCGTAGTTTAGCGTAGTGCAACACCGTGGAGGAAGGACGGGTCTTTACCCACTGTATGCCTGATCCACAGGCCGATAGGAGGTCGTATTGTCTGTTACTATAAATACCCCTTCCATCCATGGAAGGGGTGGTGCTTTCTCATAATCTAATATTCACATTTTGTGCTACAAGTCTCTACCAAGAAAACACCCATCCCTCTACTTTCTCTCTCTAATGGCTACCATGTATTTCCATCATCCAAGACCACCCGAATCATCAACACAATAAATATATCGATCCTACAAATGGCATCAGAGCCAAGGTTATTGTGTTGTGTTGATTCTTTGTGGTTTTGATTCTTGTAAAAAAACTGTTTTTTGTACTTTATGATGGTCGGAATAATTTTTTCGAGTTTACTTTGGTTAACAGTTTTTTACATGCTCTAGTATCCTGTTTTGGTTCAGAATGTGTCTTGGTGTCATCTTTATATCTGTCGTGTGTCAAATACTAGTCCCTTTTTTTGTGTCAAACACTTGTTTCTTGTTTGCACCTTAAGCTGAGTTTATTAACTGTCATATGGTCAAATTGCTTCTTGTCAATTTGGTCATATATTAATGGTCAAAACGGGTATAAAAGATGTCCTTTTGCTGCCTTTCTTTTCTGGGTTTTTTTCTAGTCAGTTTATACGAGGTCAAAACTGTGGTCAAACGGGTAAAAGATGCAGTTTTTGTCACTTTTTCTGGGTTCCTTTGAATATGGTCGGAAAACTTAATCGGAAAACTCATCGGAAAAAGTACAAAATTCTTGCTAGCGACTTGTGTAACTGGAAAAAGGCTAGCGACTTGTCATTCTTTAATGACAAGCGAGTTGTGTGAGACCTAGCGACTTGTCATTCATGTTTTGGCAACGAGTTGATATTAAAGTGCTAGCGACTTGAGACCAAAATGACTTAGCAACTTGATTTTCACTTTGGGTAGCGACTTGTTATTTAACAAGTCGCGAGTTGTGCTTAAAAGGTGTAGCAACTTGTGTCTCGTGTCGTAGCGACTTGTGGTGACCTAGCGACTTGACAGAAAGGTAGAAGAAGATATGATTTGACCTCGACCATCACAAACCATATACCAAAACAACAACCTCAGTTCCATAATCATCGGTCCATGGTTTCAGTTTAATAAAAAGAGAAGCTGTAATATCTAATATCAATCCAACTCCAGCTACTATCAAATCCAATCAAAACAATTCTAACTCATCCTCCATCTACTACTACTATACTAGAATCAAGACTCAACTCCAATCTCATTTTACACTAGTCCTAGACTCGACTAAAAACTCAACTGAATATGAATGACCTCATATCCGATTCATTTTATTGCAATCTTTTTTAAAGATGATATCAATTGAATTTTTATCCTCACAGGTCCTTTAGAAGCTTAGCTTCTTGAATATCCGAGTAAAAATAAAAAGTTATAACAATATTGTTACACTCGTTTCTCTAATTCGTTCATGACCAACATCAATAACCAACAATTAAAACCTTACCCGAGACCCATTAGAGGATCTTGAAGAGCCAACATCATGTGTTCATCACATACATCTAAAGAAAGAAGGGTGATTTTAATTTGGGATTGAGATGAGGATTGCGGATATTATCTGTATTGAGGAGAAATTTCAGGAGGTGAGAGGCGTATGTGTTAGATGATTTGATATTGATCTCTGCTTTGGTGAGAGATTTTAGTGATAGTAGGTGCTTATCAAACAGGTGTGGGAGGCGATGTGTTAGAGTGTTTTAGGGTTAGGTTAAGACTAAATTCATTTTGTCTTAGTCCTTTATAACGGATTCTTTCTGATTTTTGGATCGGGTACTCAAAAATTTGGAGTGGGCTTGTAGACTTAAATCTTGCATATGGGCTGCGATGAATACTCAATTGTTAAGTGGACCATGTCATGTTACGATAGACTTGGGCTTTCGTTGTGTTTGGGCTAAGGTGGACTGAGTGTATATCCGAAGTTGATTTGCAATATTCGTTTGATATTTCATTTGAGAAACATGGACATAACTATTGTTATCCGAATTTTGGTACAAAATTTTGGATACAATTTCTATTATTGGAAATCCGAATGGTGTTTGTTTCGGTATTCAATTTTCACGAGAGATACTTATCCACGGCTTGAGGTTGTAATTAATCTTTATTCGGTTCAAGGTTCCTATCCGGTATTATTGATGTGGTATGGATGTGATGACTCAAACGGCTGTATAATGAACTTGAAGCCTGGTCAAATTCTTTGCAATTTGTTATATGTCAAAGATATTGGAATGCATTGAGTTAACCATTGCAAGAATTTACATTGACCGGATCGGATTGCATAGTTATTTGGATAGTGTTGAAAATTATTGGATGACAAGATTTGTTGATGATAAGATTTGATGAGAATTGATGAGATGATGAGATTCGTTGTATTACGAGGTTTGATACTTTGGTGTATACCTTCTCACAATGAATATTTTGTCACGGCTTGGGTTGTTATTGGAACTAGGTTGACTACGGGGTTGTTTGGATGGTATTTCTTATTTGGACTTGACGTAAGGTTTTCTGGGCACGTTTACTTATTTTCGTCTTCTTTCTTTCTACCCTTCCGCGAAGATGACTTGTTTGGGCGTTTATAGAGGGTGATAAAGACTTGGCTATTTAATTACGGTTGTGATTCTTTCTCGCTTAACCCACAACGTAACTATCACTTCGGTGTCTCACTCAGTTGAGAATGTCAAGAGGTTTTGTACATTGGGTACACCGTTTCTTCTTCACAAGGATTAGTACAAGTTTAGGTAACAAATCTAGGGAATTCTACTTCATGATCAAGTTTGATATATCGGGTTTACTTCTCAATGTGGTCACTACAATAGCCGTCAGAATATGAGAATGGTGTGTTTACCAAAGTATTTATGGGATGGTTGATGATGTTGGATAATGAACCGTTGATGAACCGCTTCATGTTCCCCTAAAACAGATATTCACCGAAACCAAAGTTGTCATAACACATTCAAGCTGACATTGTTTACGGTTTTGTCTTGATTTTGTAAAATCCCGCGAAAGAACCTATTTCTCTGTTTAAATCATAGACTTGTAAAATCCCGTGATAATGGAAACATCCTGGTATTAGTAAAGTGCATTTCCGGATCTATCTTACGGTTTATTCTTGGTTTTGTAAAATCCCGCGAAAGAAATCATTTCTCGGTTTAAACCATAGAGTAGTAAAATCCTGTATTGGTGGAACCATCTTGGAGAAGAGAAAGTGTAATTCTGGATCTTATTTGATGATGGTGCTACTTTTTCTGTTTCGAAGAAGGGATACAAGAGTGTACTTCATGAATTGGATGTGTGTTTGGATATTCGTCATGGCAGTTTGGTTATTACAAGGTTTTGCGGGGTTATGTGCATTTAACCATGGTCGGGATGAAACCATTATCAAAGTTCATTTAAATGTCAAAGAAGGCTAGATTTGAGCAGTTCAGAAGATGTGACAACGGCGTTAATTCAGTATTATCTATTTGAGATTGAAGTGAATTATCATGGGCGAGTGTACTTAGTATCTGAAGGTATCGGGGATGGTTTGGCTGAAGATTCTTCATGATCCTTGTTCGAGCTTATTATCAAATACGAAGACTTGGAAATCTAGTTATTCTTGGGAGTCTTTTTTCTTTTACCACGAGGGGAAATTGGGCTCTTTTTGCCACAAAAATAACTATCATTTTAAGGAGTTACGTTGTAGTGCTCAGTGTCACATTTAATTGTGGATTTTCAAGAGGTGATGTACGTCTTATACTTGATGGTTGGTTGGTTGAAGAGTATAGAGTACTTAGATATTCAAATGGGCATGAAGTCTCGGCACCGCTCTTTGTTACATATGTGCAAGTTTAAGTCACGAGTTTGGGTTAGTTTACTTCAGGGTCAAATTCATCATATTGGGTTATCTCCATCAGTTGTCACTGCAAAGAGCCTACTGAATGATAATGGTGATGATTACATGTTTTGCTAAGAGAGTTGAAAAGAGAGAGAGATTATGACGTATGAACACATCAGCTCATGCCTTGTTCTCTAAAGAAAAGAAAAGTGTACGTGTCAGTGCGCTTTATCTTCTGAAGAAGAGAAATCTTCTTATTATGACCATTCTCATCAACATGCTTCATACTTTTTCCATGCGCTTTCAGTCATCAAGTGAATCGGGCTACTGTTGATTGTTTTCTTATTCCACTTGCTCAACTATAATGAAGATGGAGACATCATGTGCTAATTTTGCGGGGGAGAAGTGTGAATAGACTACATTTGGATGTTTTTCACTTTCTTAATCAAGAATGGCAACTACGTATGCAATTCTTGAGGGGGAGAAGAAGTGTGAATTTACTGCATGGTTGATTGTTATCTGAGAATAAATGGTTAAACGGCTCCAAACTCATGTAAGAACCGAGCTTCTTCTTATCGGGTCATCTTCACATGGAGTTTTCTTCTAAGAGCCGTTGGTTGACATCTTCACACAGACTGATGAGTTTAATGACAAAGTGCTTCCAGTTTCGGGGCTGATTTTCTTAATAAACATCTTTCTGTTCTTGTTTGATTGGGAGGGATTTGAGTTAAGGGGATTTGCTACATATAAGTTAACGGGAATGCTTTTTGGTGTGATGAAGATGTTAACTATCTATTCCCCAACTGGACAATCTTGAAGAAGGTCGAGTCTACAGTCGCTTCTACATTTTCTGCTACATGTTAGAAGACTAAAGACGAGTTGCATTTAATGATCTAAAGACTTCTTCTTAACTCAAGCACACATCATACAGATTGTCGGTTTAGGGGAGAGCACTAATTGGGGGAGAGTGAAAAGCCAAAGTTAATTCCCAATTAGATTTGCTCACAATGTACTTCAGCAAGTTGATTCTCACAATGACTTCAAGCGTTCTTCTCAACAAGATTTCAAGTATTTGGGCTGATGAGATGTTGCTGATTTTGAAGTGTCAAAACCAGCAAGGGGAAGGAGACACACATCTAAACACAAAGCGAGTAAACTTGATGAACTTAATTCTTCTAAGTGATTGAAGATATCCCGGGAAGACAAATGTTATTACCGCAGAGAAACTCAAGGTTTGACTCATGGCGAGTAAACTTGATGAACTTAACTCTTCTAAGTGATTGAAGATATCCCGGGAAGACATATGTCATGACCGCAGAGAATCTCAAGGTTTTACTCATCAAAGCTTTTACTGTTATTATTCCGACTATGTGGGGGAAGTGATGTTAGAGAAAGTTTCTGAAGTTATAAGAGGTACACAAGTTTGTGATGATCTCGATGTTATCGCAATCATCAGGAGAGAGAGAATTGTGTACATTGGGGGCTCTCAGCTGTCTCACTTGAGGGCTTAATCAGTGATTCAGAGATATAATCACTTATTTCGGAGTTGACATCCGTAGAGATTGTCATCCGCAGAGATAATCAGTGATTCGGCCTGCTTCTTCAATGTTATCGGTTGTTCTCTCTTTGGGGAATGTGTGTACTTCGCGTCCTTGAGCTTCATACACGATCATCAGGGAAGAAAGCCATTGTTTACCACAAACATTGGGGAGGTGTTTTCTTTCCGGGCATAATGTGTATTCGGGAGAGTTCTTGGATATTGGTGTACTTCGGGTTCTTGAGCTTCATACATGTTCATCAGGGAAGAAAAATGTGAACATGGGAAGGTGTTCTTCATTCCCCTCATGAAATGTATTCGGGTGAGTTCTTGAGCATTATACTAAGAGACAGACTGCATCATTTCAACTACATGGGGGAAGTGGTCTCTTGACAACTTTTTGGAATGGATTGCTTCAGACTTCAGTGGTAATGAAATTTGAGAAGAATTATTCATGTATGGGATGATACATTGATGATCTATCTAGATTATATAACCTCGAACGGAGAATCTCGATTATCGTTCTTAAAAGGAGCAGCGGCATTTATGTTAAATGGTGTTCTTTTCTGTGCACCTGGCTAAGACAAGCTTGAAATAGAGCTTCGAATCTGCTCATCCAAAGGATTTTCGGTTTGGGGGGAAGCTTTGGTGGTGAATGTTTAAGAGTTGATGACTTCTATCTCCTACGACGTGCTGCTCGATATCCTTATCTCGGTACTTGCATTATCATCTTCTTATACTATATCATCTTCTCTATCTTTGTATATATTTATCTGAAAAACAAAATACAAAATTATAAAACCAACAAAAAGAAAATAGAAAAATATAAAACCTTCAAAAACCCATAAAAATCAGAAAATTTGAAAATTCCAAAAATATTGTTTTCTCAAGACATGTCTTCCGGTATCGATAACATCTACGGTCTTAGAAATGTCATTCAATAATGGCACGGGACCATAGATGAAGTTCGAGCAGGAGGTGTAAATATTCTTTTTTAAACATGTCTCAAAATATGGCTTGCAGTTACTTCAGACTGTAACCCGTGCTTAAACCATGGTTTGCTATTATTTCAGATAGCAACCCATTTTTCAAAGAAAGAAAGTGCTTCGCTTAAACAATTTTTCAAATATTTCGTGCACTTTTCCTAAAACAATTTGAGGAAAGTATGTCGAAGGACTGCTGTTCCTACACAAATGTTTTTCCGTCTAAAATTCTTCAGAAAAATATTTGTTGTTTTCAAAAATTGGTGGTAAATGAGTTGCTTTAAAAACAACCAGATTCAGAGTCTTTATAAAAATTGAAAACTCAATCAACGACTTCAGCGCTTTTAAAGTTTTCAGATATTTAAGTCATTGATTGAGGGGGAGAATGTTTTCAAATCTGTATCATCTAACGAGATTATCTTAATCATCCTACGTGCTTATCTGTAAAATACAATTGCCTATGTTGAAGGACTAGGTTTCTAGAATGTGATTGTTAGGTTTAGATGATTAGAGTTTGATAAACACATTATTCCCATATATTTGAATGATCTGATTGATATGTTGAATTGACTTTTATTAGTCGATTGCTGTTTGGGTGATGTCGACCACCATATATATGTATGTGTGTTCACTAACGTATGCAGGTATATTGGTTTAAAAGAATGTTCCCGATCCGGATCCCACAATTGAATATGATTGGATGCCGAAAGGAAAGGGTAACTATATCTTGGGTTGACAAATGAAGAAACGGAGCTTAATTGAACTTCTGTGGAGAGTTGGCATATATGCAACATAAGAGGTCTCACTGCATCAGCAGATGGTTTTCTTCTAAGTGATTGAAGAAAACGGAGCTTAATTTGACCTAAGTTGGCATTAAAATGCAACGTTTGAAGTCTCACTGCATCTGCAGACGGTTTTCTTCCAACCCTCAGCAACAACAACAAAAGCAGCTACTCCACCTAACATATCTTTGTGCATGATACCATTTTTAAACAATTTTGAATAATTTGAATAAATTGTTTTGAAAAATGGAAAATATTGTTTTTGAAAATTAATTGGAATTAATTTTGAAAATCACCGGACTTCATTTTATCAAAACCTAAGTCACTCAATCATCGACTACGGTCATCGATTGAGGGGGAGAGTGATTTAAAATAAAATATTTTCAAAACAATATCTCTTCATAAAACTCCGTTTGTACAATAATACGTGGTGATCTAAAGATTTAATGTTATGACATGGTATGATTTTCTTTAAAACTCAAAGATCTTACAAAATGAATTGTTTTTCTGTTCTTGTTTGATTGTGAAATTGTTTTATTTTACTTAAAGATCGTTTAAAAACTATCATACCTGACACTAACAATCTTTAATCTCTATAGTTGGTCCATCTCAGTCATTTTCAAAATTAAATCTTGCCACGTCTTTCCCCAAACTTTTCTAAATGATTTAAATCAATTGGGATCACAAATCTCAATTGGTTTGAAATTTTTGATCGGGGGAGAGATCGTGATTTAAATCTCAAATCTGTTTTAGTCCTTTTAAGGCACTCCTGCCTCCATGTGCCAAACGATTTCAAATATATAATGCACATGTTGAGGAGGAGCATTTATCCAAAAACAAGATGAGATTATAAACAAGGCACATATTCTCCCATGTTTTCTAAACCTTATTAAATCACTTGGGATCCAAAATCTCAAAGGGTTTGATATTTTTCATAGGGGGAGAATTTGTGATTTAATAATTAAATTTGATAAAAAGTGATCATTTTGATTCAATTGTGCAGGCTGCTCTCTCATATGTGCTAAACGCTTTCGAATCTCGAAGCACATATTGAGGGGGAGCGAATGGTTTCTTAAATGGCTTTTGTGTTCGTGGATGTGCTTCAAAAGAACTCTTGCCTCTATGTGTTAAAATGATTTCTCTTATCCTATGCACATATTGAGGGGGAGAATTTACCAAGAAAATCAAATGGCTTTTTCTATGAAAATTGTGATCAAAGAAAATATTTCAAAGTCCTCTTGCCTCCATGTGCTAAACAATTTCTAAATCATATGCACATGTTGAGGGGGAGGTTTTCTAAATGATCAAAACTATTAAGGTACAAAATGCTTTGATCTCGTATCACAAGTACCTTGATTGTTTTTCCAAATGATTTTTCAATTGGTTTTGAGAAGGAATGAACTGTACCAAAAGACCGACCAATTTAATTTATGCATGGAGTTATAAGGATGGTGAGGTAAGGTATTAGTTCCCACGATCCGCCAGAACCGGAGGGATCTACCCAGGGACAATCCACTAGATAGTGTAGAGTCCTTAGGTATGATGAAAAAAGGAGAAAAGTGAGATATGGGAAGAGTGCCGACTGAGACAGAGCTAGTACTGGAATAAACCCAACAAACTTCTAGTTATGAAGTCTCGGTAAGCACTGAAGGGGTTGAAGAATGAAAAAGAAATGAATGTGAAAAAGGGTGAAAAGAAATAGCCCTCCAATAATTCAACCTTAGGGCAGAAACCGGGTTCAATACATATGCTACTGGTGGTTACCAAGGTAACGCCGGTATTGAAGACAAGACGTCATGGACCCAGTGACGCACTGCACTAAACTTCCCAAGCTACTCAAGTTCCTCTTAAAAGGGCTTGTTTCATTCTCACGGGGAACCGACATTATCTATCGACTTTCTCTTAGAGATTGTTGATATTGAAGAAGAAGACCCTCTCCCTAGTCTCCAGCATAGGAACCAAATGTGCACAATTGAGTCTAGAGCCAAGAGATCATCCACAATATCTCATTAGGACACAAAATTAATAAAGACTTGCTGTTTCACACAATGTGGAAAGTAAGATTATATTAAGAGTCTTATGCATTATCCTTGTGGTATTGCCAGAACATCTGAGTGGTATGTAAAAGTATTCACGATGAAGATGGAAATCCTTCTAGAGCCAACATCAAACAAGCTCTTGGTGGGTGACATATGAAATCTTGCAAAAGATCAAGCTTGTGACAACTGGATAGAAACAATGGGGCGATTCAATCTTGAATCAACCTTGGTCCTGGAATGGAATTGACGAATACTTTTGGAAAAACCGTTCGATGTGCAAACCTTCTTTTCTCTAGCACGTCGAATGTGTACTTATATTTCAAACTTAAAAAGTATCTCTGATTGAAAAAATACTTTTGGAAAAACCGTTCGATGTGCTAACTTCTTTCTCTAGCACATTGAATGTGTACTAATTTCAAATATAAAAATTATTTATGATTGAAAATTGATCTTTCTCATAAAACATTCGTCGTATTGCAAAACTCTTTCCTCAAGCAATACATGATTGTTTTTCAAATCATTTTTCATCAACCAGTGAATCTCAATTCGCTGGTTCACTCACTCCGTGTTGTCTTCTTTGAGACGTTCCGATTTGAGAACAACTAGAGCAGCTGCGAAACCCTGTCAAGGAGATTCTTAGGAATCCTACCTGATCACAGGCAGTACTTGTACTGATCAACGGGGAACCGTGGGCCGTGTACCTCAATTCAACAAAAGTGATCAAAGACACTTTCGTGTGTTTTATTGCTAACTGTTGTTTGCAGGTACATTTGGACGGTTGCAGCTGATCAGAATTGAGGAGTCAATCCAAAGCCGCATGCTCACAGCATCCACACTTAATTGAAGAAATCATGACTGGTGCATATCTACATAACCTGGTTCTGATATTCTTATACTATGCTTCTGCTACGCTGCTGCAAATATCATGAACCTGTAAAGCTTCCGCTACTCTGATGGAAAGATGTCATGATTCAAAAGTGTGAGCATGTCGGTCCAAAAGTCACAACATCACATGATGGCAACACAATAAAGGGTGATCCAGAGATTTACTGTGGCTAATGATCTTAAAGAAAGATCGAAGATCATCAAAGATGTGGATCAGTTCAAAGACCTCCATTGAAAGTACAAAGTACTCGGACTATGAAGAGTCACTGCTAAAGCACAAAGATGCAGAAGTTGAAGAATTCAAGTCTATGAGCTCAAGAACAAAATTCAAAAATAGAATGTTAGGATTCGAAATGTAAATCATGGGGTGACCTCCCTTAGGGAGAGATTTTTAGGAATTGGAAATTCCATAAGTAAAGTATCGGTCACCCCAAATATTATCTAGCATAAGTTAGCTCGTAGACTTGTTGTTATTTACGTTGTTTAGTAGTTTATTAGTTTGTTTGTAGCATAGTTTAGCATAGTGCAACACCGTGGAGGAAGGACGGGTCTTTACCCACTGTATGCCTGATCCACAGGCCGATAGGAGGTCGTATTGTCTGTTACTATAAATACCCCTTCCATCCATGGAAGGGGTGGTGCTTTCTCATAATCTAATATTCACATTTTGTGCTACAAGTCTCTACCAAGAAAACACCCATTTCTCTACTTTCTCTCTCTAATGGCTACCATGTATTTCCATCATCCAAGACCACCCGAATCATCAACACAATAAATATATCGATCCTACAAAAATTACCCTAACCGAAATTTTCTCATGGTTTATTACACAAATACAATTGGACAAAGCAAATAATCAAGGATAAGCATAGTTTCAAAGTTCTTGTTTTATTTTCCCTCCCTACATTTAAACTGAACATTGTCCCCAATGTTCCCCGAAAGTATCAAAGTTATGATAATGGAAGGTAATTAAAAACGAAAGAAACTAATACTCCCCTGATTAGCTCGGTAGGATCTGTGTGTGAAGTATTGGTTAAATCCTTTCCAAGAAGAATGTATGCGTGAAAAGCTCCTTCCAAACTTATGTATCTTCTTCTTGATAAATAAAACCTGCACACTTGAAGAAAACAAGCGAAACATTTGCGTAAAATCGGCGGTAATAATATATATAAGACTCTACTAAACTAGGATATAATGCTTGTGGAATGAATGTTTACAGAATTTCTGGAAAATTAAGACCTGGAAAATTCCAAAATTTATAAGTAGCTCAGAAAACGAGAAAAAAGTAAGCTGTTGTTTTTACTCCTCCCTGACGCCGTCAGGTTATCCTGACAAAAACTGGTCTACGATTTTTTGTAAAAAAATTCTGGAAAATTTACATCTTTAAAATCTGGAAAAATTTTCTGCAAAACATCCATTATGACTCGATACAAGCATTTGACTCGAACAAACACTCATGTATATCTTTTAATTAATTGTTATTCTCATGTTTACGTTTCTTTTGAAAACGTGTGTAATCCTCCCTACACTTATCCTTTATGCAAAATACCTTTATATGTAATTAAGACGAGGTTAAAAACAAAATAAAGCATTTTTTACAAATTTAAACATGAGAATAGACAATCAATAAAAGATATATGACACAAACAAGCAAACAATTAAGCATGGGTTGCCTCCCACGAAGCGCTTTTCTTTATTTATGAGTCTTGTAGCTAGACTCGTAGTCGTGCTTCTACGTACCGATATAAGTAAGCCCATCCTTAACAATGTCATAAGGATCAAACTTATCATTTAAGTTCCTAGTAGTACGTTTGGTTCGATATGCCTTTTCAAACTTCTCTCCATCGGGATCATAGATCGTTATTCTAATGTGCCACTCTCCATTACCATCACTAGGTGGTCTATTCCAATCCCACTTATGTTTAGGCTTATCGCTCTCAACTTTCCACTTATTCATGATAAGGTTGACGGGCAAGCTTCCTAGAAACTCGGTCATCTTTCTAAATACTAAGGCGTCCTCGAACGGGTTCACTTCCATGTCCCTAGCCATTTTTTTTCTTGGAAAGTTGCTTTACTAGTAAAGGCTTCATCTGGGTAGAAAGGTCGTTGGGGACCTATGAAATTCTTATCTATCCAAGGTCCGTATCTAGATGGCGCTTTATCCAACCTAATCTCATGTGGGAGTTCCTCTTCCTTGTAGTAGGTATGCTTTTTGACATCGTAAATTGACCTAGTACTCCCCTCTCCTACCACTATTTTAGACATCTTACAATCAATGATGGCACTAGCGGTAGCTAAGAATCCTCTTCCTACTAGCAATGGGCATGTCGGGTCCTTATTCATGTCTAGCACATGGAAGTCGGCCAAAAGAGTCAATTCTCCTACGTGTACTACCATGTATTTTATTATCCCTACCGGATATGCAACACTACCGTCCGCAAGACCTAAGATGGTTTCCGTTGGTTCTATCTTACCTAAGTTAAGGCTTCTATGGAGCGACAACGGAACAAGATTGATGCACGATCCTAAGTCGGCTAGAGCATCGAGAGGTTTGGAAGTTCCAAGCCTACACGGAAGAGTAAATAGCCCGGGATCGTCTAACTTCTTAGGTAAATTATTTCGCACAAAATCGGACCCATGTTTTCCAAGTTTAAGTTCTAACTCATACTTTTCTTTTAAAGCATTATAATAAGGTGCATGAGCTAAGACTTCAACAACTGGTTTTTCTTGATGGAGTTCCTTGTACTCCTCCTCAAGATTAAGCTTGGGTTCTTGGTTGACGGGTTTTTCAAGAGTAGGTTCCAGCAATGGTGCGAGGCCTTGGTACCTCATGTTACATTTCTTGGAACCCTTGTTGATAGCATTTACCGAGTGAACCGTTGGGTGTGAGGGGCATGGATGTGCACTCTCCCATGGTGAACAAGAACCTGAAGACATTCTTAATAGTATTACTTGGGAGTGCTCCAATTTCCCGGTCATTAAAGGCTTTTAAGAGGGCATCAAGCTTGTTTGTCATCTCGCCTTGTCTTTGCTTAAAATCGGCTTCAAGCTTAGCCAATCGAGTTTCTTGGGATGGCATGAATCTAGATGCAATTGCCTCAAGACTAGTGGGGTTCCCGGTGTTTAGAGAATTGAACCTATTAGGTGGACTAGATGAGCTTTGGGGTGTGCTTGAGTTTTGGTTCCACTTAAGGTTAGGGTGATTTTGCCATGAGGGGTTTGTAGGAGTTTCCTAAGTTGTTTTGTTCGGGCTTGAAAGTTTACCACTTCTCTCCCGCTCCATCAATACGCGTGGAGGCGTAGTCCGCAAAAGCTTGTTCAGGGAGTCTTGTGCAATCACGAGTGTCATGGGGACCACTACATAACTAACAAGGTAGAGTGATTTTATTCACTTGATGTGAGGCCTTAGGATTTTCGTAAGAGCTCATTAGGAATTTTACTTGATCTTCAAGCTCGAGCATCCTACGGTCGAAAGATTGTGAGTCAATTGGAGGCAAGGAGATTGCCTTAACGGTTTTGGGCAACTCACGGGGGTCATTCCAGCTTTCGTTGTCATAGAGAGCAAGGTCCTCTATTATACCCCACGATTCTTCCGCGGTGAGATCACTAAGTTTTCCACCGGCCGCTTGGTCAATGGATCGCTTAGTGGGGAAGTTGACATGATCATAGAAGATTTAGACTTGAAGCCAAAGATCAATGTCGTGATGAGGGACTTTATGGAGTAAGTCCTTGAATCGAGTCCATGCTTCGTAGAGATATTCACCTTGACGTTGTTGGAACATCAAGATATCATTCCTAAGCTTAGTGGTTCTCCCCGGTGGGAAAAATTGAGCAAGGAAGAGAGAGGTGAGATCATCCCAACTTGAGATGGATCCGACGGGAAGTCGCTAAAGCCAATTACTAGCTTGGTCCCGTTGAGAGAATTGGAAGAGACGCAGACGCGTGGTCTCCCGAGTAGTAGCATCAAAGTCGATGGAATCGACAATTTTAAGGAAATCCTTAAGATGCTGATTAGGATCTGTGTCGGATCGCAGGGCCGTAGTTTGGGCTTGGTCGGGAAGCTCAATGGTGTTCCTATAACCTTGGTGGCTAGGTCTCGAGTATTCACCAAGAGTACGGCCTCTTGGCGGGTCATTTGGTGGTAGGTTGATGAATGGTGGTTGGTTATCACCTTCCATGATGAAAAGTAAACAAAGGTCACGAAGAAGGGGGATAGACTACGAGGAAGCTAAAAAATGGGAAAAAAAAGTTTACTTGATAGGAATCAAGTAAAGAAACCTAAACGAGGTGGACTACTAACTAGCTATTCTATTCCCCGGCAGCGGCGCCAAAAACTTGATAATGCTACACGTGTCGTTCGGGGTCAAAGGAACTTCCTTTTCGTCGAGCAAGTTTTTCAACACCCTAGGCAGTGAACCTAATCATTGTAGTGTAGAATTAGGGTAAGTCATGGGAATTGATATCATTCTCTAGGGGAATAGGAATGCTAGTGAGGAGTTACTACGCTAAGGTTGGGGTTGAGGAAGATTATTTTTTTATCTTTTTATGTTTTTTAGGAAATGGAAAAGTACGAATCTCGGGGTTTGGATTTGGGGGGTTGATATTTCTACCGATTACTCTACTATCTAATTATCTAATTAACTAAGGTGATGGTAGTCTATGTCTAATTATTGTGTGCTCGTATGATGATTTAAAGATGTGTTTACTTAGGTTTTATTACTCCTTAATTATCTCCTATTGATGGTTGAATTGTTACGTCCTTATTCTTAATCGTGTTGTGTGTCTAAGGTCATAGGGTATGCGTTTATCCCTAACTCTTTGAAACTACCAAAGGGTCTCGTCTACAAAATCTCTAGGATTTATAAACTCTAACTCTAAGGTACTCTTTGGATGGTTTAGCCTAAGCATTAACTACACAACGAATGACCTATCGCATTACTAGATCATTAACAATTAAGATAAGAGAAAACCAATCAATATTCAATAGTTAAGTTTCATATTCCCTAAGCAAACACACAAGTAAATTAGCCGGATATGGAGAACATGCAAGCATACACACAAATAATTGAAGACATAATTGAATTAATGAAGTAAAACACTTATCTTGGTGTAAGATAGGGTTTGGAACCCTAAAATACTATACAAGACAGCCTTGGTTCGGTTTAGGTTTTTACTTCAAAAGACTACACACTGAAAACTGAAAAATTTGGATTCTATATATAAGATTACATTCGCGACAGCGTCACCTTATGATTTGTGACGCCGTCGGGTCGCCGTCATTAGGGTTTCGTCTTGGCCACGTTAGTCTTGCGACGGCGTCACCTTATGCTTGTGACACCGTCCTCTTCAGCCTCTGACGCCGTCTGGATCAAATCTAGGCCGTCTGAGTTGCGACGACCTACTCTTTTAAATCCTGACACCGTCACTTGAAAATAAGCAATTTGGCTATTGTATCGTCACAACATGTGCTCCGACGGCGTCACAGATAACACCTGACGTTGTCCCCTTGTGTTTCAGCAGCTTGAGTGTCTCGATTCTTGACTTTGGCCATTTTCTTCGTATATCCGCGCCTTTCCAGCAATTTGCCTTCAAGAGACCTAAAAAGTGAAAGGAACGATATTAAGTAATAACGGATACAAAAGTGATCAAATAAGGGCTTAAACGACCCCTCAAAAAGGTACATTTTAAAACCTTATCATGAACTGAAACACTCAAGAAGAAATAGGTATTAGACCTTACAAAACATCATTGCTATCTTTTCTTAGCTGCTAAGAAACGGATCCCTAGGATTAGCCTAGGCGGATCCTACGTTGGAGGGAACCATGGGATCCATATGACAGATTCATGTCAACTCTAGCTAAAATAATCATTTCAAGCTCATCTTGCTAACTCAAACACTCCATCTCATCTTAAATGAGTTCCTAGATCAGTACAACTCTGAAGTTGACTCTTGTGCATGTTAATCATCGCATTCCAATGAATATTAGTGGCTTAAGTCTTGAATGCACTTGCAAATCCCTTGCTTTATAAACCACATTGTTAGGACTCTTAAAGTCATCATCTTCATCCTCATTTTCAGCACTTAGAAATCTTTACAAACCTCCTTGAATCATCTCATCATGAGGAAAGTTCCAAGTAGTAACTCATCCACCAAAGGACCACCCAAGAAAATTGCTCGTGTTGTCCACGAAATCTCCTCAATCGAATCATCTCCGGTTAAGTCCACAAATGCAAGGATTTATCCTTCACCAACTTAACCAATCAAACCAATCCCTAAAAGGATAGTTTCCACAAAACTACGTATGCCAAGCACCATCATACCTCCTAAACCAAACAATCCCATTTCCACTAAACCATCACCATTGGTGCCTAGAGCTATCTCATTCACGACTCCACTCTCATCACCACACCTTTATAATCTAGAGGATTTGCCTCCTAGGCCGTCTCATCCTCCTCCAATGGCAACATTCTCCTCATTAGGAGGAATAATGGTACAAAATCAAAGTGTTGAGTCAACACTAACTCCGGCTTTCTTTTCGCCGTCACCATCAAATAATCTCATTTGGATTATAAGAAATTATCAAAGTCAACCACCTGACCATATGAAAGTTGACACTTCTCTACCACCACCATCATTCTTGGTCAAGCCATCTTCAAATGCGCCTCCACCAATCCCTCCGTCGTTTGAGGCTCCCCAACCCGCTTCACTTGATCCTTTGCATCAAGCAATTTCTTTTCTTACACCACCACTACCTAGCCATGACAAAGATTGTTATCACTGTCAACATGTTGAAAGTTTGATACATGAAGTACGAAAAGATCAACGTTTCATGTTCTATCACCTCCTCGAACATTTCGACGAGATTAAACCTAAACAAACTTGAGCTAGAGGATTTTAGTGGTGTCCTAGTATCAAGCGTTACTTAGATAAGTCTAGTAATTCCAAGTCATGTATCGTTAATTTTCTTAGTTTTTAGAGTCATGTATATCATATCTCTAGTTTTATTAAATGAAATTACATGCTACTTGCTATATTTCTGAGTATATGATTATGTTGTATAATACACATCTCACTTTGATGTTAACATTATTTGTTATATCACCATTGCTGTATTTAGTCATTAGCCAGACGGATCCCTGAAATTTGCCTACACGGATCCCCACAAGGAGGGAACCGTGAGGCAGAAAACTATTTTTCTACTAACTTGAGTCATATGTGCAGAACTTATGCATTGTACTTGTTTTCTAACCTTTGTTTTGTAGTTATTCAATTTACACATGAAGACTTTGACACCCTAAAGCTAGGGGAGCTTTGTGTCAAGGCAATACATTGCAAAATCACTTGCAATATTAGGATTACATTTCATGACGTCCCTTTGCAAAGTTGCAATCATCAACGGGGAGCGTATTCGTCACATAGACGAAATCTTTTGCAAATTTAGTTGCAAATGAACTAGCTTAGTATTATTTCTCTTTACTTGACGCCCTCACATAGGGATGGACTCGTCAAGGGGGAGTTAAGACGAGAACCATTCCCGTCACTTGCTCTCTTTACATTTTTCTTACATGTTTTTCTTAAAACATTGTGTTAGCTTCTTTTCGACAAAAGGGGGAGAACAGAGTAAAAACTCCAATTCAAACTTTTATGAATTTTAGTTTTTCCTTAAAATAATTTTATGTTTTGTCATCAACAAAAAGGGGGAGATTGTTAATACAAATAAGCCGTAAAAACGTGTATTTATATTTTACAATCTTCTAATGTTTTGTCGATAACAAACGTAAAATCATTTTAACGAAACAAATAAAATACGTAAATAGTTTGAACCAATAGTTTTCTAACACACTTACGTTTTCACATAAAACACTAAAACAAGTATAAGTGATTTTATGATTTAGTAATACATATGTAAAACAACTAGTGTTTACATATTGGGCAAAATATGTACATAACTAGTATGTATTATAAATGGGTAAAAACTACAACCCATGGAATATATCCATAACCCATGGTATTGACCCATACCCATTTGACTAGGTGCATTGCACACATTAGATACATTGTATCTCATAAAAGACCCATGGATCAACCCATAGCCCATGACCCATGACCCATAACCAAAATACCCATGGGCAAAGAGGAGCGTCCCACGGATCCCTAGTTTTACACTAGACGGATCACTTAAGGGAGGGATCCGTGGGATCCGGGGAATAGTAGCATTTTCTCTCAATAAATAGTGAGCCATTTCTTCATTGTTTCTCACCCCTTTCTCTCATACTTTCCCTTTGAGTTAAAAACTCTCTAACCCCAGATCCAAGTGATCTATGTATGTAGTTTTGTTTTTGTGTGATCCTCTAGGTTCCTCTTAAAGGCGAGATCACCACTTTTGAAGTCAAGCAAGCTTAAGTCCATGAGTTGCCATGCTTGCTCATCATCAAGACTACTAAAGTCCTCTTATTGATGATTGTTTTCTTTCTCCTAAGAAGTGTAGTGTTGAAGACATTTGTGTAAGGTGTCTCAAGTGTCAAGACGAAGATATTAGTGAAGGGTATCTATCGTCCGTATCATAAGCACTTGTGGAGGGTGCTTAGAAGTCAAGCCTAAAGGCATTAGTGAAGGGTGCCTAGAAGTCAAGACACAAGACATTAGTGAAGGGTGTCTTGAAGATCGAGTCAAAGGCATTAGTAAAATGTGTCTAAGATGTACATTCGATATGGTGTGATTCGATTTACAAGATAGATTAGTATTGGGTCAAAAGATATTGATATCCTTGTTGATTTTGTTATAAGAAGTAGATCTCCTTTGGGGTTAGGTGATTGGTGTAGTGTTGGGTAGTAGTTCCTCCATTGTAATGGAACTCGGTATCTAGCCTAGTACTGGATAAAGGGTATGCGACGTTGTGATAGGATTGGTTCTCCTTGGTGTAAAGGACCCGGTGGTTAGCCTAGTACCGGAAAAAGAGTAGGCAACGTTGTGAAGGTTTCTCCACCATAAGGACTCGGTCTTGTGTAGTGATTACGAACTCTCGAGTAGGTGACTCGGGGAGTGGAGTAGGGCAAGGAAGGTGTCCTTGTAGCCGAACCACTATAAATACTCGCGTTGTGGTTTTGTGCTTCTTACTCTTTATCTTTTCAGTACATATTTATATTTCTATATGTTTGTTTATCAACATCCAACACACATCCAAATAGATTGACATAAATCGATCTAAATAGTTTAAAACGAGTTTTAATTGGTAAAACTCTTCAACCCCCCTTCTAGTTTTCCACAAATTCCTTTTATGTCATAAACTTTCCATGCAATTGCTCCCTTGTGCTTGCTCAAAACCTGTAATAACAATTTCTTTTTCTCGTCAGATAATAAAGAAGAAATAACAATAGGAAAATTAGGATCATCATTAATAAATGCGTATTCTAAATGAGAAGGGTGCTCTTTAAGCTTGGGAGTATTATCAGCTTTTCTTGGGATGTTAGCAGAACAAAACGTTTGGCTATCCATAGTATTTCCTTCCCACTTGTCATCTTCATCATTAGATGTGTTGTCATCGTCTTCAAATATTAGCGATTTCAAGGGTTCTGGCTGAAAGCATTCTTGCGCATGTCTCTGAACATTAACCTCGACTAGATCGAGGTCGTCAAGGTTGTCGTCAGTGAAAGAAGCGTATTTCATAGATCTTTCTAGGTCTAAGGCAATCTTATCATTTCCAATTTCCAAAGAGATCTTCTTGTTAAAAACATCAATCAAGGTGTATGTTGTGGCAAGAAAGGGTCTTCCAGGAAAAATGGGGACATCATCTTCTTCCATTTCGAGGACCACGAACTCGACCGGGAATACAAATTTTCACAATCTTGACAAGGACATTCTCAGCAATTCCTTTAGGGTATTGAGTTTTTTTGTTGGCCAGCTCAATGCACATTCTAGTGGGTTTTAGGCTTCCCAATTACAGTCGTGAATAAAGCGAGAATGGCATACGGCTGATGCTGGCTCCTAAGTCGGCAAGGGCTTTTTCAAACACGATACCTTCGATGGTGCAAGGTAAGGTGAAACTCCTAGGATCTTCTTCTTTAAGAGGCATGTCTTTTAGAAGTGCAACAGAACACCTTTGATTCAAGGTAACCTGTGTGTGATCAGAAAGTCTTTTATGAGTGAGGAGGTCCTTCATAAATTTAGCATATTTTGGCATTTGTTCAAGTGCTTCCACGAGAGGGATATTTATGCTAAGCTGTTGTAATTTCTCCATAAAATTTTGAAACTGCAATCGTTCTTTCTCCTTCTTAATTCTTCCGGGAAATGGTATGGGCGGAACATAAGGTCGAACATATTCTTGTGACGAAGTTGGTTGGGTAGCCACCGTTTCCTTGTTGCTATCTTGATGGATTTCGTTTTTCTGAACATCTGAGTTTGAGGGATAAGCTGGTTCTTTATAGTTTAATCCACTTCGGGTTGTTATAGCATGGGCCAAATCCCTAGGATTGGTTTCAGTTGTGCTAGGAAGTTCCCCCTCGTCTCTAATTTGGATTGATTCGGCGAGCTTTTCGACCTGATTCTCCAATCTTCTTATAGCAACAGCTTAAGTCCTTAGTACATGGTCGTAGTCTTTCTTGATGTTCCATACCAGTTTCTCACTTTCCTCTTGCTTTCTGCTAGACTCTTTCACAAGATTTTTTATTTCTTTTTCGAGGTCTGTCACTCTTCCTTTAACTGGGCTATCAAACTTATGTTTAACCATCTTCACTTCTTCAGTAAGGGAGTTCATGTCAGACTCGAATTCTTCCAGTTTCTTAATCACCGACTGTAGTTCCAACGGGCTTTCCTTCCAATCTTCATTCCATGATGAAGAATGAAGGGCAACTTCTTCAACTCTAGTCCATCCTTTATCAGCAGTCATCAAAGGGATAGGTTCTTTGGAGTCTAACATTTTTCGAGTCTTGATATTAAGCCCGTTGTAGAATATTTGCAGTTGCTCGTGCTTGTTGAGTTGTAAATAATAGTTCATCATTGTTTTGACAAAATCTTCTAATTTCGTCAACTTGTTGAAAGATCTTTGCAGGTGATGACGTATAGTAAGTATAACAGGCCTACAAGACCCAATACATACTATACACACACTGGGCTCTGGCCCAATGATTACAAACCCTGGGCCTACAGTAAGCCCAGTGATGAAATTGGCTATGGTCCAAACCTCAAGACGCACACAAGATACATAACGGGCTGAACCTTCAACCGTTAGACCTCTTATGTCCGCGTTCGCAATTAATGCGGAACCTTGTCCGCCAAGAGTCCGGATCCGGTGACTAACTACTACATGCGAGAATATAGGGAACCCTAGCGGTAAACCTCGCCTATAAAAGGGGCTCTAATCCCCATACAAGGTACAACTTTCTCTCTCATAATTACACACATATATTCTTGTTTCCCTCTCAAGAATGCGTGCTTACTCTCACGCCGTAGTCTAATCATGGGGTCCGTCCCCACGGTAAGATTAACGGTTTACCTTTCTTGTGCAGGGATCTCATTCAAACTACTTGGATTAGTACAAGATCAGCCCGTTAGAAGCTTGTTGGCCCAGTCCGATAAGCTGTATTCACATCTATTACAACCCGTCACACAAATTGTACTAACAAGTTGGCGCCATCTGTGGGACCCAGTACACAACAGAGTTCTGAAAAGAAAAAATGCTTACCAAAATAACTTGTTTTGATCCCTCCCCCGCCCCTGTATTTGTGGTGCGGAATAAGGGAGGAAAGAAAAATGCGATAAATCTAGAAGGATCTGATGGGTCCGCATCCAGTGCAGCCATCAAGAAGTACTGCGACAAGTACTACGAACAGATCTTACCCATTGTGACAGAGAAAGTTCGGAAACAGGAAGGAAGAATCAAGGCTAGAGAAATGGTGAAAACCCGATTAGACTTTAGGGAAGCATCACAGCAATCCGAATCCAGAAAGCAGGTGCAAAGGAAGGATCTGAGAAAGAAGATCGAATCTCGAAAGCGCCAGAACACGAGGGAAAACTCCGAGATAAGACGCAGCCGATCCAGATCACCGCGGAAGAAAACCGTTGAAAAGGAAGAAGTGTTCAGAAGGTTGAGCCAAAGCGCATTCCAAAGGCTTGGAAACAGAGATAAAAGTATCTCCATGTGTTCTGGAAGCACAGAGAGAACTAACCATCACAGATCCGAAAAAGAGGACAGAGGCACTCACCACCATTCTTCTTTGTAAAGAACGGAACCCTAGTCCGGAGGATACGAAGGTAGTCGAACATACTCACGGAGGACTGATCGGCACTCCGGAAGCGAAGACAACGGAAACGAACACTAGAGCTTCAGGTCAAAGAGGCAAAAGTCGGATGTCGAGAACGACGACTTAGCTAGGCCATGGGTGTGCAAGGAGACCGACCCGTTCACTCCACGCATTCGCTATTTCGACATGCCAAAAAAGACGTGAATGCCTACCAATGTGAAGACATATGACGGAAGTGAAGACCCAGAGGATCACCTAAAATGTTTTTAAGCGGCGGCAAAGGTAGAACGCTGGGCTATTCCAACATGATGCCACATGTTCAACTCCACCCTCACCGGATCCGCTAGGGTGTGGTTCGACGATCTCCCACCGGAATCGGTAGATAGTTATTACAAATTGAAGGAAGTTTTCTTGTCAAACTTCCTTCAGCAAAAGAACTGCATAAAGGATCCGGTGGAACTTCATCATATTAAACAGAAGGAAGGAGAAACCACAGAAGAGTTCGTGAAAATATTCAAGGTGGAAAGTAGGGATGTCAAAGGAGCTTCGGAAGTCATGAAGGTTTCCAGCTTCATGCATGGATTCACTAACCCCGAGTTAATTAAGAGGCTACATGATTCTGGAAAACTAGAAGGGGGGGGGGGGTTGAATAGTTTTTCCAATTAAAACTTTCTTTTAAACTATTTAGATTGACTTATGTCAATCTATTTGGATGTGTGTTGGATGTTGATAAACAAACATATAAAAGTATGTAATGAAAAGATAAGAGTAAGAAGCACAAAACCACAACGCGAGTATTTATAGTGGTTCAGCTACAAGGACACCTTCCTTGCCCTACTCCACTCCCCGAGTCACCTACTCGAGAGTTTGTAAACACTACACCAATCTCCTTATGGCGGAGAAGCCTTCACAACGTCGCCTACCCTTTTTCCGGTGCTAGGCTAACCACCGGGTTCTTTCACTCCAAGGTGAACCACACCTACACAACGTCGCCTACCCTTTTCACGGTGCTAGGCTAACCACCGGGTTCTTTCACACCAAGGTGAACCACACCTACACAACATCGCCTACCCTTTATTAGGTACTAGGCTAAGCACCTATTTCCATTGCAATGGAGGAACTACTATCCAACACTACACCAACGACTAATCCCAAAGGAGATCAACTCCTTACAACATCATCAAGGATATCAATATCCTTGGATCTAATGCTAATCTAACTTGTATATCAAAACAAACCATATCGAATGTACATCTAAGGCACCTTTCACTAATGCCTTTTACTAGATCTTCAAGACACCTTTCACTAATGTCTTCAACTAGATCTTCAAGACATCTTTCACTAATGTCTTCAACACTACACTTCTTAGTAAAGAGAAAAGAATCATCAAAAAGAGGACTTCAGTAGTCTTGATGATGAGGAAGCATGGCAACTCATGGAATTGAGCTTGCTAAACTTCAAAGGTGGTGATCTCGCCTTTAAGAGGAACCTAGAGAATCACACAAACATAAAACTACAAACATAGATCTCTTGGATCTGAGGTTAGTGAGTTTATAACTCAGGGGAAAAGTATGTTAGAAAGGGGTGAGAAACAATGAAGAAATGGCTCACTATTTATAGAGGAAAAATTCTACTGTTCCCCGGATCCCACGGATCCCTCCCACAAGGGATCCGTCTAGCGTAAAGCTAGGGATCCGTGGGACGCTCCTCTTTACCCATGGGTATTTTGGTTATGGGTCATGGGTCATGGGTTGATCCATTGGTATTCTTTTAGATTCAATGTATCTAATGAGTACAATGTATCTAGTCTTGTGGGTATGGGTCAATACCATGGGTTATGGATATTATCCATATATGATATAGGCATGATGACATGCAATGGGTTATGGGTCAAGCTCCATGGGTCATGGACTTTGGGTTGTACCCAACTACATTCAATGTATTTGGTCAATGGGTTGTGATACTTAAGTTTCTACCCATTTATATTACCCAATATACTACATACTAGTTATGTATATATTTTACCCAAATATGTAAACACTAGTTGTTGTATATATGTAATATTAAATCATAAAATCACTTATAATTGTTTTAGTGTTTTATGTGAACATGTTAGAAACTATTAGTTCAAACCATTTACGTATTTTATTTGTTTCGTTAAAATGATTTTACGTTTGTTATCGACAAAACATTAGAAGATCGTAAAATATAAATAAACGTTTTTATGGCTTATTTGTATTAACAATCTCCCTCTTTTTGTTGATGACAAAACATAAAATTATTTTAAAGAAAATCTAAAATTCGTAAAAGTTTGAATTTGTAGTTTTTACTTTCTTCTCCCCCTTTTTGTCGAAACAAAAAGAGCTTCGAAGGGAAACTAACACATTGTTTTAGGAAAAACATGTGAAAGAAAAAAAAATAGAGAGCAAGTAACAGGAAAGGATCTCGTCTTTACTCCCCCTTGACGAGTCCATCCCTATGTAAGGACGTCAAGAAAATAATACTAACCAAGTTCGTTTGCAATTAAGTTTGCCAAATATTTCGTCTATGTGACGAATGTGCTCCGCCTTGATGATTGCAATTTTGCAAAGGGATGTTATGAAATGTAATCCTAATATTGTAAGTTATTTTGCAATGTATTGCTTTGACACAAAGCTCCCCCTAGCTTTAGGGTGTCAAAGTCTTCATGTGTAAATTGAATAACTACAAAAAAAAGGTTAGAAAACAAGTATAATGCATAATTTCCTGCAAATATGATCCAAGTTAGTAGAAAAATAGTTTTCTATATCACGGATCCCACAGTTCCCTCCTTGTAGGGATCCGTCTATGCAAATTTTAGGGATCCGTCTGGCTGATGAATAATTTCAGCAATGGTGATATAACACATTATGTTAATATTAAAGTGAGATATGTATTATACAACATAATCATATACTCAGAAATATAGCAAATAGCATGTATTTTCATTTAATAAAAATAGAGATATGATATACATGACTCCAAAAACTAAGAAAATGATCAATACATGACTTGGAATTTCTAGAATTAACTAACTAACACTTGATACTAGGACACCACTAAAATCCTCTAGATCAAGTTTGTTTAGGTTTAATCTCGTCGAAACATTTGAGGAGGTGATAGAACATGAAACGTTGGTCTTCTCGTACTTCATGTATTAAACTTTCAACATGTTGACAATGATAACAATCTTTGTCATGACTAGGTAGTGGTGGTGGAAGAATTGAATTTGCTTGATGCGAGGGATCAAGTGAAGCGGCTTGTGGAGCCTCAAACAATGGAGGGATTGGTGGAGGCGCAGTTGAGAATGGCTTGACCAAGAATGATGGTGGTGGTAGAGAAGTGTCAACTTTCATATTGTTGGGTTTTAGGTTCCTTGTATCATGAATTATTCTAAGTGTTGGAACCACGGACAGAGTTGGTGAAACCACGGACAGAAGAATGAATCCACTGCTGAAGACAAACCGCAACTAGTAGTATTGTGTAACCACGGATATTGTATTGTAACCACTGCTAGTCTTGTATAGTCGGTTTAATATTTTGTATTAGATAAATATGGAAAAGATATTTATCTTGTAGGTTACGTATTGTATTATGTAAAGGACTCCTTAGCCAATAAAAGGAGGTCCTAGGTTAGATTAGATATACGTATGTTTTACATCTAAGGTCGATACACTTCAAGGTTGTAAAACCCTAATACTGGTTAGAGTATTCGTATTAATAATAATATTGAGGTGTTTAATGTTCATTGTTCTTCTTCTTAAGATTAAGTATTAAATTCCGCGTGATACTTAATAAGTCTTTGTTTAAGTCAGTTTCTATAAAGGATCGTTTGCTCATCTGGGATCAACAAGTGGTATCAGAGCTTGTGATCTAGAAACTGAAACCAAGAAGAAGTTTTGTTAAGTTCTATACAAGTAAGTTAAGATGTCTGATGAAACTCACATGGTTACTGCATCAAAGGTGCCCATGCTCAAGTAGGGTGAGTACCAAATTTGGAGAATGCGAATGAGGCAATACATTCGTATGATTGATTATGCTATCTGAGATGTTGTTGAAAAGGGTGATACTCTTCCTAGGAAGGGTGATGATGGCAAAGATATAGCCATTGTTAGTGAAATTGACAAGGCTAAGAGAAAGCTTGAGATTAAAGCTCATAGTATTCTCTCCATGGGAATACCTAATGAATATGCTTTGGACTTTAAACAGTATGAGTCTGCTAAAGAGTTAATGGATACTATTGAAACAAGGTTTGCTGGTAATGAAGCTACAAAGAAATCAAGGAAGAATATGTTCAAGCATCAGCTTGAAAACTTCATTGCTCTCAATGGAGAAAAACTTGATGGCACTTATAACAGACTTCAAAACCTTATCAGCCAACTAAAGTTGGTGGACTACAAAGTTGCTCAAGAAGATATCAATTTGAAGTTCATCAGAAGTTTATCACCTGACTGGGCTGTGCATACAATTGTGTGGAGAAATAAGGATGACTTTGATAAGATGACTCTGGACAATCTCTACAACAGTTTAAAGGTTTATGAATCTGAGAACAACATTGTTGGTGCATCTTCATCTAATCAAAGCATTGCTTTTGTTTCCACTAATCAAAAGAGCCCACAAGTTGTAACCACTGCTGCCTATGGGATAACCATGGCTATTGCAAACAATACCACTGTTAGTGATAATGTCAGTGATGGTGCAATTTGTGCTTTTCTGGCTGATTTAACTACCGGTGTTACTGTTTTGAATCAAGATTTAGATCAAATTGATCCTGATGATCTTGAAGAGATAAACCTTCAATGGCAGATGGCAATGTTGACTCTCCAAGCAAGGAAGTTTTTGAGGAGGACTGGAAGACAGGTTAAGTATGATGGTCAAAGCAGAGCTGGTTTTGATAAAAGCAAGATGGAGTGCTTTAACTGCAAGAAGAAGGGTCACTTTTCTAGAGAATGTAGAGCTCCCAAGAGGATTGAAGGCAAGAAGACCACTGAAGAGCCTGCTTCTTCTTCAGCATTGGTTGCTCAAGATGGGATTGGAGATTATGACTGGAGTGATCAGATTAAAGAAGGTCCCAATGCAGCTTTTCTTGCTAGTGAAGCTTCTAAAGAGCATAACTTTGCTCTTATGGCCTATGCTTCATATTCTGGTTCAGATTCTGAGGTATCTAATGATTCTAAAAATTCTACTTGTTCTTTTAAATCATGTCAAGATAACTTAGAATCACAAAAGGCTATTATTGCAAGTTTGAGAAAAGAAGTAGATAGACTTTCACGTGATAACTTAGGTTATAGAGTTGGTCTAGAGAGTGTGGAAGAGAAGCTAAATTACTATATTAAATGTGAGTTTGAGTATGTAGATAAGATTAATATACTAGGTGGTGAAATTGATCTTAAGGACAGAGAGATTAAGATGCTTAAAGAGAAACTAGAAGAGGCAGAAAGTGTAAAACAAGAAGCCCTGAAAGAAAAAGAAAACCATGTTGTTAGGGTTGCTAAAACACAATTTGCTTATGATTTGGTTAATAAAGCTATAGATTGTAAATTAATGCAAAAGGGTTCTGGGATAGGTTACAACAATATGCCACCACCCTCTCTGATGAAACATGCACCACCTGCAAAAGAACTGTCATTTAGTAGTGAATTCAGTTTTAATAAACCTTTAGAAGAGATTAGTAAGACTGAAACACCTAAGATAGGTTCTGATAAGTCATCTGATGCTCCTACTATTGAAGATTGGGAATCAGATTCTGAGGAAGTTAGATCTGAATCAACTCAGCCTAAAAAGGTAGAAAATGTGAAGAAAGTTGATTCTGAATAAGTCAACCTTGTGCCTAGATTTGGAGCACAAATTGCTAAGAAAGTTGTAGAGTACATGGAAATACCTGGGGAACAAATGAAAAGATATATACCTAGCGGCAATCAGAGAAACTTTAATGGCCTAATTTCTAACAGATTAGGAGATGAGTTTCAATGTGTCAAAAAGGCTTGTTATAAATGTGGTAGTTTTGAGCACTTAAAGAGAAACTGTTATAAAAACCAACCACAAGTTTGGAATCAATGGAGGAGGGTAAATCACCAAACTTTTCAAAGAAAACAAACCCTCATCCTAACAGAAACATGATTCCTAGAGCAGTTTTAATGAGGAATGGTAATACAAAGTCAATAGTCACTGCTGCACCCAAATGGGTTCCAACCACTGCTATGCAAAATGTAAACACGGCTAAGCAAAATCAAACTACTGCTAAGAAAAATATCACCACTAATACAAAAGAAGTTTTAAAAATTCCAAAGGTGATAACTGACACAGTGGTTGGAAACCATTTTTATGCTATTAAGGCCTCAGCTAGTTGGCAATGGAAGCCTAAGACCAAGGTTTTAAATCATGTCAACTGTGCATCAATGGACCTAAAGAAATTTGATTATGTTGATGCACATGGCAGACCCAAGTCAGTATTGGCTTGGGTCCACAAAAGGAACTAATTTGTTTAATTTCATGTGCAGGGCAATTTACAAGATGAGCTAAAAGACAAAGGAATTTTTGATAGTGGTTGTTCTGGGCACATGACTTGGGATGGGAGCAACCTGGAGGATTTTGAAGCTTTTGATGGAGGATATGTGGCATTTGGCAATGATCCAAAGGGAGGAAAGATACTTGGTAGAGGTACAATCAGAACAGGGAAATTAGACTTTGAGAAGGTCTATCTGGTACAGGGACTAAAGTACAATTTATTCATTGTTTCTCAAATGTGTGATAAGAAAAACTGGGTACTTTTTGGGGAAACTGAGTGTGTGGTGTTGTCACCTGATTTTAAGATGCCTGATGAAAAGTATATACAGCTTAAGGTACCTAGGAAGGAAAACATATATTGTTTTGATCTTAATGATGTAATTCCTAATAGGTCCTTAACATGTCTGTTTGCTAAAGCATCAATAGATGAGTCTAGATTGTGGCATAGAAGATTGGGTCACCTTAATTTTAAAACAATCAATAAATTGGTAAAAGGCAACTTAGTGAGAGGGTTACCTTCTAAGGTTTTTGAATGTAAGGAACTCTGTGTGGCTTGTCAGAAAGGAAAACAACATAGAGCTTCTTGTAAGTCCAAAACTGTTAACACCATAACACAACCACTGTTTATGCTTCATATGGACTTGTTTGGACCTACCTTTTTTAAAAGTTTGAACCATAAATAGTATTACCTAGTTATCACTGATGATTATAGTAGATTTTCTTGGGTATACTTTTTAGCTGCTAAGAGTGAAACTAGTGATATCCTCAAGAGTTTCATTACTAAGATAGAAAATCTAGTAAATCATAAAGTCAAGGTAATCAGATGTGATAATGGAACTGAGTTCAAGAATGATGTGATGAATCAGTTTTGTGTAGCTAAGGGTATAGAAAGACAGTTTAGTGTTGCTAGAACACCACAACAGAATGGTGTAGCTGAAAGGAAAAATAGGACACTAATTGAGGCTGCTAGGACAATGTTGTCAGAATCTAAGTTACCAACTACCTTTTGGGCTGAAGCTGTAGGCACTGCATGTTATGTGCTGAATAGAAGTAAGGTAGTGAAGCCTCATAACAAGATCCCCTATGAGCTGTTGCATAATAGGAAGCCAATGATTGCATTCCTCAAACCTTTTGGGTGTCCTGTTACTATCTTGAATACCATAGACTATCTAGGCAAGTTTCAGGAAAAAGCTGATGATGGATACTTTTTAGGCTATTCTTCTAATAGTAAAGCCTTTAGAGTATACAATAGGGGGACTAGAATTGTTGAAGAGAACTTACATGTTCAATTTAGTGAAGAGACTCCTAGTGTTGAGACTAAAGGACCAGACTGGTTGTTTAGCATTGATATGCTAACAAAATCCATGAATTATAAGCCTATCATTGCAGGAACTTCCACTAATGTTAATGCAGGTACACAAAAGGATTTTGATGCAAAAACAGATTCTAAGGAAGCTGATTCTCCAGAGGAGTTCTATTTGGTTGAAAAGTGGAAAGCTGGTTCTGTCTCACTCATCATTGATAAGCAAGGTCCCACTGATGATGATGCATTGAATTCTGGAAGCAAAGTTGATCATCATCAAGATAAGAATGAGTTGTTAAAAGATAACTCAGTGTCGGTAGAAGAAATTGAAAGAAAGAAAAAGCATTCTGAAAGCACTGCTAAGCCAAATGAAAGCACGGTTAGGTATAATGAAAGCACTGCTACGCCAACTTCTACAACCCCGGCTGCAAGTACTGGTGATAGTACTTTCTTTGGACCAACTGCAAAGCCATTATTTGGTGAAGAGGAGTATCCGCATGATCCTGACATGCCTGCTTTGGTAGATATTGATACTCCTACTGATGATGAAGACATGGATGATTTCTTCAATGCTGATTTTACTAATTTGGAACATTGATGAGTGTCTAAATACTCATCATTTTTGTACCAATTAAACTGCAAAAACATCTGAAAACACTCAGAAATACATCAAAATGATAAAAATATCACAAATAAGTGTTTTATGTGTTTTAAATGCAAAAATATCAAAATTTGGTGAAAAACGTATCAAGTTTGCATAATTGGCAGTTTTAGTCCCCCAAGTTTAAAAAGTTGTCAAAAACAGTCCCTGGTAAATCAAAATAAAGAAAAATATCATTTCAAGTCCCTAGGGATTCTTGAGTTGTCAAAATTGGTCCTTGAGATTTAAAATTGCAAATTTACAATTTAGGTCCCTAAACTTTGAAAATTGTCACAAATAAGTCCTTTGAAAGTTTGAAAATGTCAAAAATGGTCCTTGTACTATTGAAACTTGTCAAAAGTGACCCTTGAAACAACTTTGGAAAATTGGCAGAAATGGTCCCTCAAGTTTGGAAGAATTGCAGTTTGGTCCTTGTCATTTAAAACAAACCATAAGCCCTTTAACCATTTGACCCCTGCCATTACCCATTGTGACCCCCTATTTTGGACCCCTGTCCAATATACTCGGTCAACACCCCCAGTCAAACCCAATCCTTTCCCTTCCAATTGTGTTTCTTCTCCACTTGCCCTGCAACACTCACCAATCACTTCCCCCCTCAGACCTTATCCCTCCAACTCTCACCCCCTCATCATCATACCTACCTTATCCCTACCCTCCACCACCCCCCAGTTGCAAAATCAGACCCCCACTGCTTCATATCCACTTTCCCGCCAAATTTTGATCAAACGGCCAAAAACGACTCAAGTCATCCAATGGTTGAGATAACAAGTGGGAAATGCTCAGAAGAGAGAGAGAATGCATTTTGCATATAAAGAGAGGAAGAAGAGAGGAGGAAAGAAGCAGTACTTAGTTTTCAATTTCCTTGTATGTCGTTTTTCATAAAATTATCTCAATTAGTGATTTAAACTGTAATATTAAGCTTTATTGTATTAAACCTAAGCCACTTAGTCATTGTAATTCATTTCAAGTCTTAATTCAAGGTTTCATTTAAGTTTCATATTTTCATATTCACTGTTGAAAAATTTAGTTTCAAACTCTTACATTCAAGCTTCAAATAGCTTATTGTTAAATTTAAATAAGCTTATTTGAGCTACTCATAGCTTTTGGTAAGCTTAGAACTCAAGTTTAAACACATTTGGTGTTTGGTCAACAAAAGTCAACTATAAAGCTCAAATGGACTTGGTTATGGAATTGGGTGATGCAGTGCTGGATTTGGGTTGATTCAGAGTTATTTGGGTTGAAACTTAGTTAGATATGGGATTAAAACAGTAATAGAATAGTGGTTCTTTGATTCTTGGCAAGTCATAGTGACTGTGGACACAAGTGAGTTTGCACACTTCTATATCTGTCTTGATTTGTTGTAGTTTTAGTTTAAACTTGCTCATTTGACTGTCATTAGGTCATAGTTATTCAAGTTTCAGCAGTAGCATAAGCCAGTTAGTGATTTAAGTAATGTCATCAGTAAAACAGTTGTGAAAAGTGTGTTTGGATAAGTAGCTTGTTTAAGCTTAAGCTTTTGTTTGTGTTTAAAATCTGTCTACTTAATGTAAGTTAGGTTCACTTGAACCATTTGAGTCATCAAATCTCATTTGTGCGCTCTCAAAGTCAAAATCATCTATAACATGTCCTTGTTTCATAACTGTTAGAATATTTGAAAATCAAAAGTTTGATTTGTGCTTAGAATTCAGTGGAGTAGCCTTATGTAACTTTGCTTTAGCTTAAAACATCATATTCAGTTGGCAAATTAAGATCAAAGTTCAAATAAGTCAAGTTTTCAATTCTGTCCAAAAGTCAAAATTTCATAAAAACCCGTTTTTGAATAAACTTTGTAATTTTATTGTGATCTTACCATTAGGATTTAGGATATAAGCTTTTGGGATATTAAAGTTTAGCTGCTCATCTTAATTAAAAAAATATTAGTTTATCTCTACTTAGCTTATTAACTGCTTATTCATTAGGTTCTTTTAAGCCCTTTTTCACAAAACTCCCATTTTGCTTATTCCTTATTTTTGCTTATTAATGTGTTTTTCTTGTTGTTGTTGCTTATTCTAAGTTCCCATAACTTGTTTATAGCTTATTCAACCTTTGGTTCAGTAGTGGTAGCTTTTTATTAGCTTATGCAAGCTTAATAGCTCATTTTGACCCGTTTCCATAGCTTCCACTTTTGCATTTTTAGTTTCCTCAATTTTAGTCCTTATTTGCTGAAATTCTGGATTTAGACACTTTGGTTGGTAGTGGTTTTCATGGTGATTTTAGTTTATTTTTGTGATTTTTATAAGCTGGCTTAACAAGGGCTTAAAGTTAGTACATAAGGGCTGTTTGGCACTAGTGCTTAAATAGACCCATATCATTGTAGATTGTTGTTCAGAGGTTTAGGATAGTTGGAATATGTTGGTTTTAAGTAATTTTAGCATACTATAGCTTCTGTGATAATTTGGTGCTCATTTGGTACTTATAGCTTATTTTTAGTGCTTATTTATAAGCACTTTTCACTACAGAACCTAATTATTGAACACCTGCACCACTTTTATTATTTTTCTTATATTTAGAATAATATTTTATAATATTCTGGAAGTTTTCATATTTTTCACTGTTCATTTGCTATTTTCTACATTTAAAACAGTTTTTAGGCATTTTTAATTAGCTTTTAATACAATTAAATCAGAAAAACTTAAAAAAAATAAGTTTTCATTTTTCCTAGGTTAAGATAAATATAAAAATTCAAAAAAATATTTTTCCAGATTTTTCATAGTTTAATTTGTAATTTTTAGCAATTTAATTAGTTCTAAGTAGTTTTTAATTCATAGAAAATAGAAAAATAATCAGAAAAATACAAAATTAGTTTTGAAAATTCTATTTAGTTATTTTAGATTTTTCTAAGTCATAATTTTATTTTTCTAGCTTTATTTTATATTTTCTTATATTTTAGGGTATAATTAAATAGGTAAAAATAGTTTTTAATTAATAATAATTAGATAATTAGTCATAAAAATAATTTTCTTTTTCTAAAAATTTTCTCTTATCATTAGGTTTGTAAAAATGTCATTTTTATATTTTTAGTATTAATATTGTTTCAGTTTCACATTTTCTTTTGTACGTTACGTAGTTTTTAAAGTTAAATTTGTAATAGAAAAATCAAAAACATCAGATTTTAAAAATAGTGATAGCGTTTATTTAATATAATTTATCTTTTTAATTTTATTTAATTTGCATTTAAGCCCCTGTAATTTATAAACTTTTTCTTTAGGTATAGTTATTCACAATCATAACCCTTTTCCATTCAAATTCTCTCGATCACTATTCGTTTGATTATTCTCGCACAGCTCGTTGGGACATAACGACCTGGGGAAACACTACACTCTCCTGATCTTCATTGCATTGGTTCTAGACTGTTTGAAGTTTATTACGGTTAGCCATTCACAAGTGGCTAGCTTGTGTGATATAACTTGACCGTCTGGGAGCGAATCAAATTTTGGCGCCGCTGCCGGGGAGCTGTGCTAATTATCTTACTCTTAGCAGATTAGTGATTTGAATATTCACTCTTTGTTCATAAAATCCATCTATATCTATATATATTTCCTTATAAAAAATCCAAAAAACCCAAAAACATCTAAAAACGTATAAAACACAAAAATATTTTCCTTTTGTTTCTATATATGTATCAAAGATAAAAATACAAAAAGATTTGTCGTTTTCTTTGTTTAATAATAACAACATAAAAAATTACCACCGCAAACCAAGGCAGTGTACTACCTAACTAGGGGTACGACCATAATAAGTTCCCGAACCAAAGATTTAAAACTTGCCTTTGTGTCCTTGTGAGTGGTGTACCTTTTTCAAAGAAGCCATTCATCTTGTGATTATTGGTTTAAGTTCACTGTTGTTTTGCCTCGATATTGTTTTAATTGGATTTGTTGTTATATCTACTTTTCAAAACCTGAAAACCCAAAAAGATTCTTCTTACCCCATTTTCATAACCCATTTTCATAATTCCTTTCCTTACCTCTGAGATCTCTTAGAGTTAACTCTAGTGTATGCGCACTCGCTCTTCCAGGTCTGTAAGCCCATTTCGCGAGCTTATCAGGATTCCAAGAAGGCGTATCCGTAGACTTTCTGCCCCATCAGTTGGATCTGAGATCCGGGCTGCTCACACTACTTCCGTTGTCATGGCGGAAGAACGTCCTATGTGTGAGCTTCTCCAGGCACCCATCGACGGGTATGGAGATGCCATTGTTATCCCAGCCATTGTGGCTGAAAATTTTGAACTCAAAACCGGGTTACTGAATCTTGTAACCTCAAGTCAATTCTATGGTTTTGAGCGGGATGATCCTCATGCTCATATTCGATGGTTTAACAAGATTGCATCTACCATCAAATACAAGAATGTCCCTACAGATGCTGTCAAGCTTCTTCTGTTCCCATTTTCCCTTGAGGGGCAAGCCCGGATTTGGTTTGAAAAACAACCCCTAAATCAATCGAAACATGGGAAGACCTGGTGAAGAAATTTGTGAACGAGTTTTATCCACCTTCCAAAACCACGAGTCTTAAAAATGAAATCATCAAATTCACACAAAAGTTTGATGAACCCTTCAGTGAATCATGGGATCGTTTTAAGGAATTGCTCCGCAAATGTCCTCACCACGGTTTCTCCGAGTTAATGCAACTCGATACTTTCTATAATGGAGTGAGTCAATCTGATCAAGATTCTCTCAATTCCTCCGCTGGAGAAAATTTCTTGAGCAAAACTGTCAAAGAAGCTTTAGCGATAATTGAAAACAAGTCTAAAGTCCGCACTGCACGAAGCAAACCGGTTGTTTCCCAAGTCAGTGTTGGTCCTTCTACTTCATCGCCCGTGAGTCAATCTAGCACCGATGCTAAGATTGACAAACTCACGGAAGCAATTCAAGCTTTGGTTCTCTCCAACCAAAAGAAAGTTTCTTTTCCACAAACTTCACCTCCTGCTGAAGTTAAGAAAGTGGAAGTCTGTGTTACTTGTGGTGGCCCCCATGCCTATTACGACTGTATGGCCACTGATGGTAACCCTTTTGAAGCAAATGTTGTGGGCGGGATTTCTAATCCAGGAGGCAACCAATACCGTGCTCCTATGGACCTGAACCACCGTCCTAACCATTACCCTGAACCTCCCGGTTTCAACCAAAACCAAAACCGTAATCAAAATCAGAATAGAACGAACCAATGTTTTCAAAACCAAGGTAATTTTATTCAAAATAACGGTTTTCAAAATCAAAGTCAAAACTTCCAACACCAAGGAAATTTTAATAGAAACCAAGGTCAGGGAAATTTCAACCCTGGGTATTTTCATGGCAATAATCAAGGAAATTTTCAAAATCAAGGTCCTAATCCAAACAATAGAGGCCAGAATTTTCCTGTGCAAAATCAAGCCATTGTTCCAACTGGACCATCATCTGATGAGTTGTTGAAGCAATTCATGAAATCCCAAGAGGAAATGAATATGTTGTTGGTTAGCCAGATTTCTGACATTAAGAAGTCTTTAAATGATCGACCCTCGGGCTCAGGTACTTTACCTAGCAACACGATCGCTAATCCGAGGGGCGATGCAAAGGCGATCACAACCAGAAGTGGTGCTTCGTATGATGGACCCACTATTCCTACTACCTCTTCTTCTTCTCTCCCGAAGGTAGTGGGAAGTGAACCTGAGGCGACAAAGGACAAGGAACTTCCTACTAATAACGGAGGTACCAGCAATGTCCATCCTCAGGTTGTCTCGAAACCCAGAACCAAACCTGGAGTTGTTTTTGAACCTCCAGTTGAAAACCCCAAATCCAAAACTTCTATTCCTTACCCCTCATGTTTAAATGAGCAAAAGCTCCGCGAAAAAGCTAGTCATCAAATGGAAAAAATTTTTCAAATTTTCCAAGAACTTCATTTTGACATAAGCTTTGCGGATGCTATCATGCTGATGCCCAAGTTTGCATCAACTCTCAAACACATGTTAAGCAATAAGGAAAAACTGTTTGAAATGGCTAAAACTCCTTTGAACGAGAACTGCTCAGCAGTTCTGTTAAAGAAGCTTCCCGAGAAGCTTGGAGATCCTGGAAAATTTCTTCTTCCTTGTGTTTTTCCAGGAATGATTGAATGCTTTGCCCTTGCCGATCTTGGTGCAAGCATCAATCTGATGCCTTATTCAGTATGGTAGAAACTTTCTCTTCCAGAACTTATTCCTACCTGCATGACTCTTGAGCTTGCAGATCGTTCTATATCGCGTCCTCTTGGCATCGCCGAGGATGTATTCGTGAAAGTAGGAAAGTTCCATTTTCCAGCTGACTTTGTGGTTGTTGATTTCGATGCCGATCCTCGGGTTCCTCTCATTGTTGGACGAGGATTCCTGAGAACGGGCCGTGCTCTCATTGATGTATTTGAGCAAGAAATCACATTACGTGTGGGTAATGAAGCTGTCACCTTTAACCTTGATCAAACTTCGAGGTACTCCTCAAACTATGATGCTGAATCGGTTAATCGAATCGATTTAATTGATATTGCTTCAGAGGAGTACTCTCAAGAGTTTCTTGGTTATTTTCATAATTCTGTGAGTGGGGATCCCACCACATCTTCTCAACCAATCATTGCCGACTCTTCCCCCTCTCTCACTCCGTTTGAGGGAGGTGACTTCTTTCTGGAAGAGATCAATGAGTTTCTTGCTAGTGATGAATCAATTCCGCCTGGAATTGATGGTGTTTATGATTCGGAGGGAGATATCCTTTATCTCGAGCAATTGTTAAATGAAGATCCATTACCTTCACTCCCTCCTAAAGAGCTCACGATTGAGGAAATCAAATCAGTACAAACATCTACTGAAAAATTTCCCGAGGTTGAACTTAAGGACCTACCTCCTCATCTCGAGTATGCATTCTTGGAGGGTGATGATAAATTACCCGTCATAATTGCTAAACACTTAACTGAGGAGGAAAAGACTGCTCTCATAAAGGTCTTGAAGTCACACAAGCAAGCAATTCCTTGGAAACTCTTCGACATTAAGGGTATCAACCCTGAGTTTTGTACTCACAAAATCTTAATGAAGGATGACTTCAAACCAGCATTCCAGCATCAGAGAAGGGTGAATCCTAAGATTCACGAGGTTATCAAACAAGAGGTTCTCAAACTTCTTGATGCCGGTTTAATTTACCCGATCTCTGATAGTCCTTGGGTCAGTCCCATTCACTGTGTTCCAAAAAAGGGTGGCATTACTGTTGTCACAAATGAAGAAAACAAGTTAATTCCAACTCGATTGGTTACGGGATGGCGTGTGTGTATTGACTATCGTAAGTTAAACGAAGCCACCCGTAAAGACCATTTTCCTCTACCCTTCATGGATCAGATGCTTGAGAGATTAGCAGGGAACGAATACTATTGTTTCCTAGATGGTTTCTCGGGTTATTTTCAGATTCCCATTGATCCGCTGGATCAAGAAAAGACCACATTCACCTGCCCATACGGAACTTTTGCCTACAGACGTATGCCTTTTGGCCTATGTAACGCTCCTGGCACGTCCCAACGATGTATGATGGCAATTTTCCACGACATGATCGGGGAAACAATGGAGGTGTTTATGGATGACTTCTCGGTCATTGGGGACTCATTTCAGACATGTCTCTCCCATTTAGATAAAATGCTAAAATGGGGTGAAGACACCAATCTCTGTCTAAATTGGGAGAAGAGCCACTTTATGGTCAAAGAAGGCATAGTCCTTGGCCATAAGATTTCCAAAAACGGGATTGAGGTAGATAGAGCAAAAGTTGATGTTATTGCTAAATTGCCTCATCCTACTACTGTCAAAGGTATTAGGAGTTTTCTAGGTCACGCCGGGTTCTATCGCAAATTCATACAAGATTTTTCTAAAATCGCTCGGCCTATGACCCACCTTCTTGAAAAAGATGCTCCTTTTATCTTCTCACCTGAGTGCATCGAAGCTTTTGAAACATTAAAGAAAAAGCTTACGGAAGCACCCATTCTAGTTGCCCCCGACTGGGATTTACCCTTTGAACTCATGTGCGATGCAAGTGATTTTGCTATCGGTGTAGTCTTGGGGCAACGCAAAACCAAGCATTTTCAGCCTATCCACTACGCAAGTAAAACTATGACTGAAGCTCAAACCCATTACACCACTACAGAAAAAGAATTATTAGCTGTGGTGTATGCGTTTGAGAAGTTTCGGCCATACCTTATCTTGACCAAATGCGTGGTGTATACGGATCACTCGGCTCTCAAATATCTCTTTGCAAAACAAGATGCAAAGCCGAGATTACTCCGTTGGGTTCTCCTCCTGAAAGAATTTGATATCATTATACGTGATAAAAAAGGAGCTGAGAACCTGGCTGCTGATCATCTGTCCCGTCTAGAAAACCCTCACCAAGATGTGTTCGAGAAAAAGGAAATAAATGAAACATTTCCTCTCGAAACACTCAATGTGGTTTCTTTTCGTGGAGACTCTTCTACCCCATGGTTTGCTGACTTTGCAAATTACCATGCGGGTAACTTTGTGGTGAAAGGGATGTCGTCCCAACAGAAAAACAAATTCTTTAAAGATGTAAAACATTACTTCTGGGACGACCCCTACTTATTCAAAATTTGTGCGGATCAAGTCATCAGGCGATGTGTGTATGGTCAGGAAGCCAATGACATTCTCAAGGCTTGCCATTCTGGACCTACTGGGGAACATCATAGCCCCAACTACACCGCCAAGAAGGTGTTTGATTCCGGATTTTATTTGCCTTCGATTTACAAGGATGCCCATGAATTTGTCAAAACCTGTGACGCTTGTCAACATCACGGGAATATCTCACAAAGAAATGAAATGCCGCAAAACGCCATTCAAGTGTGTGAGATTTTTGACATCTGGGGCATTGACTTTATGGGGCCATTTCCATCATCTCGAGGAAACAAATACATACTCGTGGCCGTTGACTATTTGTCAAAATGGGTTGAAGCTAAGGCTTTACCTACCAATGATGCCCGAGTTGTTTTGAAATTCTTAAAACCTCTTTTTGCTAGGTTTGGAACTCCACGAGCTATAATCAGTGATCGTGGTACGCATTTCTGCAATGACCAATTTGATAGAGTCATGCAAAAGTATGGTGTAACTCACCATCTCTCTACTGCGTACCACCCCCAAACAAGTGGGCAAGTGGAAGTTTCCAACCGAGGGATTAAAAGAATTCTGGAGAGGACAGTAGGTGAAAACCGTGCCTCTTTGTCGGATAAGCTAGATGACGCACTCTGGGCCTTCCGTACAGCTTATAAAACACCCATCGGGTGTACTCCTTACAAGCTTGTATACGGGAAGGCGTGTCATCTGCCGGTTGAGCTTGAGCACAAGGCATACTGGGCCTTGAAACATGCCAACTTCGATATTCAGACAGCTGGTGATCACCGGAAAGTTCAAATGAATGAATTAAATGAACTCCGTGATCAAGCATACGAGAACTCTTTGATCTATAAAGAAAAGACAAAGAAGATTCACGACTCCAAAATCAAAAACCGCGTTTTCAACGTCTGTGATCGAGTCCTTCTTTTCAATTCAAGATTGAAGATTTTCTCGGGAAAACTAAAATCCCGCTGGTCTGGACCATTCACCATCACTAAAGTATTTCCATATGGAACCATTGAGTTATCTCAACCCGATGGTCCAAACTTTAAAGTGAATGGTCATCGATTGAAGCACTATTTTGGAGAGGACATTCCTCCTGTGATTGTCCCGGATCTACAAACTTTCCCCATGAACCAATGAATGCGGGGATCGAGTCAAGCTAGCGACTCGGGAATCAAAAACAGTATCTTGCTACATGGGTTTTCACCCGTGTGTACCACCCTAGTGTGGGGGAGTTGCCCCCCGCTGTTGTATATAAGAGTTTCAAAAAAAAAAAAAAAAAAAAAAAAAAATCTTGCTAAATAATGGCCGTAGTATTTCCCTTTTACGTTCTATGTTTCGGCATAACAGCCGGTACTTTGAATATTGAGGGCAATATTCATTTCTAGTGTGGGGGGGAATTCTCACGAAATTTTATCATGTAATTATACCGCCTAATTCCCCCATTTTTGGCCAAAATTTTTTTTGGAGTAAGTGTTTTGCACTTACTCAGATTACGGTTATTAGTCCGCCATGTCTAATAAACAAAAGGATTGGCTAATCCAGGAGCAAACGGCTCTTGGTAAAGATATCTCAAATCCGTTGACGGCTTGCAATTTGCCCAAAATTGTATGGTATTCAGCTCACCATATCTTTAATTAGTGAAGAGTTGGCTAGCCCGCAAGTTTATGGCTTGTGGTAAAGGCAGTGGAAAACCATAATTGGTAATCAGCTCACCAAAGATAGTATATATTATCTAAGTGTGGGGGATTGATGAGTGTCTAAATACTCATATTTTTTGTACCAATTAAACTGCAAAAACATCTGAAAACACTCAGAAATGCATCAAAATGATAAAAATATCACAAATAAGTGTTTTATGTGTTTTAAATGCAAAAATATCAAAATCTGGTGAAAAACGTATCAAGTTTGCATAATTGGCAGTTTTAGTCCCCCAAGTTTCAAAAGTTGTCAAAAACAGTCCCTGGTAAATCAAAATAAAGAAAAATATCATTTCAAGTCCCTAGGGATTCTTGAGTTGTCAAAATTGGTCCTTGAGATTTAAAATTGCAAATTTACAATTTAGGTCCCTAAACTTTGAAAATTGTCACAAATAGTCCTTTGAAAGTTTGAAAATGTCAAAAATGGTCCTTGTACTATTGAAACTTGTCAAAAGTGACCCTTGAAACAACTTTGGAAAATTGGCAGAAATGGTCCCTCAAGTTTGGAAGAATTGCAGTTTGGTCCTTGTCATTTAAAACAAACTATAAGCCCTTTAACCATTTGACCCCTGCCATTACCCATTGTGACCCCCCTATTTTGGACCCCTGTCCAATATACTCGGTCAACACCCCCAGTCAAACCCAATCCTTTCCCTCCCAACTGTGTTTCTTCTCCACTTGCCCTGCAACACTCACCAATCACTTCCCCCCTCAGACCTTATCCCTCCAACTCTCACCCCCTCATCATCATACCTACCTTATCCCTACCCTCCACCACCCCCCAGTTGCAAAATCAGACCCCCACTGCTTCATATCCACTTTCCCGCCAAATTTTGATCAAACGGCCAAAAACGACTCAAGTCATCCAATGGTTGAGATAACAAGTGGGAAATGCTCAGAAGAGAGAGAGAATGCATTTTGCATATAAAGAGAGGAAGAAGAGAGGAGGAAAGAAGCAGTACTTAGTTTTCAATTTCCTTGTATGTCGTTTTTCATAAAATTATCTCAATTAGTGATTTAAACTGTAATCTTAAGCTTTATTGTATTAAACCTAAGCCACTTAGTCATTGTAATTCATTTCAAGTCTTAATTCAAGGTTTCATTTAAGTTTCATATTTTCATATTCACTGTTGAAAAATTTAGTTTCAAACTCTTACATTCAAGCTTCAAATAGCTTATTGTTAAATTCAAATAAGCTTATTTGAGCTACTCATAGCTTTTGGTAAGCTTAGAACTCAAGTTTAAACACATTTGGTGTTTGGTCAACAAAAGTCAACTGTAAAGCTCAAATGGACTTGGTTATGGAATTGGGTGATGCAGTGCTGGATTTGGGTTGATTCAGAGTTATTTGGGTTGAAACTTAGTTAGATATGGGATTAAAACAGTAATAGAATAGTGGTTCTTTGATTCTTGGCAAGTCATAGTGACTGTGGACACAAGTGAGTTTGCACACTTCTATATCTGTCTTGATTTGTTGTAGTTTTAGTTTAAACTTGCTCATTTGACTGTCATTAGGTCATAGTTATTCAAGTTTCAGCAGTAGCATAAGCCAGTTAGTGATTTAAGTAATGTCATCAGTAAAACAGTTGTGAAAAGTGTGTTTGGATAAGTAGCTTGTTTAAGCTTAAGCTTTTGTTTGTGTTTAAAATCTGTCTACTTAATCTAAGTTAGGTTCACTTGAACCATTTGAGTCATCAAATCTCATTTGTGCACTCTCAAAGTCAAAATCATCTATAACCTGTCCTTGTTTCATAACTGTTAGAATATTTGAAAATCAAAAGTTTGATTTGTGCTTAGAATTCAGTGGAGTAGCCTTATGTAACTTTGCTTTAGCTTAAAACATCATATTCAGTTGTCAAATTAAGATCAAAGTTCAAATAAGTCAAGTTTTCAATTATGTCCAAAAGTCAAAATTTCATAAAAACCCGTTTTTGAATAAACTTTGTAATTTTATTGTGATCTAACCATTAGGATTTAGGATATAAGCTTTTGGGATATTAAAGTTTAGCTGCTCATCTTAATTTGAAAAATATTAGTTTATCTCTACTTAGCTTATTAACTGCTTATTCATTAGGTTCTTTTAAGCCCTTTTTCACAAAACTCCCGTTTTGCTTATTCCTTATTTTTGCTTATTTAATGTGTTTTTCTTGTTGTTGTTGCTTATTCTAAGTTCCCATAACTTGTTTATAGCTTATTCAACCTTTGGTTCAGTAGTGGTAGCTTTTTATTAGCTTATGCAAGCTTAATAGCTCATTTTGACCCGTTTCCATAGCTTCCACTTTTGCATTTTTAGTTTCCTCAATTTTAGTCCTTATTAGCTGAAATTCTGGATTTAGACACTTTGGTTGGTAGTGGTTTTCATGGTGATTTTAGTTTATTTTTGTGATTTTTATAAGCTGGCTTAACAAGGGCTTAAAGTTAGTACATAAGGGTTGTTTGGCACTAGTGCTTAAATAGATCCATATCATTTTAGATTGTTGTTCAGAGGTTTAGGATAGTTGGAATATGTTGGTTTTAAGTAATTTTAGCATACTATAGCTTCTGTGATAATTTGGTGCTCATTTGATACTTATAGCTTATTTTTAGTGCTTATTTATAAGCACTTTTCACTACAGAACCTAATTATTGAACACCTGCACCACTTTTATTATTTTTCTTATATTTAGAATAATATTTTATAATATTTTGGAAGTTTTCATATTTTTCACTGTTCATTTGCTATTTTTCTACATTTAAAACAGTTTTTAGGCATTTTTAATTAGCTTTTAATACAATTAAATCAGAAAAACTTAAAAAAAATAAGTTTTCATTTTTCCTAGGTTAAGATAAATATAAAAAGTCAAAAAAATATTTTTCTAGATTTTTCATAGTTTAATTTGTAATTTTTAGCAATTTAATTAGTTCTAAGTAGTTTTTAATTCATAGAAAATAGAAAAATAATCAGAAAAATACAAAATTAGTTTTGAAAATTCTATTTAGTTATTTTAGATTTTTCTAAGTCATAATTTTATTTTTCTAGCTTTATTTTATATTTTCTTATATTTTAGGGTATAATTAAATAGGTAAAAATAGTTTTTAATTAATAATAATTAGATAAATAGTCATAAAAATAATTTTCTTTTTCTAAAAATTTTCTCTTATCATTAGGTTTGTAAAAATGTCATTTTTATATTTTTAGGATTAATATTGTTTCAGTTTCACATTTTCTTTTGTACGTTACGTAGTTTTTAAAGTTAAATTTGTAATAGAAAAATTAAAAACATCAGATTTTAAAAATAGTGATAGCGTTTATTTAATATAATTTATCTTTTTAATTTTCTTTAATTTGCATTTAAGCCCCTGTAATTTATAAACTTTTTCTTTAGGTATAGTTATTCACAATCATAACCCTTTTCCATTCAAATTCTCTCGATCACTATTCGTTTGATTATTCTCGCACAGCTCGTTGGGACATAACGACCTGGGGAAACACTACACTCTCCTGATCTTCATTGCATTGGTTCTAGACTGTTTAAAGTTTATTACGGTTAGCCATTCACAAGTGGTTAGCTTGTGTGATATAACTTGACCGTCTGGGAGCGAATCAAACATGTCATTCATGAAAGTCCAGTCACCACCACAAGGATACATAAGATTCATCCTAAGGAACAAATACTTGGAAATTTGAATACCCCTGTTCAAACAAGAAGCAAGGTTCAGAACACTAAAACCTTTCCTGAGCAAGGTTTCTTTGCAAAATTACTTCACAAAAGAAATAGTCATAAAGATCTACAAAATTTCCTGTTTGCTTGTTTTCTGTCTCAAAAAGAGCCCAAGAGAGTGGAAGAAGCTTTGTCTGAAGAAGGATGGGTATAATCAATGCAAGAGGAGCTTCTACAGTTTAAGCTACAAGAGGTTTGGACATTGGTTGACCTTCCTAATGGAAAGAGGGCAATTAGGACAAAATGGGTGTTCAGAAATAATAGGGATGAAAGAGGAATAGTGGTAAGGAACAAATCAAGGCTGGTTGCTCAAGGATACACACAAACTGAAGGTTTGGATTATGATGAAGTATTTGCTCCAGTTGCAAGAATTGAGGCTATTAGATTATTTTTAGCTTATGCTTCATTCAAGAATTTTGTGGTGTATCAAATGGATGTTAAGAGTGCCTTTCTGTATGGCACAATTGATGAGGAGGTTTATGTTTGTCAACCTCCTGGTTTTGAAGATCCTGATCATCCTGACAAGGTTTACAAGGTGAGGAAGGCTATGTATGGGTTGCATCAAGCTCCTAGGGCATGCTATGAGTGCCTGTCTACTTATTTGATGGACAATGGCTTCAAAAGAGGGCTGATAGATAAGACTTTGTTCATTAGGAAGCACAAGGATGATATTTTACTGGTTCAGGTTTATGTAGATGACATCATCTTTGGCTCAACTAATAAGGAGCTATGCAAGGAATTTGAGAAACTTATGCATGATAAGTTTTAGATGAGTTCTATAGGAGAACTCACTTTCTTTTTTGGGCTACAGGTTCAACAAAGGACTGATGGTATTTTCATTAGTCAAGACAAGTATGTAGCAGATATTTTGAAGAAGTTTGGGTTTCAGGATGTGAAGAGTGCTAGTACACCTATGGAGACACAGAAACCACTGCTACCAGATGATGGAAGTCCCAAAGTTGATTTGAAGTTGTATAGGTCCATGATTGGATCTTTGATGTATCTCACTGCATCTAGGCCAGATATAATGTTCTCAGTATGTGTGTGTGCAAGATTTCAAGTCACACCAAATACATCACACATGAATGATGTTAAGAGGATCTTTAGATAACTTAAAGGTCATCCTAAATTGGGCCTTTGGTATTCTAAGGACTCACCTTTTGACTTGGTGGCCTATACAGATAGTGATTATGCTGGTGCTAGTTTGGATAGGAAATCTACAACTGGAGGATGTCAGTTTTTGGGAAGCAGACTAATTTCATGGCAGTGTAAAAAGCAAACTATAGTGGCAAATTCTACAACTGAAGCTGAATATGTGGCTGCTGCTAGTTGTTGTGGTCAAGTTCTTTGGATTCAAAATCAATTGCTGGATTTTGGGTACAACTTTATGCATACTAAGATTTACATTGATAATAACAGTACAATTTGCATCATTAAAAATCCTGTTTTACATTCTAGAACTAAACATATTGAGATAAGGCATCATTTTATTAGAGATTGTAATGAGAAAAGGTTGATTCAAATGGTAAAAATCCATACTGATTTCAATGTTGCTAATCTTCTCACTAAAGCTTTTGATGTGGGGAGGTTTTAGTAGCTTGTAGTTAGTATTGGAATAATTAATCTCTAAATCTCACCTTGTTTTGTAAAAGTTTGTATAAGTATTGGACTGTTATTATGTGATCTTAGTATTGCTATTCTTGTTTCTAACCACTGATAGTTTTGTTCAAACCACTGTTTTTTGCTTTGTGTTCCCACTAACCATTTTTGCAGACACATGGAAGTTAATCACTGATGCAAGAGAAATACATTAAGAAGTTGTTCATTAAGTCAAGAAACAATGTACAACAGACAATCAACTTCAAATGACATAAAAGAACATTCCTATCATCTATTACAAAAGCTGGTGGTTCTACATATCTTGCACAAAGAAGAAGCTAATGATGCATATGGAAAGATGGACTAATGAAAACGAGGATGGATGTTTTTTTGATATGAGAAATCTTCAGTTGTTCCATCTACTCGTTCCACCATAAAGCAACTACTCCATCTTCCTTTTTCCCTTTCCCTTCACCTCTGCACTCTTGCCCTTTCCCTTCCTTCCATGGTTTGAAGAACCAGATCCTGGAGCAGGAAGACCAATCACCACCTCTCTGTTCTTTGGGAGTGGTGGATTTCTGGCATGTGGCCTTGGTTGGAGTTGGGATGGTGAAGGTTGTGCTGAACTCTCTGCTTCCTCCCTCTCCAATCTATTAAAGATTGGCTCTAGGCGCTCAGTAGAGTCATCTGAACCCCTAGATGAATCATTAGGATCCACCACACTATCATCTTCAGATGAAGGGAGAAAGGGGGACTTTCTAGGTCGCGGTTCATCTTGATGTGGGTAACGAAACAAAGGGTGAGAATCATCACTTGATGATGATGATGATGATGATGATGAAGCTGAGGAGGATGTTAGATTGATGACTTCTGGTTGATTATACATGCTGGTTGTTGTTGATTGTGGATTTTTGAGAAATTAGGGTTTGCAAGCAAGTTGGGTTAACTCGTGTGTGTGCCTTGGGATTCTTTTATAGGCAGAGTAAATGGTTTTAGTGAGTAAATGAGGGGAAGGTATAAGTGGGTGAGGAGTTAATGAAGTCTTTTGACTTTGAAAAAGATTTAATACAGGAAGTTGACCATATTGACTTAGACTTTAGCACATTGTCTAACCACTGCTAAGTATATGGAACCACTTTTAGTTTTACTCTAACCACTGCTAACCTTAACCTTCTTTTCAGTGCTTGGTTTATGTTTGTGATGTGCAGGTATGAAGGATAGTTGTGTACTTTGGAGCTTGGACCTTTGGAGTTTAAAAAAAATGTGTTCATTGCTGTAATCCTTCATATTTTTGTGAGATATCACATAGATTGACAAAGATTTGCTTGCTATATTTATTGGTCAACTAGTTGGAGTGAAGTTCTGTCTCCACGGCTAGTGATTTTCAAACCACTGATAGAGGTCTTCAAACCACTTCTAGTGTTGCTGATTTTTTGGATACTTAAGGGGCTGTTTGGTAACTTTGGAGAAAACACGTTTATATCCCCAAATCACTGATAGGTCATTTACTTGATCTTCAAATCACTTCCAATTGGCGCGTTACATAAACCTAAACCACTTTCATCTGTTCAATTCACAAATCCCACATAACTCACATCATCGATCATCATGCCGAATCAATATCCCAACTCCCATAACCTAGTTGCTAATTTGATCAAGAACAATCGATCTGAAGGTTTTCATCAAATGATTGATTTCCTTATTCACAGTCCTATTCACTTTGCATTAACTGTCGCACCAAGCATCCTTAAAGCCTATATACATCAATTCTGGTGGAATGCTAAGCTTGAGGAGGTCGATGGAGTAGAAGTTTTTAGTATTGTTATGGATGAGAATGATATTTTAGTTAATGAGGAGGTTATTAGAAGGGTTTTGAAGTTAGATGATGCTGATGGTGTTGTTAATCTTTCAGATGCTGAGATTTTTGATGGTTTAGAAAGGTTAGGCTATACACACATGGGAGACAAGGTAAATTTTTTTAAGAGCATGTTTTCACAGCAATGGAAGTTTTTGATACATACCTTGTTGATGTGTATAAGTATTAAGACCATTGGATTTGATGACTTTCCTTCCAAAATTGCTACTGCTGTCATTTTTTTATCTGATGGGAGGAAGTTTAATTGGTCTAGGATGATTTATGAAGGGTTTGTGCAGAATCTTAGGAAGAAGGGACAATATTTCTTATATCCTAGGTTTGTGCAACTGATTATGGAAAGTTAAATTGAAGAACCTGTTGAGCATTTTAGGGAGTATGAAGTGCATTATATGCTTTCTAAGGTTTTCGCACATATGAGGAATCAGAAACCAAATTTTCAACCAAGAGATGTTCCTTTATTCCCCCATATGCTTACTTTGCCTGCTATTCCTGAATTTGATGCAGGTCTTGAGGACCCACCCATCGAACCTGAACCCACTGTTAGTACATCTCAACCCACTGCTAGTGCAATTGTTCCCCCTGTTAGTGCATCACAAACCACTTCTAGTCAAACCTAAACCACTGTTACACCTATCTTATGGACTAGGAGAAAGAAGGGCACCAAGCTACCTCAGGCTGGTGTTAGTGGTGTTGTTCATGAGGCTGTCACACGGTGTGGAGGTGACATGATTGGAAGGGCTTCCACTACTGATTCATGCTTAGATGCTGGTCAGGATAGTGGAAACATCATTAAGACCCAACCTTTGGCAACTCATAATGTGGAAAGTTCCTTGGAACTTAACTCAGGTGGAGAAATTCCTAGCCAACTGGATCACTTAGGGTGCATAGATGATTAGGCAAGGTCTGGTGCTATGTTTACTTTATCCAAGGATTCACCTCTCGGAGCAGTTAACACAGCTCGAAGTGATTAGGATAGTTTGACACCTGACATTGAATTGACGGATCCTAAGCTGGTACATGGTGACTTTTCCAATGAACCACCTCTCGGACCAGTTAACACAGGTCGAAGTGGGGAGGATATTCTTGAACGTTTTAATGAATTGACGGCTAAGTGCACTAAAATGGATGATACAATCTCAAGTCTTCAGGAGTTGGCTGTGTTTCAGGGTAAAGAAATTAGGAGGCTGAAGCATAGGATGTTTGTATTGGAGAAAGTGAGAAGACCTGGGGTTCCTGTTTTAAGGCATATGAGGAGGCTGAAAAAGAAGGTGGACTCCTCTCCAGCTCTGAATGTGGAGAATGTACCCAAACAGGGGAGGAGTGAAGGCATGAATTCATGGGAGGCTGTAGATGTGCATATGGAAGAGGATGTGGATAGTGGAGATCAAGTAGCACAATTTTTGGTATCTGATAAAGATGGGAATGAAGCTGTTCTTGAAAGTTTGAAGACTGTGGTAGAAGATGAGGTAGTACAGGACACAACCACTGAAAGTGTGTCTGCAACCATGGATAGTATTATTGAAACCACTGCTGCAGTTTCAGATAAGGCAATTGTACCCACTACTATCATAACTACTTCCACAATTGTAACAACCACCTTTGTATCACCACCTAAATCAAAAGAAGTTGAGAAAGAAGCTGCAAGTACATTGATCAATCTTAGCAAAACTTCAACTAACTCTACACCAATCATTGCACCTGTTTTATCTCTTCAACCTACTGCAGCCAAAACCAAAGGTAAAAGTTTAGTTATTGGCGAGCCTTTGAAGAAGAAGGTGGCTCAACCAGATATTGGTAAGGGTAAAGGTATTGCAGCACCTGTCTTAAAGTTTAAAAGTGTAGAAGAACAGATTGCTTATGATGAAGAGTATACAAGAAGCATACAAGCTGAAGAGGAAGCAGCTGCAGAGAAAGAAAAGCAAGAAGAGGAGGAGGCTTCTCGGAAATGGTTAGTTCAATGGTATGAATCACAAAACTATCTGCAAGCTTCTAATCAAATAAAGGATGAGTATACTACTCAAGAATGGGCATTGTTAGATGATGAGGAAAGAGCTAGAATTTTGGGTAAATGGGTAAGGAGGATCAGTAAGGAAAAGAAGCAAATTACAAGGAAGAAACCTCCTACAATACGTGAGATGAGGAATGTACTAATGAAGATTATTAAGAATTCAGGCATTCATATTCCTGACAATCTTAGTAAATGTTCATTTGAAAGAATTCATGAGCTTTATCTGATGTGTATGAGGATTAATAATGATGATTTCTGTCCAATGAATTCTGAAAAAGAAGAAGAGTGGATTCAAAGTAGATAAAAGAGAAAATCTGAGATTCAGGAGACATCTGGTTCTAAAAGACTAAAAGTGATTAAAGATGGTAATCAAATTATCTCTTATGTGTTTGAGCTTAATGGAAGTGAAGGATGTTGGAAAATTCAAAGACTCAATAATGAAGTTTCTGAGTTTTATAAATTTTCACAGATGCTTTAATATTTGGATAAAGATGATTTAATGAATCTTTGGATGCTTTACAAGAATAATGATGTACATCCAGATGATTATCATGAGAGACTGGTTTATCATCACTTAAGGATTTTGTTTGAACCTACTCATGATGAACCTGAATGGAAAGGACTCTACAATGGTCAAGTTACAAGATGGTTTTTATATCAAACTTGTGGAGTTCATGTGTTAACTGTGTCTGGAGAAGTTATTCATATGCTTGTTGAAGGTGATTATCCTAAATTGAATAATTATCCAGGAGTTATTGCTCAGATGGTGAAGCCTGGTGGTTTGAAGATGTTGATGCCCTATGATGGTCAAGCTTACAATTTGTTGCTGAAGTATGAGAAAATTCTTAAATCTAGTAAGTGTTTGGCTACATCCTCCAATTCAGGTGTTTTAAGCTTAAAGGAAACTTGAGAATTCTATTTGAATGTATTAAGTTTAGGGGAGGATTGTTGGGTTTTAGGTTCCTTGTATCATGAATTATTCTAAGTGTTGGAACCACGGACAGAGTTGGTGAAACCACGGACAGAAGAATGAATCCACTGCTGAAGACAAACCGCGGCTAGTAGTATTGTGTAACCACGGATATTGTATTATAACCACTGCTAGTCTTGTATAGTCGGTTTAATATTTTGTATTAGATAAATACGGAAAAGATATTTATCTTGTAGGTTACGTATTGTATTATGTAAATGACTCCTTAGCCTATAAAAGGAGGTCCTAGGTTAGATTAGATATACGTATGTTTTATATCTAAGGTCGATACACTTCAAGGTTGTAAAACCCTAATATTGGTTAGAGTATTCGTATTAATAATAATATTGAGGTGTTGAATGTTCATTGTTCTTCTTCTTAAGATTAAGTATTAAATTCCGTGTGATACTTAATAAGTCTTTGTTTAAGTCAGTTTCTATAAAGGATCGTTTGCTCATCTGGGATCAACACATATGGTCGGGTGGTTGACTTTGATAATTTCTCATAATCCAAATGGGATTATATGATGGTAACGGCAAAAATGAGGCCAGAGCTAATGTTGACTCAACACCTTGATTTTGTGTCATTATTCCTCCTAATGAGGAGAATGTTGCTGGTGAGGAGGATGAGATGGCCTAGGAGGCAAGTCCTCTAAATTGTAGAGGTGTGGTGAAGATAGAGGAAATGTAAACGAGATAGCTCTAGGATTCAATGGTGATGGTTTAGTAGAGATGATATTGTTTGGCCTAGGAGGTATGGTGGTGTTTGGTATAGGTAGTTTTGTGGGTACTATCCTTTTAGGAATTGGTTTGATTGGTTGGGAAGAAATCCTTACATTTGTTGGCTTGACCGGAGATGATTCGGTTGAAGATATTTCGTGTACAACACGAGCAATTTTCTTGGGTGGTTCTTTGGTGGATAAGTTACTACTTGGAGTTTTCCTCATGATGAGATGATTACAAGAAGTTTGTAAAGGTTTCTTAAGTGCTGAAAATTAGGATGAAGGTGATGACTATACAAGTCCTCACAATGTGATTTATAGAGCAAGAGATTTGGCAAGAGCATTCAAGCCTTAAGCCACTAAGATTCATTGGAATGTGATGATTAACATATACAAGAGTCAACTTCAGAGTTTGAACTGATCTAGGAACTCATTTAAGATGAGATGGAGTGTTTAAGTTGGAAATATGAGCTTGAAATGATGATTTTAGCTAGAATTGACATAATATGTCATCCGGATCCCACGGTTCCCTCCAACGAGGGATCCGTCTAGGCTAATCCTAGGGATCCGGCTCTCAGCAGCTATGCCATCTTGAGTGTTTCAGTCCTCCTAAGTGTTATAAATGAAGGGGTGCTTAAGTACTTGAGGGTAATGAGTGATGTAGCAAATGATTGCCTTTTATGGAAGAAATTGGAACTTTCATGAGTACCAATGAATGGGCAAAGATGACACTAAAAGATTTTTAGAGTGTTAAGTGAAGCTAAATGATCCTAGAGATCAAATAGTGACTTAGAATAATGTTTTGGAGAATATCCTAAAGGCTTAAGATGGAAAAACTAGAATTTGATCAATTTCGAGGTAAGGATGATTATGATCAATTTTTGCCATAATCAAAAGATTTCTAAGACTGGATGTGAGGGATCATGTGAGAGATGATGAGTGATCTAGAGAGCGGAAGAGTAATGGATTAATGATAGATCTACAAGCGTCTTTGATTGTGATCTAGGTGAGTTATGTGTGAGTAAGAAGGATCTACTTAACTTGATAAGGACTTAATTTTCCTTAAGACACTATGTCTAGCTTAGTGTGAGGTGTTCTAAGGATATGTTTGAAATACAATGCTTGCAATTGCATTTTCTGTTTTTCGGATCCCACGGTTCCCTAAGTGTAGGGATTCGTCTAGCACAAACTTTGGGATCCGTCCATGTGCTAAGCAGAACCTTTACTAAAGGTATGCAATGATCTTGACAATGCATTATATTCCAAGGTTAATTTAAAAGGTTCTAATACTAAGATATCAAATGTAAGATGTTTTATTTCATGAAGGAAATTGGATTACATTGATAAAGGATGAGTACAAAAGGTTTGATCCTATTTGAAAGACTACTAAGGTCCTTGAGCGTTTTCGCTAGAAGGATCATCAAGTGGTTGATGAGTGTCGGTGGAATCAAGAATGAAGAAAGTCTTCATAAGAGATATGTTTAGTGGTTCCGTCATCTTGTTCACAAGTACGTACAACGGACTTTGAAACTGAGGATGAAAATGCATGACATGATGGTAGAGGCGCATCAAGAACATTCCATGAGGGATAAGTTTATTCTTGGAGCCTTGAAGATTTACAATTTGCCTTGCGAAGAAGTAGGCGAGATTGTATGGTTGTTGTGTTAGCAAAAATTACATTATGTGAGCACAACAAGCGGGAAGGATTTCTCGATTTCCCCTAAGACTCCAAACATTTTCACGTAGGATGAGAGCAAGAGGCTTGTACTCTTCTCGGATGTCCCGCGTAAAGATAATGTTTGGATCGGAGTAATATGTCCGAGGTTTGCATATAATGCGATTTAAATCCTCCAGGGAAGGTATGTGTGAACAATATGGACTATTTTCTTCACGAAAGTTGAAGAGAGAATCAAGAGACCAATCTTCGGTGAAGGCACATTGTCCATTATTTGGAATCCGGAGGATGTGAGCAAAATGCCCAAGGGTTAAAGAAAGCTTTTGGTTTTTGATATAAAACCAAAGAGATAGAGAGCGATCCTCGTTACGAACGAGTTCAACTTGACGGAAGAATTCCATTATGAACCTTAGACATATCTTCTCGTTGATTTCAAGAAGACATTTTAGTCCTGTGGCTCGGAAAGAGGTATTGATACCTTCTTCGAATTGTAGAGAGGTGTCTACAATACGTCCTTCGTGGAAGTGACGGTTTTCGAGATTATTGGACCCACGGACATGATTGCCAGGTGTGTTGGGCTCAAGGGAGATGTTCGGAGTGTAGACGCTAGTGAGTGAAAAATCAAACTCATATTCATGCGTCATAGTTGAACCTATAGAAACGATGAGTTAATAGAAAGTGATGTTTTGTGGTCAACCTATGATTATTTAACGTTTTTACTAGATTTTTATTAACAATGGTTTTTAACAACAATGGCACTTAACTCACTTATGGTTTTGAAATTCTAGTGGAATATTACTTTTAGAAAGAAAGTGGTTTTTAATTTGCATGAAAAACTGTTCTCCAGTAGTACGGTTCCCACGGTTCCCTTTCAAAAGGGATCCGGCTAGTCTAGCTTTTGGGATATGTGGATCTGGAAAAACAAAAACAGTTTTCTTGATAAAAACACAGGTTTTTAGATCTTATAGCTTTATACTAAGATATGTGTTTTAACCTACATTTTCTTTTAGCATGCATACATGGCTTTCTAATGTATTACAATAGAAAGAAATAAATCAAAAAAGAAATGATAAACACATTATGACAATAATAACCTAGATAACTAGATCATTAGTAATATTTCATTTCAATGCTTAGAATGATACAAAGGATTGGGTATATAACCCCAAGGTAGATTAACAACACAAAGTATATGTCTCCGTATGTAAAATTCATCATAGGGAACACAAGTGCAATGAGTGTTATGGCGATGGGCACGAGGGCAATGTAAACGATTGAAAAGGATCTTATATTTATTGTGTTAGACGATTCGGGTGGCCTTGGATGATGCTGATACAAGTTAGCCATTAGAGAGAGAAAGTAGAGAGTTGGGTGTTTTCTTGGTAGAGACTTGATGAACAAAATATGAAAGGTTAGATTGAAAAGCACCACCCCTTCCATGGATGGAAGGGGTATTTATACTTACAAACATAATGACCTCCTATCGGCCTGTGGATCAGGTATATAGTGGGTAAAGACCCGTCCTTCCTCCACGGTGTTACTCTAAACTATTCTACGCTACTGAGTAACTAATTAACTACATAATAACGTAAATAACTACAAGTCTACGAGCTAACTTATGCTAGATAATATTTGGGGTGACCGACTCTTCACTATGGAATTTCCAATTCCTAACAATCTCCCCCTAAGGGAGGTCACCCCATGTTTTACATTTTGAATCCTAGCATTCTATATAATCTCCAGTCTTGAGCTCGTAGACTTGAATTCTTCAACATATGCATCTTTGTGCTTTTGTAGCGATTCTTCAAAGTCCAATTACTTTGTACTTTCAGTGGAGGCCTTTGAACTGATCCACATCTTTGATGATCTTCGAGCTTTCTTCAAGATCATCAGCCACAGTAAATCTCTGGATCACCCTTTATTGTGTTGCCATCATGTGAAGTTGTGACTTTCGGACCGACATGCTTACACTTTATGGATCATTAAATCTTTTCATCAGAGTAGCGGAAGCTTTTACTGGTTCAAGATATTTGCAGCAGCGTAGCAGGAACATAGTATAAGAAATATCTGAGCCAGGTTCTGTAGATATGCACCAGTCATGATTTCTTCAATTAAGTGTGGATTCTGTGAGCATGCGGCTTTGGATTGACTCCTCAATTCTGATCAGCTGCAACCGTCCAAATGTACCTGCAAACAACAGTTAGCAATAAAGCACACGAAAGTGTCTTTGATCACTTTCGTTGAACTAAGTTACATGGCCCACGGTTCCCCGTTGATCAGTACAAGTACTGCCTGTGATCAGGTAGAATTCCGAAGAATCTCCTTGACAGGGTTTCGCAGCTGCTCTAGCTGTTCTCAAACCAGAACGTCTCAAAGAAGACAACACGGAGTGAGTGAACCAGCGAATTGAGATTCACTGATTGAAGAAAATTGATTTGAAAAACAATCGTGTATTGCTTGAAGAAAGAGTTTTGCAATACAACGAAGGTTTTATGAGAAAGATCAATTTTCAATCAAAATACTTTTTGTATTATAGAATGAGTACACATTCGATGTGCTAGTGAAAAGAAGAGATTGGCACATCGAACGTTTTTTCCAAAAGTATTTTTTCAATTAGAGATACTTTTTGTGTTTGAAAACATGAGTACACATTCGACGTGCTAGAGAAAATAAGATTTGCACATCGAACGTTTTTTCCAAAAGTATTCATCAATTCCATTCCTGGACCAAGGTTGATTCAAGATTGAATCTCCCCATCGTTTCTATCCAGTTGTCACAAGCTTTATCTTACGAGAAGATCTCACATGTCACCCACCAAGAGCTTGTTTGATGTTGGCTCTAGAAGGATTTCCATCTTCATCGTGAATACTTTTACATATCACTCGGATGTTCTGGCAATACCACAAAGATAATGCGTAGGACTCTTAAAATATATTCTTACTTTCCACATTGTGTGAAACAGCAAGTCTTCAAGAATTTAGTGTCCTAATGAGATATTGTGGATGATCTCTTGGCTCTAGACTCAATTGTGCATATTTGGTTCCTATGCCGAAGACTAGGGAGAGGGTCTCCTTCTTCAATATCAACAATCTCTAAGAGAAAGTCGATAGATTATGTAGGTTCCCCGTGAGAATGAAATAAATCCTTTTAAGAGGAACTTGAGTAGCTTGGGAAGTTGTAGTGCAGTGCGTCACTGGGTCCATGACGTCTTGTCTTCAATACCAGTGTTACCTTAGTAAACACCAGTAGCATATGTATTGAACCTGGTTACTGCCCTAAGGTAGAATTATTGGAGGGCTATTTCCTTTCACCCTTTTCACATTCAATTCTTTTTCATTCTTCAACCCCTTTAGTGCTTACCAAGACTTCATTACTAGAACCTTGTTGGGTTTATTCCAGTTCTAGCTCTTTCTCCGTCCGCACTCTTCCCATATCTCACTTTTCTCCTTTTTTCATCATACCAAAGGACTCTACACTATCTAGTGGATTGTCCCTGGGTAGATCCCTCCGGCTCTGGCGGGATCGTGGGAACGAATACCTAACCTAACCATCCTTATAACTCCATGCATAAAGTAAATTGGTCGGTCTTTTGGTATTGTTCATTCTTCCATGAAACCAATTGAAAAATCATTTGGAAAATCAATCAAGGTACTTGTGATACGAGATCAAAGCATTTTGTACCTTAATAGTTTTGATCATTTAGAAATGCTCCCCCTCAACATGTGCATATGATGTTGAAATTGTTTAGCACATGGAGGCAAGAGTTCTTTGAAATAATTTCTTGATCGCAATTTCCGTAGAAAAATCCATTTGATTTTCTTTGGTAAATTCTCCCCCTCAATATGTGCATAGGATATTTGAAATCATTTTATCACATAGAGGAAAGAGTTCATTTGAAGCACATCCACGATTACAAAAGCCATTTAAGAAACCATTTGCTCCCCCTCAATATGTGCATCGATAACCGAAAGAGTTTAGCACATATTAGAGAGAACTTGCACTTTGAATCAAATCGATCATCATTTATCAAATTTCATAGTAAATCACAAATTCTCCCCCGATAAAAAATATCAAACCCTTTGAGATTTTGGATCCCAAGTGATTTAATAAGGTTTAGAAAACATGGGAGAATATGTGCCTTTGTTTAAATACTCTTTTGGTTTTTGGTTAAATGCTCCTCCACAATCATATGCATTATGAATTTCAAAATCGTTTGGCACATGAAGGAAGGAGTGCTTTTGAAACAGTCACCCTTTTAAAACCGATTTTAGATTTAAATCACGATCTCACCCCCGATCAAAAATTTCAAACCAATTGAGATTTTGGATCCCGATTGATTTAAATCATTTGGAAAATTTTAGGGGAAAGACGTGGCAAGATTTAATTTTGAAAAATGATTGATACGGATCAATTACAGACATTAAAGATTGTTAGTGTCAGGTATGATAGTTTTTAAGAGATCTTTAAGTAAAATAAAACAATTTCACAATCAAACAAGAACAGAAAAAATTTCATTTTGAAAGATCTTGATTCTTAATGAAAAATCATACCATGACATAACATTAAATCTTTAGATCACCACTTTATTACGTACAAACCGGAACTTATGTGAAGAAATATCGTTTGAAAATAATTTTATTTTAAATCACTCTCCCCCTCAATCGATGACCGTAGTCGTTGATTGAGTGACTTAGATTTTGATAAAAAGATGAAGTCCGGTGATTTTCAAAATTTAGTCCAATGTATTTTCAAAACAATAATTTTCCATTTTCAAAACAATATTATTAAAATTGTTTTAAGAAATATGGTATCATCACTATTTTCCTGCACAAAGAAACGTTAGGTGGTTGAGAAGCTTCTATTGTTGCTGTAGGGCTTGGAAGAAAAACCGTCTGCTGATGCAGTGAGACTTCTTACGTTGCATTTTAATGCCAACTGAGGTCAAATTAAGCTCCGTTTCTTCAATCACTTAGAAGAAAACCATCTGCTAATGCAGTGAGACCTCTTACGTTGCATTCTATGCCAACTCTTCATAGAAGTCAAATTAAGCTCCGTTTCTTCATTTGTCAACCCAAGATCTAGTTACCCTTTCCTTTTGGCATCCAATCATCTTCATTTGTGGGATCCGGATCGGGAACATTCTTATATACCAATATACCTGCATACGTTAGTGAACACACATACAGATATATGGTGGTCGACATCACCCAAACAACAATCGACTAATAAAAGTCAATTCAACATATCAATCAGATCATGTAAAGCATGAGAATAATGTGTTTATCAAACACTAATCATCTAATCCTAACAATCATATCCTAGGCACCTAGTCCTTCAACGTAGGTTAACATCATTTTCAATTAAGCATATAGGATAATTAGAAAGCCCGTTAGATGATATAGATTTGAAAACATTCTCCCCCTCAATCAATGACTTTCTTTCTGAAAAGATTAAAAGCGCTGAAGTCATTGATTGAGTTTTAAATTTTTTACAAAAACTCTGAAACTGATTGATTTAATAGCAACTCATTTTCCACCAATTGTGTTAAAACAAATATTTTTCTGAAGAATTTTAGAAGGAAAAATATTTGAGTAGGAACAACAGTCCTTCGACATACTTTCCTTAACTAGTTTTAGGATAAGTGCACGAAATTTTGTGAAATCGTTTAAGCAAAGCACTTTCCTTCTTTGAAAAAACGGGTGGCTATCTGAAATAATAGCAAGCCATAGTTTAAGCGGGGGTTACAGTCTGAAATAACTGTAAGCCATAAGATTTGTGACATGTTTCTGAAAAAGAATATTTAAACCTCCTGCTCGAACTTCATCTATGGTCCCGTGCCATTATTGAATGACATTTCTAAGACCGCAGATGTTATCGATACCAGAAGACATGTCTTGAGAAAACATATTTTTGGTCTTTTTCAAGTTTTCTGATTTTTATGGATTTTTGAAGGTTTTATGTTTTTCTATTTTCTTTTTGTTGGTTTTATAATTTTGTATTTTGGTTTTTAATAATTATTTACAGGTAGAATAGATTATATAGTTTAAGAAGATGATGATACGAGTACCGAGATAAGGATATCGAGCAGCCCCGTTGTAGAAGATAGAAGACATCATCTCTTAAACATTCACCACCAAAGCTTCCAAGACTCTTGAATCGAAGAGAGAAATTGATCCACTTGAAAGTGAGACTTTGGTGGCTTCCCCCCAAACCGTAAATCTTCTTATTAAGCAGATTCTATGCTTTCTTTCAAGCTTGCCTTAGCCAGATGCACAAGGATGCACACCATATCATCGATCTTGCTGCTCCATATAAGAAGGATCATTGTAAGTCTCCGTTCGAGGTTATACCATCAAGTAGAACAGCAACGTTTCATCCCACTCATAACTAATCTTCTCAAATTTCATAACCACTGAAGTCTGAAGCGATCCATTCCAAAAAGGTGTCAAGAGAACAGTTCCCCCAAGTAGTTGAATTGATGCAGTCAGTCTCTTTGCATAATGCTCAAGAACTCTCCCGAATACACATCATGAGGGTAATGAAGAACACCTCCCCAATGTTTACATGTTTCGTCCTTGATGATTGTGTATGAAGCTCAAGAACCCGAAGTACACCAATATCCAAGAACTCTCCCAAATTCACATCATGCCCGGAGAGAAAACACCTCCCCAATGTTTGTGGTAAACAATGGATTTCTTCCCTGATGATCGTGTATGAAGCTCAAGGACCCGAAGTACACACATTCCCCAAAGAGAGAACAACCGATAACATTGAAGAAGCAGGCCGAATCACTGATTATCTCTGCGGATGACAATCTCTGCGGATGTCAACTCCGGAATAAGTGATTATATTTGTGAATCACTGATTAAGCCCTGAAGTGAGACAGCTAAGCGCCCCCAATGTACACAATTCTCTCTCCCCTGATGATTGCGATAACATTGAGATCATCACACACTTGTGTACCTCTTATATCTTTAGAAACTTTCTCTAACATCACTTCCCCCACATAGTTGGAATAATAACACTAAACGCCTTGATGAGTAAAACCTTGAGTTTCTCTGCGGTCATGACATTCGTCTTCCCGGGATATCTTCAATCACTTAGAAGAATTAAGTTCATCAAGTTTACTCGCCATGAGTCAAACCTTGAGTTTCTCTGCGGTAATAACATTTGTCTTCCCGGGATATCTTCAATTACTTAGAAGTATTAAGTTCATCAAGTTTACTCGCGTTTTGGTGCTTGTCTCCTTCCCCCTTGCTGGTTTTGACACTTCAGAATCAGGAAAACATTATAAGCCCAAATACTTGAAATATGTTAAGAAGATCACAATTAGCTCAGATGTATCTATGAGAATCAACATGCTGAACAAACAGAATGAGCCAGTCTAATTGGGGATTAAATCAGACATTTCACCCTCCCCCAATTAGTGCTCTCCCCTAAACCGACAATCTTTATAATGAATGCTTGAATAAAGAAGAAGTCTTTAGATCTTTAAATGCAACTCGTCTTTAGTCTTCTAACATGTAGCAGAAAATGTAGAACAGACTGTAGACTCGACCTTCTTCAAGATTGTCCAATTGGGGAATAGAAAGTCAACATCTTCAACTCACCAAATGCATTCCTGTTAACTTACAAGTAGCAAATCCCCTTAACTAAAATCCCTCCCAATCAAACAAGAACATAGAGATGTTCATTAAAGAAATCAGCCCAGCAACTAGAAGCACTTTGTCATTAAACTCATCAGTCCGTATGAAGATGTCAACCAATGGCTCTTAAAAAGAAACTCCATGTAAAGATGACCCGATAAGAAGAAGCTCGGTTCTTACATGAGTTTGGAGCCGTTTGACCATTAATTCTCATAAATCAATCAACCATGCAGTAAATTCACACTTCTTCTCCCCCTCAAGAATTGCATACGGAGTTGCCATTCTTGATTAAATAAGTGAAATCATCCAAATGTAGTCTCTTCACACTTCTCCCCTGCAAAATTAGCACATGATGTCGCCATCGTCATTATAGTTGAGCAAGTGGAATAAGAAAAAAAACAATCAACAGTAGTCTGGTTCACTTGATGACTGAAGTGCATGGAAAAAGCATGAAGCATGTTGTGAGAATGGTCATAATAAGAAGATTTCTCTTCTTCAGAAGATAAAGTGCATTGAAGCGTACACTTTTATTTTCTTTGAGAACGAGGCATGAACTGTTGTGTTCATACGTCATAATCTCTCTCTTTTCAATCTCTTGGCAAAACTTGTAATCCCCCCATTATCATTCAGTAGGCTCTTTGTCGTGACAGCTGATGGAGAAAACCCAATATGATGAATTTGAGCCTGAAGTAAACTAACCCGAACTCGTGACTTAAACTTGCACATATGTAACAAAGAGCGGTGCTGAGACTTCATCCTCCATTGAATCTCTAAGTACTCTATACTCTTCAACCAACCAACCATCAAGTATAAGACGTACATCACCTCTTGAAAATCCATAATTAAATGTGACACTGAGCACTACAACGTAACTCCTTAAAGTGATAGTTATTTTTGTATTGATCAAAGCCCAATTCCCCCACGTGGTAAAAGAGAAGGAAAAGACTCCCAAAAATAACTAGATTTCCAGGTCTTCGTTTTTGGAAAAAAGCTCGAACAAGGATCTCGAAGAATCTTCATCCAACCATCCTCGATACCTTCAGATACTAAGTACACTTGCCCGTGATATTTCACTTCAACCTCAAATAGATAATATTGAATTAACGCCGTTGTCACATCTTCTGGTTAAAGGTACAAATCTAGCCTCCATTGATGTTTTTAGTGAACTATGATAATGGTTTCATCCCGACTATGGTTAAAAGCACATAACCCTGTAAAACCAAGTAATAACCAACCTGCCATGACGAATATCCAAACACACATCCAATTCATGAAGTACACCCTTTTATCCCTTCTTCGAAGCAGAAACCGTAGCACCAACATCAGAAAAGATCCCGAAATACACTTTCCTTTCTCTAGGATGAATCTATCATTACGGGATTTTACAATTCTATAGTTTAAACCGAGAAATAGTTTCTTTCGCGGGATTTTACAAAACCAAGAATAAACCGTAAGAAAGATCCGGAAATGCACTTTACTTTTACCAGGATGTTTCTATTGTCACAAGATTTTACAAGTCTATGATTTAAACCGAGAAATAATTTCTTTCGCGGGATTTTACAAAACCAAGACTAAACCGTAAACAACGTCAGGTTGAATGTGTTATGACAATTTTGGTTTCGGTGAATATCTGTTTTAGGGGAACATGCAGCGGTTCATCAACGGTTCAATCTCCAACATCAATAACATCATCAACCATCCAATAAATACTTTGGTAAACACATCATTCACGCATTCTGTTGGCTATTGCAGTGACAACATGGAGAAGTAAACCCGATATGCCAAACTTGACCATGAAGAGAAATTCTCTAGATTTGTTACTTAAACTTGTACTGATCCTTGTGAAGAAGAAACGGTGTACCCAATGTACAAAACCTCTTGACGTATTCTCAACTGCATGAGACACCAAAGTGATAGTTACGTTGTGGGTTAAGAGAAAGAATCACAACCGGAACTAAAATAGCCAAGTCTTTATCACACTCTATAAATGCCCAAACAAGTCATCTTCGTGGTAGGGTAGAAAGAAAGAAGACGAAATAAGTAAACAACCCCGGAAAACCTCACTATAAATCCCAATAAGAAATATCGAACACAAACAACCCCGAAGTCCACATTGTTCAACCATCAACTCAAGCCGAGACATAAAATTTTCCGTGAAAATGTATTTATCAAAGTACCAAACCTCACAACCCTTTGAATCTCATCATCAAAACTCATGATCAAATTTTCATCAAGTCACAAATCTCATTATGTCAAATTTCTTAATTCAAGAAGTCTCAAAAACCTCATACCATGAAAACTCATTATCACAATTCTTATTTGTCATACAAAACTTATACTGGATCCATCTTAAGCCCATTTTAAAATTAGCACATCCGATATTAAAAGCCCATCCAGAATTAATTTCTCATAAGAATCAGGTTTTCCAAAGACTTGGGCAAAAACTCATGTAGAATATCCGAATTATAACGCCCATTTCACAACATTCATTTTCGTTAAGAGTGTGAGTAAGTGAATATCCGATTCAAACGATTAAAACCGAGGCCCAAAAGTTACCACATAACCTATTCCAAAATTAATACTATTTATCACACGATCCATTGAAATCATTTATCCCATCCAAACAATCAAATAACTCATACACGATCAAGAATAAAGTGTGATTAACCGGAAATCTCGCGTTCATAATTGTTAAATCCAAAGAAGATGTGTGACCCTCGTCTAATATCAATAACGTCTAAACGTAAAAAAAATACTACTTGGCCCAAGAAAATTGTCACTAACACTCGTCCGACCCAACATCCTACAAACACATATCCAATGCTTGGCCCATAAAGCATTCACACGATCCAGTACTAGATAATGCCTAACATTTCGGATATAAATTACACCACTTAGCACACAACAACCCTAATAAAATTCTTTCTTAACCCCAATCTTATAACTGTTCGCCCCCTTCTCTGATTTAGAAAAAAAAATACGCCTCTCATATTCATCAGTCAAGCATCATATCAAAACATAGATCTAATGTCTAATCTCACTCATTGTTTTCACATGACAATCTACAATCGAACCCACACCATTCAATCCAACGAGCATCTTTCTACTTTGATGTTTGATCTCGCCACAGGGATGGCATGAGACTCATGAATCATGACTCGTCTTCAACGTCCAACAAAATGGGTAAGTAAAATGGTTGTGGTAGTTTATGTTGTTTGAATTGGACCAAAGAGTATGAGAGTAACATCATGTTATATCTCTGCTCTTAAAGTCAAAAATGAATTAAAGTTTTTACTGCTTCAAACAAACACAAATAGATCGATGAAGATTGTTTAACTTTTCTTTTCGTTTAATAGACCTCGAGCCTTGAGTCTTGATATGCTTTGAATATTTAAACGAAAATAAGGTGGACAGAGATCGTTTAATGATTCATTTTTAAGCTTATTTGGGACTTTGAACGTACTCGTGAGAATGACTAACATAGTTGTTATATCATTTTCATATCAGATTCGGATATACATTAAAAGAATTAGATTGGGTCAATGATGTTAGGTTGTTTACGTTGGTTAGATCATAAAGATCTTGATAATACTGTCTTAACCACGAAACAACACGCTGGGATCTTTTGAGTCTTGCAATAATTATTATTATTATTATTTTTCCGGATCTGTTGAGATAGCTTCCAGTTATGTAATTTGTTTCTGTTGAAGAATATGGACCAAGGATGGGTGAAACCTGAGGTCATGAGTTGAGATTGGTATTTGGTTTATTTGATATTGTGGTCGTGGTCTAGTGGTAGTTTCTTCTTCATCCTTTCTGATAAGTCGCTAGGTCTAAGTCGCTAGATCTAAGTCGCTAGGTCTAAGTTTTGTGCCAAGTCGCTAGCGAGTTATGTGTCAAGTAGCTACTTCAACAAGTCGCTACTCCTTGTTAAATAACAAGTCGCTAGGTCTGTAAATGTGGCAACTCGCTACCCCATTTTTCAATGAATCTAGACAACTTGTAAATACAAGTCGCCTCCAGTACATTTTCAATGTGACAAGTCGCTAGCAAGATGTTTGAGTTTTTCCGGCGAGTTATTCAGACCATTTTCCAACCATATGCATACTTACCCAGAAAAAAATGACATATGCAGAAAAACACTTAATTTTGACCCAGATTAGACCTGACCATATGACAACTTTTAACCAATGTATAATAGCAACTTGACCACAACATTAACTCAAATGGTACCAAAAGTCTAAAAAATTATATGAGATAAATGTTTGAAAAAGTGACACAAAACAGACATATGCAACTGTATAAAGTCATAGGACTTTTGGGCCAAAAAGGATACTAAAACAAGAGTAAACTGTTTTACCAAAGGATAAGAAAAAAAACTTTTCGGACCACAAAATAGTATCAAAAACAGTTTAAAACATGATACAAAACCATAATAAATCATCAAAACACATAACCATGATATGAAACCACACAAATCAACACAACACAAAAACCATGGCTCTCTGATACCAATTGAAAAGGATCTTATATTTATTGTGTTAGATGATTCGGGTGGCCTTGGATGATGATGATACAAGTTAGCCATTAGAGAGAGAAAGTAGAGAGTTGGGTGTTTTCTTGGTAGAGACTTGATGAACAAAATATGAAAGGTTAGATTGAAAAGCACCACCCCTTCCATGGATGGAAGGGGTATTTATACTTACAAACATAACGACCTCCTATCGGCCTGTGGATCAGGTATACAGTGGGTAAAGACCCGTCCTTCCTCCACGGTGTACTCTAAACTATTCTACGCTACTGACTAACTAATTAACTACATAATAACGTAAATAACTACAAGTCTACGAGCTAACTTATGCTAGATAATATTTGGGGTGACCGACTCTTCACTATGGAATTTCCAATTCCTAACTACCATGTTGATGACGAATCTTCTTGGTTTTGATTTGAGATGAGATGAGAGGAAGATGAAGTTTTGAATGAGAGGTAATTTTTGAAAATGAAAGATTTGAAAAAGTGGGGATTTGATAAAGTGGCCGACGAGTGGTTTATTTATGGGGTGGGAGGAATTTTTGAAATTTATGTTTTGTTTTATTATTGGAAAGATATGATTTTTGGATTAAAAGAAATAAAACACAAGTTTTATATACCCCTACTTTAGATGAGAAAAAAAATAACACGAATGTGGGAAAAGGCTACCTAATGAAGCTTCATGTAATACATGTATATGCACAAAAGATAATCATATAAATACCTATGTAAGCATACTTAATTATCAAGTTAATATCATTTTAGAGATAAGTAGAGAATCATACCTCTAACGCACTTAGGAATGTCTTTACAAATGACACAACAAATGTCACTAGACAATTCCGGCTCCTTTGTGTTCAAGATACCTTCTTAAGGAAGGTATTCTTGTTTCCAAGCGATTCCTATAGCTTGGTGGGTATGAGCTTTGACTAATCAATATGACAAAGAAGATTAGTACATTTAAATAGAAGATAAAAAAATGTTGTCATTTAATCAACATTCAAACAAGGAGTTTTAAAAGACATGGTGTTTGTTTTTATGAAAAACCTTCTTTGTAGTTTTCAATTAACCATGGATTGTATCAAGTTTTTAAAGTACAATATACTTCAAAAAACTTGGTAACCCGAAGCTTTGATGCCAATTGTGGAAAACTAGAAGGGGGGTTGAATAGTTTTGCCAATTAAAACTTTCTTTTAAACTATTTAGATCGACTTATGTCAATCTATTTGGATGTGTGTTGGATGTTGATAAACAAACATATAAAAGTATGTAATCAAAAGATAAGAGTAAGAAGCACAAAAACACAACGCAAGTATTTATAGTTGTTCGGCTACAAGGACACCTTCCTTGCCCTACTCCACTCCCTGAGTCACCTACTCAAGAGTTCGTAAACACTACACCAATCTCCTTATGGCGGAGAAGCCTTCACAACGTCGCCTACCCTTTTTCCGGTGCTAGGCTAACCACCGGGTTCTTTCACTCCAAGGTGAACCACACCTACACAACGTCGCCTACCCTTTATACGGTGCTAGGCTAACCACCGGGTTCTTTCACACCAAGGTGAACCACACCTACACAACGTCGCCTACCCTTTATTAGGTACTAGGCTAAGCACCTAGTTCTATTACAATGGAGGAACTACTACCCAACACTACACCAACGACTAATCCCAAAGGAGATCAACTCCTTACAACATCATCAAGGATATCAATATCCTTGGATCTAATTCTAATCTAACTTGTACATCGAAACACACCATATCGAATGTACATCTAAGGCACCTTTCACTAATGCCTTTTACTAGATCTTCAAGACACCTTTCACTAATGTCTTCAACTAGATCTTCAAGACATCTTTCACTAATGTCTTCAACACTACACTTCTTAGTAAAGAGAAAAGAACCATCAACAAGAGGACTTCAGTAGTCTTGATGATGAGGAAGCATGGCAACTCATGGACTTGAGCTTGCTTGACTTCAAAGGTGGTGATCTCGCCTTTAAGAGGAACCTAGAGAATCACACAAACACAAAACTACAAACATAGATATCTTGGATCTGAGGTTAGTGAGTTTTTAACTCAGGGGGAAAGTATGTTAGAAAGGGGTGAGAAACAATGAAGAAATGGCTCACTATTTATAGAGGAAAAATTCTACTGTTCCTCGGATCCCACGGATCCCTCCCACAATGGATCCGTCTAGCGTAAAGCTAGGGATCCGTAGGACGCTCCTCTTTACCCATGGGTATTTTGGTTATGGGTCATGGGTCATGGGTTGATCCATTGGTATTCTTTTAGATTCAATGTATCTAATGAGTACAATGTATCTAGTCTTGTGGGTATGGGTCAATACCATGGGTTATGGATATTATCCATATATGATATAGGCATGATGTCATGCAATGGGTTATGGGTCAAGCTCCATGGGTCATGGACTTTGGGTTGTACCCAACTACATTCAATGTATTTGGTCAATGGGTTGTGATACTTAAGTTTCTACCCATTTATATTACCCAATATACTACATACTAGTTATGTATATATTTTACCCAAATATGTAAACACTAGTTGTTGTACATATGTAATATTAAATCATAAAATCACTTATACTTGTTTTAGTGTTGTATGTGAAAATGTGAATATGTTAGAAACTATTAGTTCAAACCATTTACGTATTTTATTTGTTTTGTTAAAATGATTTTACGTTTGTTATCGACAAAAAATTAGAAGATCGTAAAATATAAATAAACGTTTTTATGGCTTATTTGTATTAACAATGATAATATACCCAAATCGGTGGACGAGATGATGAGGGTAACCGCATCTTTCCTCCGTGGGGAAGTAGCTGCTGGCAATCACGAAAAAAGGAGGACGCTACCCCAAGTGCAATGGAAGCCGCATGAGTCCGAACAGAAGCAAGGCTTCAAGAGAGGGTACAGAAATCAACTCCGGATGGACCGGAAGTAGTATAGGTTCACCCTTCTTTCCAAAACACCCAAAGAAATATTGGCGTTGGAAAAGGCGAAATTCAAAACACTCCACCAATGCTTACACCGATTGAGAAAAGAAACGCCAACAAATATTGTGAGTTTTAAGGAGAAGTAAGACACAACACGGACGAATGCATGCACCTAAAAAGACAGATAGAAGAATTGCTGAGAACCGGAAAGCTGTCAAACGTGATAAAGGAACTTAAACAAAATAATGGCAAGGATCAGTCCAAAGCACCTAAAAAGGGGAAACGTCAGGAAAAGATAAGCCTCTTGCAATCCTGATGGTGCAATCTCAGCAACGGGTGATAAGACAAAAAATTACACAAATTTTTTCCCCAAACCAGAACATTTCGTTCCCATCACTTGCGGAAGAAGAAGGTAATGACGGACCAATGGTCATCGAGGCAGAGATAGGTGGACAGTTTATACATCGAATGTATGTCGACGGAGGCTCCGTATTAGAAGTCATATACGAACATTGCTTCGAAAGGATCCGTCACGAAATAAAAAGGCAAATGGTACCCGACACAACCCCCCTTATGTGATTCAGCGGAGAAGTAATATGGCCGATTGGGCAGATATCGTTGTTAACTAAAATCGGGGACGACGAGCATTCGACATCAGCATGGATGAACTTCATGGTAGTAAGGTCCCAATCGCCATATAACGGGATTATAGGAAGGCCAGGGGTACAAAAACTACACGTCGTGCCTTCAACGGCGCACGGAATGATAAAGATCCCGGTAGAAGGCGGAGTTCTCACAATTCGCAGTAGCAGAATGTTCTCGTTAGAATGTACTATGGTTTCCGAACCAACGCCGCAGGACGTGATGGAAAAGCAAATTGAAAAGCGAATACACGTGGGAATACATCCGGAACATCTAGAAAAAACAATAGCCATTGGGTCAACCCTATCAGCTGAAGGACGAAAGAAGCTATGTGACCTGCTAAAGCAGAACTTGGATATATTCGCCTGGTGTCCAGCCGACATTACGGGTGTCCCAAGATACATAGCAGAACATAACCTAAACATACGTGAAGGGTATACTCCAATAAGGCAAAAGAAGAGAGGTCAAGCACCGGAAAGTAACAAGGCAATACAAGAAGAAGTAGAAAAACTTGTGGATGCAGGAATCATGAAGGAAGTACATTATCACAGCTGATTAGCCAACTCGGCAATGGTAGCAAAGCATGATGGAAGTTGGAGAATGTGCGTTGACTTCAAGGACCTTAATAAAGCCTGTCCGAAAGATGGTTACCCGTTACCAGAGATAGGTTGGAAAGTTGAGTCACTCTGCGGATACCCTTTCAAATGTTTCCTGGACGCATACAAAGGCTATCAGCAAATCCAGATGGCAAAAGAAGATAAGGAAAAAACAACCTTCATCACAAATCAAGGAATATTTTGCTACACTAAGATGCCATTCGGACTAAAAAACGCAGGAGCAACATAACAGCGGCTAGTAGACAAAGCTTTCCACAAACAAATTGGTAGAAACCTAGAAGTATATGTCGATGACTTAGTAATCAAAAGCCGTTCGGAGGAAGAAATAATAAGGGATATAACGGAAACTTTCAAAACGTTAAAGGAAATAAACATGAAGCTTAATCCCAAGAAGTGCCCTTTCGAAATGGAAGAAGGAATGTTCTTAGGGTATACAATAAACAATAAAGGAATAAAAGTATGCCCAGAAAAAGCGGAGGCTGCACTAAACCTCCCATCTCCTAAATGCCTCAAAGACGTTCAAAGACTGAATGGGAAGCTAGCAAGTTTGAATAGATTCTTGGCTAAATCCGCTGAAAAGTCACTACCATTCTTTAAAACACTCAAAAAGTGTACAAAAAAGAGCGACTTTCAATGGACGAAAGAGGCGGAGGAAGCTTTTAAGCAAATGAAGAAGATGATAGCAAACCTCCCCACCCTAACCACACCTCAGGAAAAAGAAGAACTCATAATATACCTGGCAGCAGTTAAAGAAGCGGTATGTGCGGTACTAATGACAGAAAGGGAAGGCAAATAGACACCAGTATACTTTGTGAGCCGAGCCCTGCGAGGACCGGAAATAAATTACACACCAATGGAAAAGCTAGTATTATCTCTGGTGCACGCTATAAAAAGCCTGAAGAGGTATTTTCATGCACATACGGTAGTAGTCATCTCGGACCAGCCAATCAAGCAAATACTATCAAGGCCAGAAGTTGCAGGTAGATTACAAAAATGGAGCATTGAGTTAGGGGAGTATGCCATACAGTACAGACCAAGAACATCCATCAAAGGACAGATTCTAGCGGACTTCATAGTAGAACGTCCAAATGATGATGGAGAAGATGAACCAATGGAAGAAGAGGAATTTCCACAGCCATGGATCCTGTTCATAGAAGGCTCATCTTGCATAGACGGTTGTGGAGCAGGCCTCATACTGACAGACCCTCAGGGGACGGAGTTTACTTATGCTCTAAGGTTCGGCTTCAACAAAACAAACAACAAAGCTGAATATGAAGCCTTGATAGCTGGGTTACGGATAGCAGAACAAATGGGAGTCAAGAATTTGCAAGAAAATGTAGACTCAAAACTGGTGGCAAATCAAGTCAATGGAACGTACATTGCAAAAGAATCAGGAATGATTCAATACCTGGAGAAAGTAAAGGAACTTCTAAAAAACTTCTGGATGTTCTCAATCAAACAAGTGCCCAGGAGCGAAAACAAAAAGGCAGACGCCCTAAGCAAAATGGCTTCTACTAGCTTTGCACATCTAAAAAAGCAAGTATTAGTGGAAGAGCTCAGTCAAAATTCAATAGAAGAGACACCGCTCGTCGCAATCGCGGATGGCAATTGCGGAAGAAGAAGGATACACATGGATGACACCGATATATGAATACCAGGTAAAAGAGACCCTCCCGACCGAGAAAGAGAGAGCACAAGAAGTTAAAAGAAAATCACAAAGATTTGCAGTAGTCAATGGGATACTTTACAAGAAATATTTTCTTGGACCATGGTTATGGTGCGTCAGGCCCCTTCAAGCTAACTATGTGTTAAGAGAAATTCATGAAGGGTCTTGCGGCATGCACGCAGGGACAAGGTCCGTGGTGGCCAGAGCCCTGCGTACCAGATACTACTGGCCTACCATGCACGGTGATGCCTGGAAGGTAATCCAAGCATGCAAAAGCTGTCAGGTGCATAGACCAGTTCTGAAACATCTGCAAGAGAAGCTAACGCCTATTACTTCCCCATGGTCGTTCCATAAATGGGGAATTGACATCGCATGACCTTTTCTAGAAGGGCCTGGGAGAGTCAGATTCCTCATAGTAGCAATAGACTACTTCACAAAATGGATAGAAGCAAAGCCGGTAGCCACCTTAACAGGAAACCAGATCAAAAAAATCGTGTGGGAGAATATCGTATGTAGGTTCGGACTCGCGGGAGAAATAATATCCGACAACGGAAAACAATTCCGAGACAACCCATTTAAAGAATGGTGTGAAAAATTGAATATAAAACAACACTTTGCTTCAGTCAAACACCTACAAGCAAATGGACAAGTAGAAAGAGCAAACAAAATCCTAGGGGAAGGAATAAAGGCCCGGTTGGAAGAAAAAAGCAAAAATTGGCTAGATGAACTATCGCACGTCCTATGGGCACACCGCACAATGATTAAATCTAGCAATGGAGACACTCCATTCTTATTAACATATAGAACGGAAGCTGTCATACAAGCTGAGATAGGGATGCCCACATGGAGGACAGCGGAAGCAAACATAGAAAAAAACGACGAAGCACTGGAAATGAACTTAGACCTCCTTGAAGAAAGAAAAGAACAAGTGGCAATACGAGAAGCAAAAAGCAAGGCACAAATGGAGAAATATTATAACTTAAGAGTCTGTAATACAAGTTTCAAGCCAGGAGACCTAGTATACCGAAACAATGATGCAAGCCATGCCGAGGAAGGGGGAAGCTAGGACCCAAATGGGAAGGACCCTACGAAGTCACGGAAGCTCTAGGAAAAGGCGCATACAAGCTGAAAGACCGTGTGGGAAATCCAATCCCTCGGACATGGAATGTTTTCAATCTTAAGAGATGTTACATACATCAAGTGTAAGCAACCCGTTCCTCGCGGATTCCGTGAAGGAGGGTTAATGTCACAATATATCTTTTTATATTGTAATGTTTTTATGATTGAATGAAAAAAGGTGGAGCTTAGCTACCTTCACCAGCTTTTACTTTAAAAAATTCTAGATCATTTAATTTAAACAACAAAAAAAATTAACATATGTAAGTAAGACGCGCATACATGTGGGCACGACCCATACAATGTTATTCCGAATAACAAAAGGCTGAGTAACCTTCAAATTACCTCAAGATACGTAAGAGATGTTGCAAGTCCAATATCAGGCGAATAACCCACAAGTATTCAGAAAAGACTATTATAATAGGCACATCAGTGTGAAGATTAAATAGCAAAACACTAAAAAGTTTTGAAATAATGAGATATGCATACGATAGACTGTCTACACTAAAAAAATAAAAGTGTCGCACTTCGGCAGGCCAAAAAATAGAAAACATAGAGTACCATTACAATGAACTATACTTGACTGGAAGGATTCACAAACGGGTCCGTCCCAGACTGTGAACAGACATCCGCACCAAAGTCACTTGCATCACCACCATGCTCAAGCACATCCGATACTTTAGGAACAGACAAATGAATTGATTCCACTAAAGGCTCCATACATGAAGGAATAGTTAAAGAAAACCAAGTATCTGCAAGAGCCAACCAATCGTGCTGGGAACCTTCCCTCGCTTTTTTAGCTCTATCAAAACAACCCTGGATTACAGCAGAAAGGGGAGACTCGCTCATCGAAGAACTCCCAGAAAGACAAGCAGGAACGACCAACTGCTCCAAGTAAAACTGCTTATTAAAAAGGGACGAATCACCAGAGGATACCTCATGACGGAGTAAACGCATGATGTTCTCAATATAAGAATCCTTAAGAGCCTCTAAGGAGGATAGCAAAGGAAACTGGACACCGCGGAGCACTTGAAGAGCACTTTCATAATCAGCCTCGGCAGAGGGGTTAAGAGCCGCAACACGGGAAAGAGATGTACCAGCCGTACCATGAAAATGCCCGGCGACAAGCCCTTCTTGCATTCCTTTATCAACAGAACAACTAATAGCATCACTCAGTGCATCCAGTTAACCTTGCCAATGCCAACATCCAGATACGGCAAGCTTGGGGCCTTCGGACAATAACCAACGGTGAATCGACATAGCAGTAAGCAAGCACGGATAAAGTCTCTCCTCTAAATGCAAGACAACCTTTAGGAAGAGATCCTTCAAACAAACAAGTTCCTTGCACAGGGGCGGAGGTCCAAACATTTACTTTCCAAAACTTGCACCTGAAAATGACAAATTTCAAAGGTCATAATAAAAAAGTGAGGGAAGAAAGAGCGGATAGAAGAAAAAAAAAAGAACAAAAGAGAACCTGTTTAACAAGTTCAGTGTTGCGGGATTCAAGAGCAGAGTTAGCACATCGTAACCACTCAAGCTCGACGTCCTTACTAATAGCAGAAGATTCCAGCTCTTTGATTTTGGCACATAACCCTTCATTTTCTTTGTCAGCCGCTCCTAAAGATGATACTTGGCCACGAAGAGACAACAACTCAGAAGCATCAGATTCAGCCTGTGCCAATTGGGACTCCAACCCATGAATCAAGTCAGCTTGAACGCCACACCTGGCGGATAATTTCTCCTTCTCTTGCAGATAGCGCTCTGCACGAATCCGCAACCCAGAACCAAAGCACAAATGACGAGCCGACAAGATTTTGAAACCTAGAAGCAAATGGTCGTAGCTCATTTCACGAAGTAGGGAGGAAAGCCTCGGAGGAGCAACCCCGTCAACAATTTCACGGCAGTCCAAGGGATTGTCAAGAAGAGATTTGTTCAACACTTTCCAATCCGGAAAATGGCGCTCCTGTGAGCACAGGGGGTCAAACCCAATAGAAGCCCGGGCATCACCAGTCAAAGGCTGACCAACGGAAGGACCAACAAGATCTTCAGCACCCTGATTAGCCCCTCCACCGGAAGATGAACTGAAGAAAGGAGAGTCATTCTTCAATACAGGGATAACATCTAGAACAATTGCAGTAGCAGTGGTAGCAATTACCAAAACATTCTCAGACCTGGTACAAGAAGTAACCTCAGCTCCAGCAGCAGCGGTACTAGAATCAGAAGAAGAATTAGAAGAAATATCCAACATTTTTGGGAGAACCAATATCATGCTAACGCCTGAGGGAAGAACCAACAGAAAACCCGACCTCACGCTCAGGAGTGGTGTAAATAGAAAAAGTAATGAAAGGCCCAGTGTGGGGGGCCATATAGCCTAGCTCAGCTTCCAAAACACTACTAATTAATAAAGCCTGAATGCCATCAACAGGAATGTTACTGCTAGATGGACCCGGTTGAAAATCAGAATGAAGTCTCCTGGCGGGACTAGAAGGTCCCGGGACACTCAGCAAAGGACCCGCTTTTCTCTTCAAAGGACCAGAGGTAGAAGGGTCAGCATCAGAACCTGTAGCATCAAAAGATGATCCATCACCAGTATTAACACTAGCATCTTCTGGCTCAAAAAGAAGATTAACATCAGCCTCCAACTCACCCTCAGCACGGGGAGGAGCAATGGGGATAAGTGGCACTGTACGGTGAACAGGAACTTCAATAATGGACGGCTCTCCTTAATGACGTGGACGTGTAGTCATCATGGCCTTCATAGGCTCCGGAGATTTAATATACTTGGGCCAAGTCATGACTGCACAAGAAAAAGAATATATATATATATATATATATATATATAAGAAAAAAACGCAATCGAAACTCACCAGTTCGATCATCATGAAGAAACTCAGGGTATACGTCCTCATCCAAAGTATAATGGCGGCTCAAGCCAACCCAGTTGTGGAGTCCCAAACCTTGGATCTAGAACACTTAGCTTGCGAACATGTAGTTGCCTTGGATGATTCCAAAACAACAATGAGAAACTTTGTTGTAGATGCACACAAGTATGCGGAATCTACTTGAATGCACTTAGAGTATTAATGTAAGAACAAGTATAAGACCAACAGCTTCAATATTACTGATTAATAATACGAGTACTCTCCTAGTACTAGGGTTTACAACCTTGAAGCTTTTCATATGACGGCTAGAGTATTGGTATGTGCTTAACCTAGCTAGGATCTCCTTTTATACACTAAGGAGATCCTTTACAGAGATAACTATGCATTAAGTATATCATATCTTCTATTGGTATAGAAGATATGCTGTTACAAACCTTACACGACATACTTAATATTGAACAGTACAAACTCAACACTATCAGTACTAACATTTTCACTATCAATACTAACTAGTTAATACTCTTCTAATAATACTATCAGTACTAACTTTATCATAATAAGTATTAGCTCCCAAAAGCGAATTTCCCAACAATCCTCCCCTAAACTTGTGATTGGGTTTTTGAATCACAAGTTTCTTCATTCCTTGAGGATTGTAGGATATTGGATTTCACATACACATCAAACCATTAATACAAGTAGGCGTATAAGAGTGTTTTAGAGAGAGAAAGTTAGAGGTTTAGGGAACTTAGTGAGAGAAAGTGAAAGATATTATTATGAGCTCCAACTCTCTACCTTGGAAGGTAGAGAGTATTTATAGTCTTACAATAAAACGCCACACAACGGGCTGTGGATCAGGCATACAGTGGGTAAAGACCCGTCCGTCCTCCACGGTGTTACTTAACTAAATACTACTTAACTTAAAAGAACTACGACTACGAGCATTCTAACGATTACATATACTTGAGGTGACCGACTCTTTAATACCTGGAATTTCTAATTCCTAACAATCTCCCCCTAAGGGAGGTCACCTCAAACATATACTAAAATTACATTGAATACAAACAGATATTACATTAACAATTGTTCTTGCATTCTTGATGTAGTACTTTGCTCCGAAGCTCGTAGTCATTGATTCCTCTCTTTGCATGTTTTGTTAATCCAAGTGGAGGTCTTTTACTGATCCACGTGATGATACTTTTGAGCCAGCTTTTGAGATCATCAGCTAACAAAAATCTCTGAGACATCCATTGTGGTGTTGGTATTATGTGATGTTGTGACTTTCGGACCGACATGCTCACATTCTGGATCATGATATCTTCTCATCAGAGTAGCGGAAGTTTTCGTTGATTCATGATATTGGCAGCAGCGTAGCAGAAGCATGGGGTGAAAATATCAGAGTCATTGATGCACTTATCATGATTTCTTGAGAAATAAATGTATTATGTGAGCATGCGGCTATGGATTGACCGCTCCATTCTGATTAGCTGCAAACGTAGAGTGTTCCTGCATAAAACAGTTAGCAATAAAGCACACAGGAGTGTCTTTGATCACTTTTGTTGAATTGAGGTACACGGCCCACGGTTCCCCATTGATCAGTACAAGTACTGCCTGTGATCGGGTATAATTCCGAAGAATTTCCTTGACAGGGTTTCGCAGCTGCTCTAGCTGTTCTCAAACCGGAACATCTCAAAGAAGACAACACGGAGTGAGTGAACCAGCGAATAGAGATTCACTGATTGATGAAAAGAGATTTGAAAGACAATCGTGTATTGCTCAATAGAAATTGTTTTCGCAATACAACGAAGGTTTTAATGAAAATCAATTATCAATCATAAACACCTTTTGATTTGAAGTATTCGTACACGGTCGAAGTGCTAAAGAAAAAAGTTTTTAAGCACAAAGACCGGTTTTTCAAAGGTATCCGTCAATCCATAACCTGAACCAGGATTGATTCAAAAGATTGAATCGCTCCATTGTTTCTGTTCAGTTGTCACATGGTTGATCTATTGAATAGATCTCACATGCCACCTACCAGGAGCTTGTTTGATGTTGGCTCCAGAAGGCTTTCCATCTTCATTGTGAATATTTTTATTATATCACTCGGATGTTCTGGCAATACCACAAGGATAATGCGTAGGACTCAAGATATAATCTCTCTTTCCACATTGTGTGAAACAGAGAGTCTTCATTGAAAGTGTCCTAATGAGATTTATTGATGATCTCGTGGCTCTAGACTCAATTTTTGCATATTTGGATCCTATATCAGAGACTAGGGAGAGGGTCTCCTTCAATATCAACAATCTCTAAGAGAAAGTCGATAAATAATGTAGGTTCCCCGTGAGAATGAAACAAGCCCTTTTAAGAGGAACTTGAGTGGTTTGGGAAGATTGAAGTGCAGTGCGTCACTGGGTCCATGACGTCTTGTCTTCAATACCGATGTTACCATCAGTAGCATATGAATTGAACCCGGTTTCTGCCCTAAGGTTGAATATATGGAGGGCTATTTGTTTTCACCATTTTCTCATTCAATTCCTTTTAATTCTTCAACCCCTTCAGTGCTTATCGAGACTTCATAGCTAGAACCTTGTTGGGTTTATTCTAGTACTAGCTCAGACTCAGTCCGCACTCTTCCCATATCTCATTTTTCTCCTTTTATCATCATACCTAAGAACTCTACACTAACTAGTGGATAGTCCCTGGGTAGATCCCTCCGGTTCTGGCGGATCATGGGAACACATACCTAACCTTATCATCCTTATATCACCATACATAAAGTAAAGTTGGTCGATCTATTTGGTATTGTTCATCTGCCATTGGAACCAATTGAAGACCATTTGAAAATCAATCCAGATACTTAAGATGTATTATCAAAGCATTTTGTACCTGAATTGTTTTTGATATTTTTAGAACGAGAACTCCCCCTCAACATGTGCATCAAATATTTGAAATCGTTTTGCACACGGAGGAAAGAGGAAGAATTAACATCTTTGATTACCATTTTCTAAAAGATATCAACATCACTTCCCTGATCAAATCAAGTAGATAAAGTATTTTGGGGAAGGATGAGGTTTTTATACTTTTGCTCCCCCTCAATATGTGCCTCAAGGTTTGAAAAGAGTTTTGCACAAACTAGAGGGAACCTGCACATTGAGATAAATGATCACGTTTCAAATCATAGGTTTAAGATAGATGCTCCCCCTCAACATGTGAATGGAAAATTTGAAATCGCTTGTCACATGCGGGGAGGATAACTTGTACATCCTTGTAAAACCATTTACCGAATACTCAGTTTAAGTCCAATTTAAATCACAAATTCTCCCCCGATCACAATTATCAAATTATTGAGATTTGTGATCTCTTGTAGATTTAAATTGATTTTGAAAGCTTTTAAGGAGAATTGTGACTAGATTATGAAAATGTTTTAACTGATAAGGATCGAATTTAGAGACTTTAAACTCCATTGATTAAACATGCATGTATATCTTTTGAAAACAATTGAATGCCAAATAACTTTTTTTAATTTAATTGAAATCATTCTCCTCCTCAATCAATGACATAGGTTGTTGATTGAGAGATTGATATTTTGACAAATAAGTCCAGATGATTATCAAAAATAGAGACTGAGTTATTTTTCAAAGCAGTTAGTTTTTCAGCAGATAAATGTTTATAGAATCAGCATGGAATTTTGAAAAACATGATAAAGAATGGCTTTGTTCTTTCTTTTAAAAAAAAGCGGGTTACTGCCTGAAATGATAATAAACCAGGTGTTTCTCTTTCTCTCAAAATATATATATATATATATATATATATATATATATATATATATATATATATATATATATATATATATATATATATATATATATATATATATATATATATATATATATATATATATATATATATTTAATAAAAATTCGAGCAACATCTAAAGTCCCGTGTCATTCTTTGAATGACAGCACAAAGACCGTAGATATTATCGAACCGAGAAAAACATGACAAATTGACAATATTTTTTGAAGATTTTTCGAATTTTTCAGATTTTTTTTTTATTTTTTTTATTTTTTTATAATTTTGTATTTTTGTTTTTCGAATAGATATATACAAGAGATAGATGAGCATAGACCTTTACTCCTCGTCTTCCTCCTGAAGACATTTGAGTGTTTCTGGTTGAAGGCTTTTCAAGCCTAGTCGTGGAAGTATGAACTCAAAACGTTCTCTTGGAAGAGCTTTGGTGAAGATGTCTGCTAACTGATATTCAGACCTCCCAAAATAGAGTTCCACCACACCTTTTTCCACTTGTTCCCTGATGAAATGATGTCGAATGTCGATATGCATTGCTCTTGAGTGTTGAACGTTGTTGCATGAGAGAGCAATAGCACTTTTATTATCACAGTACAGAGGGATTTTGTTGAATTCAAAGCCATAGTCAGATAATTGAGATCTCATCCATAAGATTTGAGCACAACAAGATGACATGGCTATGTATTCAGCCTCTGTAGAGGAAATAGAAGTACTCACTTACTTCTTTGAAGACCAGCTCACAAGCTTATCACCCAAAAACTGAGCACCTCCAGATGTACTTCGACGAGTGTCTTGACACCCTGCATGATCAGCATCTGCATAGGCTGTTAGTGACATACCGGTGTCCTTCGGGTACCAAAGACCCATATTGATGGTTCCTTGGAGATACCGAAAGACCCGTTTAACCGCTTCAAGGTGCTTTTTAGTAGGCTTAGCCTGGTATCTAGCACACATGCAAACAGCGAACAAGATGTCTTGTCTACTAGCAGTGAGGTACATCAGGGATCCAATCATGCTACGATATTTCGTTTGGTCAATCATGATCCCTGAGTGGTCCTCATCTAGTTTGGTTCGATCAATCATGGGAGTGTCAACAGGGTCACTTGAATCAAATCCAAATTTCTTTAAGATCTCAGTTGCATATTTAGATTGATTTATGAAAATGCCTCCGGGACTTTGTGAAATTTGTAATCCCAAGAAAAATGACATTTGTCCCATCATTGACATTTGAAATTTTGAACTCATTTCATTTGAAAAACGGTCACACTCATTGGGGTCAGTCGAGGCAAAGATGATATCATCAACATAAATTTGAACATGAATTAAATGTTTGCCTGACTTCCTGGTGAACAATGTTGGATCAACTGCTCCTTTGCTAAATCCGGTAGATAGAAGGAACTTTGATAGTGTATCATACCATGCCCTTGGAGCTTGCTTTAAACCGTAAAGAGACTTCTTCAAACGATAAACGTGAGTAGGATGCTCTCGATTCACAAATCCTTCCGGTTGGCTGACGTAGACGACTTCTTTAAGATCTCCATTCAGAAATGCCGTCTTTACATCTATCTGATAGACTACCATGTTCTTACTAGCAGCATTAGCCAAAAAGATTCTGATTGCCTCGATTCGAGCAACTGGAGCAAAAGATTCTTCAAAGTCAATACCCTCCTCTTGTAGGTATCCTTTAGCAACTAATCGAGCCTTGTTCTTCAACACATCACCATGCTCATCAAGTTTCACTTTGAAGATCCATTTTAGAGCAATAATCATAGCACACTCTGGAGCAGGTACTAACTCCCATACATCAAGTCGATCAAACTCATGAATTTCATCTTGCATAGCGTTGAACCAGCTGTCTTCATTCATGGCAGTTTTAACATCCTTTGGTTCGATCTTTGAGAGTACGGAGTTGAAGAAGCACCACAAGGCATCGGTTGCAAGTTGTTTCCGTGTTGATACAGGATGAGAGGGATTTCCAATGATGTTGTCTAATGGATGATCGTGAGTCCATTTTCTAAGGTGTTCATGTAGCAGTTGTTGAGGGACTGAGGTAGCAGAGTCGATGTCTCCTGAAGAAGATGGTTCTGATGATGATTCAGGAGCAAATATGTTTTCAAATGGAGTATCTTCAGGAGTAGCAAAGGGATTAACTTCATCATTGATGCCAGAAACAGTTCCATGATGTACATTTGAAGAATGATGATTTGTTGATGAGACTGAAGGATCAGCAGCAGGCGCTTCTTGACTTAATGATATTGAGACTGAAGGATTGACTTCATTCACAGGAATATGAGCAGCCTCTGTTGTAGAAATCGACACCTCATTAGTACTTGGCTCATAAAGTTCATCAAACATAGGATCAAACAATTTCTTTAAATCAACTTCAGATGGAGGTACATATGGAGTTGCTGGAGAAGAATAAGGTACAAGGGATGAACCAATGGGACTGCTTTGAAGTGCGGGTCCTGAACTGGATTGTCCAGGATCCATTTGACCGGTCAGGTCATCAAACGTAACGTGAATTGTTTCCATGATATTTCAGGTTCTTTTGTTGTAGATTTGGTATCCCTTTTTGTTTAGGTGCATATCCTACAAAAACTCCAATGTCTGCTTTAGCTCTCAGTTTGCCTAAGTCTTGACCCTCATTAGTTGGATAACACAATGTACCAAACACACGAAGGAAAGAGAGATTAGGTTTTCTGTTGTGGACCAGTTCATATGGTGTTTTTCCATGAACAGTGTGAATCAGGGAACGATTTTGTGTGTAGCATGCAGTGGCAATAGCTTCAGCCCAGAGAAATATTAGAACCTTTGAGTAAATCAGCATTGTTCTAGCAGCTTCCACAAGAGTTCGATTTCGTCTTTCAACTACACCGTTCTGTTGAGGAGTTCGTGGAACACTTCTTTGATGGCTGATTCCAATGCTTTCATAGAATTCACTAAGTTGTTTGTTAACAAACTCAGTACCATTGTCTGTTCGGATAATTCTGACGGTTTTGTTAAGTCGAACTTGCAGCTGTTTGATGAGTTTGATTATGATATCAGGAGTTTCATCCTTTGTCCTTAAGAACTTGACCCAGGTGAATCTAGAGTAATCATCAACCACAACTAACACATATTTCTTCCCAAAGATATTCTGCACTCTCATGGGTCCACATAAATCCATGTGAATTGTATGAAGAACTTCTGTAATTGAGTTTGTAGGTTTGGGTTTATGGGCATACTTTTTGCTTTTTCCCAATTGGCATGCTGAACAAAGATGACCTTTTTCATACTTTAGTCTAGGTAAACCTACAACTAAGTCCTTTCTGGAGAGATCATTGATGGTGCCGAAGTTCAAGTGATTGAGACGACGATGCCATAACCATGACTTTGTTTTCGAAGCCTTTGACAACAAGCAAATTGGAGAAGACTTCATCATATCATCGATAGAGATGGTGTATAGATTTGAACCACGAGTTCCTCTTAACAGTTCCTTACCATCAAGTTCTCTTACAAAACAAGTATGTTTTCTGAAGGCTACTTCTAGATCAGAATCACAGAATTGACCAACAGAGAACAGATTATGACCAAGACCTTCCACATAGTATACTCTAGAGATAACACTATCACCAACAACATAATCACCATAACCCATAATTGCACCGAAATGATCATTTCCGAATCTAACTGTACCGTTGAATTTGCTCACGAAGTTCATGAGCCGTGACCGATCGCCAGTCATATGCTTGGAACAGCCTGAGTCCAGGTACCACAGAACGATTTGAACGATCTGCAGTTGAACACAGACAAGAGTGGATAACTGGATAATTGGGATCCCCATGCAAGAATGGGTTCCATTTGGTTAGAAATAGAAATTGGAACACCCACATCAGAAATAGAAACGTCCTTATCAGATATTGAAGCAATGGAATCATTATAAATAGATGCAGTACTTGTGTCCGTATTTTCCCTATTCAAAGTATGTCCACTTCTTAAGGGAATAGTTCTACCCGTAGGCATCCATTTTCTAGTGGGCATTGTCTGATTAACCTTTCGGCCAACCGGTATCCATCTATATCCTATCTTACAGAATGTTCTTCCTGTGGGTTTCCATTGTTTTCTAACTTTCTTACGTTTTTGCCCTTTTGCCTTCTTAACATGATTTTTTGCATTAACAATATTAACTGGACAATTAACATCATTAGGCAAAACATTAACACCACTTTCATGATTGGAAACAAAATTCAAGCAGACATCAATACAAGGTTTGCAAAAAGTATCAGAATTCGAATTAATTACAGTACGCCTATGGCTAATACTAGAATCAACACGATTCGTTTTATTCGGCTCAAAATTAGAGTTCCTAGGTTGGTCTTCTACTCTTTTCCAGTGCACTTTCTTAGTTTGCGAGGTCCTATCATTCCTTGTATTGTCTTGAGACTTTGACCTGCTTGCTTTAATGTCACTGATTACTCCTGTAGAGGGAATGGGAACATTAGTTTTTGCTACTCTTTGCATCTCCTGTTTAGATGTTCTGGGATCTGAATTACATGCAGGCACACCAAGGTTCACTTTCTTAACACTAGAAGTGCTGGGATTTGTACTCCTAGAAGGCACACTGGAGTTCTCTTTCTTAGCATTGACAGATCTGTAATCTGAACTACTTAAAGGCACACTAAGGTTCACATTAAAAACATTTGGCATAGAATGAATATCATACTTGGCACTAGGCATCGAACATGGAATCAAAGGATTAACTCTATCACCTAAGGACTTTGGGCATATTGTGATTAAGCATTCTAGAATATCTTGAGATCGTTTGGCATATAAGCATGCATGCCCAATTGCATTGTCAAGTGGTTTCTCTAATTTATCCTCTTCAACAATCTCACGGAGACATTCTAGGCTGTCCTTAAGATGTGAGAAATATGTTTGAATAGCAAGTTTGTTATTCCTAAGATGAGGAGGAACATATTTCACAGACAAAGCATATTTATTACAGACATGTACCTTTGATACACCATTCTCCCCATTGGTCATTGGCATCTTCCCTTTTACCTGACTCTTTAGATTCTCAATTTCTTTTTGTAACGAGACTACCGTTTCGTTATTTTTGTTACGAGTGACCTTTATAGATTCAAATAACTCATTGAAATGACGTTTAACCTTTTCATTTTCTTCAAGAAAACTCTCATTTTCTTTTTGTAAAGCATTTACTAAGTTTTGAAGATGAAAATTTTGAGAATTCTGAGAATCTAAAGGAGGAGGCATTTGGGGACCAGTCACATTGTTCTTTTCACCCTTTAATTGAGCGATTTGGGCTTTCAACTTTCTGATCGTGTTGCAATGAGCTTGAATCTGTTCATCACGTTTGTTAATTTGAAAAACTGCATCAAACTCTGGAGCATCTGAGGATGTCTTGATATTTGAAGTTTTGACATTTTCTTTAAGATGTTGATATTTTAGTTGTAAATTAAAATGCTCAGCCTCTAGTTTAGAAAAATGTTTAATCAAATTGTCGTGATCATCCAGTTCAATTTTATCATTAAGTTTAAAATTAGTCTTTTCAAGCTCAATGACACGATCATGGGAGACTTTTAGGGCAACAGATAATTCATGAAATTGGGAAGCATTAATAGAACAATTTGTAGCAGTGAAAAACACATCTTGAGCAACACATTCAGTAATAAGAGTCTCATTTAATGTATGCAAGTTCTTTCTCTCAATCTCATTATATTTTAGTGCTCGCTCATAGTCACTAACCTCAACTATCATTGCATCAAACTCCTTTTCTATTTCTTTAATGTCTAAGTTCATTCCCTTTTTAAGACTTTCAAAATGATCTTTTAGCAGTTTAAAGAAAGGCATGACTTCAGTTAAATAACATTCTTTCGTTTGCTCAAAACCCCTTTCTCCTTCAGTTATACCAGTGGGTGTGATCCTTTTCTTGCAAGTTTTCTCAAAATCAACAAATAGTTGAAAGATAACATATTGACTAATTAAGGTCTTGCTTTTAGTGGCAATTGTTCTAGGAACAAGATGCATTGGTGTATTAGGAGGATACGCAGTCGCTCTAGGCATTTTCCAAAGGGGAGGGTTTGTTTCAACAATATTTTCAGCTTTCTGCATATCTAAATCCATTTTCCAGAAAACTTGTTCGGGAGTCAACAATGTCTGAGGCTTAAACATGTTCAAGGAAATCCAGTTTTCCTTCTTGTAATCATGGGGTGTGATCTTTATTTTCTTCTCTTTACATTTAGGATCATCTAATTTCTTGTTCATCTTTTCACTAGTGACTTCATCTAATTTCTTATCTTCCTCTGTGCACTCAAAGCAACTAGGTTTTTGTCTAGGTTTAAGAATCTCATTGCCATCATAGATCACACTTTGAGCTGTTTTGGCTATCTTCCCGTACTCAGGGTTAGGCTTATCTATAATGGGAACACTATGCTTATCGCTTAAAATTCTATGCTTAGTGATCATGTGAGCAGTCTGAATGGTGTTCCCTTGTATGTACAACTTGTTTTCAAGTTTGTTTTTCAAAGTATTCAGATTAGAAAAATCTTTCAAGAGTTTTGATTCCTTTGCATTAAATTCTTGCTTAAGCATTTTCACATTTTCTTGAAGTTATTGTTTTAGCTTAGCAGTTTTAGAAAGCTTTTCTTGCAAGGAATTTAACTCTTGTTTTAATACTTCTTCTCTAAAATTACTTTTTCTAATGATTGTACGCACTTGGTCATCCATTTCCTGCTCACGAGTGGTCAACTCAAATTTTGCACGTTGTTCATAAATAGCAACACGTTCTTTATAGGCATTTAGTTCAGAAACTATAGAATCATCAGAGGCACATGCAGTGAATTCATCAAAAACATAATCATTATTGACTGCAGAAGATGCATCACTTGGTACAACTTCACTTTCACTTTGTTTCACATATTGATCATATGGGACAACATTGATACTACCCATATTTTCAATATTTGATTCAATAGTTTCAGTTGATTGTACTTTGTCATGCATCTTTTGCACATCAGCATCATCGTATAGTTTTAATACCTCTGAGATGAGTTTGTCTTTGGATGGGCCAGCTTGTGGTGAAGATGAGACCTTGGGAGAAACCATTGGAGAAATGCTAGCCATAAAAATTGTGTGTGCAGTAGGTCCATCACCCACATCAGAGTCGTATGCATCACAATCAGCGACTTGAAAGGCATTCTGATGATTGTGACCTATCTCCTGAATTGGCTGCTCATCCACATCTGCATCATAGGTCTTGGCATTTCCCTCAGCAAGAAACAACAACTCCTCTTCATCCAAAGCAGCACCATTATCCTGAGCTTGTACAAGCAGCATCTTATCTCTGAAGTAATCAGCATTCTGAGGGTGTTTTGGCGATGTGCAGTTCCTTGCAATGTGTCCCTCACCTCCACAATTGTAACATTTGATTGGCTTTGCTTGACCTTGATTTCCATTCCTTCCTCTATTCTGATTTGCAGCATAACCTCTACCAGCTCCACCTCTTGCTTGTTCGTACTGTCGCTCTTGAACTGGCTGCACCATAACCTTCCCATCTCTGACAGTGGCTTGATTATGTAGGTTGGAAGCAGTTCTGAGATTGTTGTTGGTGTGTGGAAGAGAGTTCATGTTTTGACTAATCAGGAGAGCCAGTTGATTAATGATGTTTCCCATGTGTGCATCAGCATCAGCTTGTTTGAACATAGGATCAGGAATGAGTTTGTGATTACCATTACCCATGGGTATGACTTGTGATGCTTTGGTTGTGATTCCGATGTTTGAGTAAAATACAGTTGAATCATTTGATGAGCTTGTTTCACCCTGGTTGGTTTTGAACTGATTAAGAATCATTTTTTCAAACATAGCATGTCTCTCATTTTGGAGAAGAAAGGCATACAGTTGCTCATAGTTTGTATTCTTCAATCCTTTAGTGAGCTTCACAGAAGTGACAAACTTGTGCCATTCGGGATTCATGTTGTTCACAAATTTTGAGTTCAACTGATGTTCCTCATATCATTAACAAGCTTGTGGAATCTCACATAATACTCATAAACACTCTCATCTGGTTTCATCTTGAAGTGTTCAAATTCATCATAGAGTTGTGATTCTCTGTCTTCCATAGTTAATTCAGAACCTGAGAGAAGCATCTTGACATTATCCCACACTTCCTTGGCTTCGGTGTTGTGATTGATCAGCTTGTAGATATCTTTTGGAAGACCTTGAAGTACGATGTTAGAAGCCCTGATATCAGCATCGAATCTCTTTTTCTCCTTATCATCGAGCTCATCATATGTCTTTGGTCTGTCAATTCCATAGATCATTGTTCCATCTTCAGCTGTATCAATTAAGTCTCTAGTTGTCTCAACCCGATATGGTCCTTCATCAATGGATTTGAGAATGTTGACTCCATTTTCCTTTCCAAGACAGTACAATCTGATTCGTTGAGCCCAAGAGTCGTAGTCAGTTCTGTCAAGCATGGGTGGACGAGTATCTGAACCAGCTTCTTGAACATCCTCGGCAACAGTGGAGATGATTGTAGGAACGTTGGTAGACATGATGACAAATTAAACGGGATTTTATAACTCTATGATTTAACCGGGAAATAGATTCTTTCACGGGATTTTACTAAATCAAGAGAAAACCGTATTTAAAGGAAATCACTCAAGTCGCTAGGAAAACTGTGAACCAAGTCGCTAAGTGCTAAGTCGCTAGAGTTCTAAGTCGTTATATAACAACTCGCTACAATCCAAGTCGCTAACAAAATTTTGGCAGCAATTCGCTAAGCACCAAGTCGCTGAATATTCAAGTCGCTAAATAGCAACTCGCTAGGTACCAACTCGCTAACACCAAGTCGCTAACAATATAAAGTACAAGTCGCTAACTTAAACCAAGTCTCTACTCGTAGTGGGGAATCCACTAACTGTACTTTTTGTCGGCTTGTCTCACTAGACAAGTCGCTAACCCTAACTCGCTACGGATTCCAACTACAACTCGCTACCAAATTGTAAACCAAGTCGCTACCAAGAAAGCTTTTCCGTGGCTCAAGTCGCTAGCATGAAAAACACATAAACACCACTTTTTAATCCAAAAACAACCCAACCACTATGATTCAAACCTTCTAAATCAAAACCTAAACACTTGAGATGATTCTAAACACAGAAGTACTATCAAAATCCAAACTTTAACACTAGAAATCAACCAATTGATGCACAAACCACTAAACTTTTTCAAACTCAAAAACCACCTAAAACCACTAGAAATCCAAAGCTATGTAAGATATGATCTAACCATGGCTCTTGATACCAACGGTAGGATATTGGATTTCACATACACATCAAACCATTAATACAAGTAGGCGTACAAGAGTGTTTTAGAGAGAGAAAGTTAGAGGTTTAGGGAACTTAGTGAGAGAAAGTGAATGATATTATTATGAGCTCCAACTCTCTACCTTGGAAGGTAGAGAGTATTTATAGTCTTACAATAAAACGCCACACAACGGCCTGTGGATCAGGCATACAGTGGGTAAAGACCCGTTCGTCCTCCACGGTGTTACTTAACTAAATACTACTTAACTTAAAAGAACTACGACTACGAGCATTCTAACGATTACATATACTTGAGGTGACCGACTCTTTAATACCTGGAATTTCTAATTCCTAACAAGGATTCTTCCAAACTCACTTTCCTCTGCTAGGTCTTCCAGCCTGGTCAAAGATTTTTATCAGCAACTCCTTAGCCATTTCAACTGCATTTCTCATTCTTAGCCCTGCTGTCAGCATTTGTAGAAGAGTTCCAAGTGCAAGTGGGTAAGTTCTTTCAACCAGCATATAGATATCAGTTCCATTGCATGTAGTGACCAAGTACAATCCACAAGAATCAATCAAGGTCCAGCTGAGAGCTTCATCACCAGGTTGAAACTTCCATTGCTCTCCTGATGGATCTGGTTCAAAGATATTTTGGAGTTCATAAAGTAGCTCAAGATCCTTATCATTATCTGGATCTCTGTTCTTGAACCTGTCTTTGACTAACTCCCATAGCTTGAGTAGATCCTCCCTGTCAATGAATGCAAATATATCCACCAAATACAAGTAAGCATTTGTCCTTCCACCAACTCTGTGAATCCTCCAATGCCCTTTCCATCTTCAGTGTAGATATCCTAGTTAAAGATTGGATACCTAGTGTTGATGGGCTCTGAGTATAGTGCTTCTTCAGGAGCTTCAATTAACATCATTCTGTTGAGCTCTTCTTCAGTGAGTCTACCCTCATCTTCAGAGGCTTTTAATCTTTTAAGTGCAGTTGAAGAAGCTCCTTCTTCTGATGGTCTTTTGTAGCTTCCAATTGGCTGTGATCTTTCAACAACATCATCTTCATGCATAGGTTTGAAGTTGAGACCTTGCCTTTGTATTTGGGATCAATTTTTGGAGCTGAAGAGGTTGGTGATGTTGGAACACCTCCTTCTTGAATAACCACTCCTGTTTCTTTAGGCTTGGGTGCTGCTGACTTGGTCTTCTTCCTTAGGTACAGAACAGGAGGCTTCCTGTAAGTAAGAGAGACGGGGATTGTTTTCTTCAAGCTTTGAAGTCCCAATACAGCATGTTTCTTTCTTTCCTCTTCATCACTATCTTCATTTGGAGTGGTAGTGATGGTAGTGGCCTCTATTATTGTTGCTTGTTGTAGATCAGATGCTATCTAAACAATTGGGCTTAGTACTGATTGAAGAACACCAGGAGTACTAACCATAGTACTATCAGTACTAACTACAACACTAACAGTACTAACTGGGATAGTATTGATAGTGCATGTAGGAGTACTGAGTACTTCTTCTACATCAATGTTGACCTGTACTTCTTCTTCATCAGCAAAAGGACTTTGAAAAGCTGAAGCTGCACCACCTTGCCATTGACCAAATTCACTTCTACCTTTAATATCTGAACTCCTCCCCTGTTTGGTAGAATCCTCTGTTGAGGTGCTAGAGACTCTGAACTTAGCCTTTCTTTTAAGAGATGCAGTGAGTGGAGATGATTCTGCATTAGGCTTGGAGAGAAGCTTGACTTGATGCTCTAAATTTTTCATCTTTAGCATCATTCTGGTATGAACTTTTGCAGCAGCTTTCTTGTGTTCATCCAAAGCAATCTTCAATGTGTTCACCTTTCTGCATAAAAACCTGTACAATTCCATCATATCCTGTAGTGATAAGCTGCCCTCACCACTTCCAGTTGTGTGACCTGCTGAGAGAGGTGGGTCATTGGGCAATTGAGATGCACTCCCAGGCCTAGCCTGAGTAGATACACCCCCTTTTTAGCCTTTGCCTGGGTCCACCCTGTGAGGAGTGCTCACTAGGTGTTGGCATGGTTTGGGTCTTATTGATGTTACCACTATCCTCACCAGCTTCTAAGCTTGGTTGAGTAGTGGCAGCCCTTACCATTCTATCTCCTACATCAACTGAGATAGGCTCATCTGGTACAATGTTAGGAGGAGAATGGGGCTGAGCTGTCCCACTCCCCTGTCTGGAGTGCCTACTGGTTGATGAAATTTGTTGATTTGGAGAGTTTTCAGGATCTGTGGGTGTGTGTTGGGAGCCATATGTGCTTGATGGTCCTTCACCCTCTGCAATAAGAATGTTTTGAAATAATGGCACTACAACCCCACTATATCCTACCACAGCCCTTAACATATTAGAGAACACTTTGGCTGTGAGTATTTTGGATGGATAAACATTTTTGTTAGGCTGCAAGTTTTGTTTCAGAAGATCCAAAAATATTTGTATAAACCTGGGATACATCAGAAACTTGGTTTTGCTAACTGCATTTTTAAGCATACACTCAAAAATATAATTTGAAAAATTGAACACCCTGCCTGTTGCAAGGCAGATCAAGGTTGTGGCTATGTTTGTGGGAAAAGCATCCCAGCCAGTCCTTTTATGACTCAAGCAGTGTAAGAGGGTATGAATTAGAAACCTCCATTGTGGGGAAAACTGACTTTTGTGAAAGATGAAAGTATTGTCATGTCTATACCCCATCAATGAGAGTTGTTCAATTATTTCAGTGGCTGGCAAAGTGCTAATACCTTCAACATCCCTAAGATGAAGATGTTCTCTTACAGAGGCTTTGGTAATAACAATTTGTGTGCCATCCACTGTGCCAATTAACTGTTGTACCCCTTCCTTAGTTGTTGAGGCAATAACAGTTTGCCAAAACATCCTGACGGGGGTACATAAGATAGTAGGATTTAAAAGTAAAGCAAACCTGGCGCTGCTTCTATTAAGGAAAGCTACTATCTCAGTGAATTCTTCATTACCTTCTAGCAAGTCCAAGCACGCCACCATGTTGTGCTTATTGACAAAATCAAGAGGAGCCATGAGCAAGAAGAATAAAGGTTAGTGAAGTGGGATTTAATTGCAAAAGCCTTTAGTGAATTGTGGTGAAAGCAATTGGAAAGTTATGCAATATATAGAGATTTGGAGAATATTAGTTGAACCGCCTTGTAAATATTTATGGTAATAAGTGAAAAGAAACCAATTAGGAAACCCTTTTATAAGGAAACAGACGGTAACAAATTTATTTGCAAAAGTAATCATTGCATAACAGACTTTTGGAATATGTACTAACGGCTAGTTCATCAGTACTAACTATGCTTATCAGTACTAACTTATAACCATCAGTATTATCTCAAAGTTTGGAAATTATAATACTGAAACCCTAATTTTGAAAGGATTAAGTGTGGTGACAGACACTTAATCAAAGTCGGCCTTACATGGCCTCTAGTTTGGTGAAAACCAATAGTTCCAGTGCTTAGCACTGCCTGTGATGGATAGTCCCATTAAAAGGGCCTTCCTGACAGGGTTTCCAGCTCGTGGCAGGTGTTTCCTCCAACACAAGTGTTGGATTCACGGTTTCTTGTTGTTCTCTAAGCCAGATACCTTTGGGCTAGTCACATTATCTGTAAACATATAGAATGGCAAAGAGTGGGTTAATGCAGAGTGACCTGACTAACTGAAACCATCAATTCATGTTCATAAATACCACAAGATGCGACATATTGCTTTGGCATCACAAAGTCCATAGTTACAGCAAGGTCCATCATGTGGTGGCTTCAGTATGAGCATAAGAAAGAGAACCACATGTGCTGTAACATTTAGTCACCAAACCATATCCATAATGCTTGTGTTATACCTGAAAAGTTAGTCCAAGACCAAGAAAATACAATCCAGGACATTTTATTGCCAATCCGTATTAACATTACACAATCAGTATTAACCAGATAACAATCAGTACTAATCACCAGCTTACAAAACTTTACAAGATAGAGAGAGATAAGACATATTATGGATGAAGCATCCCAATACTTGTGACCAAGTTCTGAAACCTTCCCAATTCAAAAGATTTTGTTAAAAGATCTACAACATTAAACTCAGTATCAATCCTATCAACCTGAATAAGTTTATTTTCATTACAGTCTCTTATAAAGTGATGTCTTATTTCAATGTGTTTAGTTTTAGAATGAAAAACTGGATTTTTTATCATGCATATAGTACTGTTGTTATCAATATAAATGACAATGCCCATGAAAATTTACCCATAATCAAGCATTTGTTTCTGAATCTAGAGAACTTGACCACAGCAACTTGCAACAGCTACATACTCAGCCTCAGTTGTAGAGTTTGCCACAATGCTCTGCTTCTTGCACTGCCATGAAATCAACCTATCACCAAGAAACTGACATCCTCCTGTGGTTGACTTTCTATCAAGACTTGCTCCAGCATAATCATTGTCAGAGTAAGCTACCAGATCAAAGGGAGAGTCTTTAGTATACCAAAGGCCTAGTTGAGCGTGGCCTTTCAGATACCTAAAGATTCTTTTAACTGTATGCATGTGAGAAAGATTTAGAGAGACTTGAAATATTGCACAAGCACACACTGCAAACATTATATCTGGTCTAAAGGCAGTCAAATACATCAATGATCCAATCATTGAACTGTAGAGGTGCTGATCAACTTCTTCACCATCAGCATCTGGAAGTAATGGCTTATTATGCTCTATAGGAGTGCTTGCAATCTTTGTATTATCATAGCCAAACTTCACCATAATCTCCTTGACATACTTATCCTGACTGATAAATATGCCATATGTCTTCTGCTTGACCTGTAGCCCAAGAAAGAAGGTGAGTTCTCCCATAGAACTCATCTGAAACCTATCATGCATCAATTTTTCAAATTCTCTGCATAGATCCTGCTTGGTTGAACCAAAAATAATGTCATCTACATATATCTGAACCAACAGGATGTCATTCTTCACATTCTTGATGAATAGTGTCTGATCAATCTTTCCTCTTCTGAAGCCATTGCCTAAAAGATACTTGGCTAAAGTTTCATACCAAGCTCTTAGGGCCTGATGCAGACCATAGAGTACCTTTTGAACCCTGTATACTTTGTCTGGAAAGTTAGGATCTTCAAATCCTGGAGGTTGACAGACATAAACTTCCTCCTCAATCTTTCTATAGAGGAAAGCACTCTTCACATCCATCTGGTATACTGTGAAGTCTTTGTATGATGCAAATGCCAAGAATAGTCTGATAGCCTCTGTAACACCCCGCCTTTTTTTTACCACAATATTGTCCGCTTTGCCCGCAGGCTCACGGCTTTGTTTTTGTGGCCTCATTTGAAGACTTCCCAGCAGGTCACCCAAGCCAGTACTACTCTCACATGAGCACGCTTAACTGCCAGTTCCTAAGAACTCCACCCGCAGTATACCACAAAACGCGTTGTGTCATTATAAGGCGAATGTTATCTTATGAGCCCAACATCTCTCCAGGCCACAACCGATGTGGGATTTGCCTAGGGTGTCACAATACGCTTAACTGCGGAGTTCTGATGGGATCCGGTGCATTAGTGCTGGCTTGGGTGACCACAATAACCTGGCTCTGATACCACTTGTAACACCCCGCCTTATCTGACCACAATATTGTCCGCTTTGCCCGCAGGCTCACGGATTTGTTATTGTGACACCCTAGGCAAATCCCACATCGGCTGTGGCCTGGAGAGATGTTGGGCTCATAAGATAACATTCGCCTTATAATGACACAACGCGTTTTGTGGTATACTGCGGGTGGAGTTCTTAGGAACTGGCAGTTAAGCGTGCTCATGTGAGAGTAGTACTGGCTTGGGTGACCTGCTGGGAAGTCTTCAAATGAGGCCACAAAAACAAAGCCGTGAGCCTGCGGGCAAAGCGGACAATATTGTGGTCAGATAAGGCGGGGTGTTACAAGTGGTATCAGAGCCACTCCTGAGCCGTTCGGGATGGTGGGGCAAACCTCATCGAGGATGATGAGTCTCTAAGGGGGGGGGGTGATTGTGACACCCTAGGCAAATCCCACATCGGCTGTGGCCTGGAGAGATGTTGGGCTCATAAGATAACATTCGCCTTATAATGACACAACGCGTTTTGTGGTATACTGCGGGTGGAGTTCTTAGGAACTGGCAGTTAAGCGTGCTCATGTGAGAGTAGTACTGGCTTGGGTGACCTGCTGGGAAGTCTTCAAATGAGGCCACAAAAACAAAGCCGTGAGCCTGCGGGCAAAGCGGACAATATTGTGGTCAGATAAGGCGGGGTGTTACAGCCTCAATCCTTGCCACAGGAGCAAAGATCTCTTCATAATCAATCCCTTTCTATTTTGTATACCCTTGAGCCACCAGTCTAGCCTTGTTCCTTATTACCACACCTCTTTCATCCTTCTTGTTTCTAAAAACCCATTTAGTGCCAATAGCTCTCTTTCCATCAGGAAGATCCACAAGAACCCATAAATTCTGAAGTTTGAACTGGAGAAGCTCTTCCTGCATTGCTTCTACCCATGCTTCATCTTCAAGAACTTTGTAGACTTTCTTTGGTTCTGCTTGTGAAACAAAGCAAGCAAATAGACATTTTTGAGTGTCCCCATGTATCCTTTCTTCATAGATGGCACTAAAGAATCCAGTCTCACTATGCTAAACTTTAGATCTTGTAGTTCTTTCAGCATTGACATCCCCAATAACATTTTCCAAGGGATGATCCTAATTGATTCTTCTATGTGGTGTAGTAGGAACAGCATAAGATGAAGCTTTATTGGTAAAATCAATCTCATCAGCTTCACCATAAGGATCAGGAACCTCTGTATTAACAGATGGAATAGAATGAGGACCATCAGCACTAAATTCTGGCTCATTAGTACTAACATGTGGCTTATCAGTATTAACCACATTAAAACTAATTACTTGAGGTTCTATCACTGTATCATCTGTATTTGTTACACCTCCTTCAGCATTAGAATTATTTGTCTTTTGAGGCTGATCATCATCTTTGATTGCCTCCCCTGAAGAAGTGCTTCCAACTGAGTTGTCATTCCAAATGGGCAATAGGACACAATCATCATCATCATCATCATCAGAATCTGCATTAGGAACTTGCTTTTCTCCTGCAACAATGTTAGAATCCACAAAAATAGGTACATAGTTCATAGATTCTATTAGCATATCAATATCAAAAAGCCATTTTGGTCCTTGCCCCTCTACACTAGGTTTGTCCTAAAGAAACTCTATGTGCTGATTCTCCTCTATCCTTTTGGTTCTAGAATTATAAACCCTAAAGGCTTTACTATTCAATGAGTAGCCAACCATATATCCACTATCAGATTTTCCATCAACTTACCTAAGTGTTCAATGGTATTGAGAATAGAAACATGACACCTAAAAGGTTTAAAAAAAGTCTAGGGTAGGCTTTCTACCTAAAAATAGCTCATAGGGAGTCTTGCCATGAGGCTTTACTATCAGTACCCTGTTCTGAACATAACAAGTAGTATTAACTGCCTCAGCCCAAAATGTTGTGGGTAACTTGTAATCTGCTAACATAGTCCTAGCAGCCTCAATCAATGTCCTATTTCTCCTTTCAGCAACCCCATTTTTCTGAGGAGTCCTAGCTACACTATATTCTCTTTTAATACCTTTAAGTTGACATAAATCATTCATCACTTGGTTTTTAAACTTTGTCCTATTATCACACCTAATGATTTTAACTTTCTTATCAGCTAGGTTCTCTACTGCAGTTATGTATGACTTAAGGATTTCACTGGTCTCATCCTTAGTATTCATGAAGAAAACCCAAGTAAATCTGCCAAAATCATCAGTCACAACCAAAAAATACTTCTTAAAATTCAGGCTGCTAACATTGGTGGGGCCAAATAAGTCCATGTGCGGCATATGAAGTGGTTGGGTGATAGAGTTAAAAACCTTGGGCTTACAAGAGGCTCAATGCTGCTTCCCTTTGAGGCATGCAATACAGGTCTGTTTATTTTCAAATCTTTTTGAAGGTAAACCTCTTACAAGGTTATTTTTAGCTAAAAGATTTATTACCTTAAAGTTTACATGACCTAGCCTTCAATGCCATAACATAGATTCATCCAAAGAATCTGTATCAACTAAACATGTAAGGTTGTCTTTGGGCACTATGTTTTCCATATTAACACTGTACAGATTGCTTTTCCTAGGAAACTTAAGTAGTACCTCATCATCCCTAGGTAACTTAAAATTAGGAGATAAAACCAAGCAATCAGTATCTGTGAACAAAACAAAATTCTTCTTGTCACACATTTGTGACACACTGAACAAATTGTATTTGAGTTCTTTCATATAATACACATCTTCAAAGTCCAAATTACCAGTTTTGATTGTACCTTTACCAGTAATTCTTCCACCAATTCCTCCTCCAAAAGAAACATAGACTCCATTCAAATCAGTGATGTCTGAAAGATAGGACAGATTTCCAGTCATGTGCCTGGAACACCCACTGTCTGAATAGCCAAGATCATCATTATTGTTGGAATGTCCCTGCACATAAGATAAAGGAAATTAGTTCCTTTACTGTTGGGTTGAGTGGTATTTCTCACCCAACAAGCTGAGGGCTTAACAGCATTGCCCTTGATTCCCCTAGCAGCATTCACTTTTGAGCCATTAGTTTTCATTTTTGGCTTAAAAGTATTAACTTTTGGCCTATCAGTATTAAGTCTTGGCTCATAAGTATTAACCTTTTTCTTGTAAAACTTGATTTGTTCATCATAAGATTTAAAGGTTTGTGCTGCTCTAGCATGAAAGGGCCTTGGTGAAGTAGATGGTGATTTTGAAAAGTTTCTTTTGGACCTTTCACTAAATACTCTGGGTTGAGGTCTAGCAGTATTAACTGGCTTTGTAGCATTCATAGATTTTATGCCAGTTTTAAGAAGAACTGCTCTTGGGGTCATGATGGGTTGAGGTCTCATAGGGTGTCTGCATTGAGCCTGCAGATGAGAAAAACTTCCACACACAAAGCAAGATTTATTATACATGATAAATTCATCTTCTAGTTGCTCAGATTTTAACTGGTTCCAGTTTCTTTTGTTATCACTAGGACTAGATGACCTGTTTCTATACATCTCAGCATATTTTACTGGCTTCCTAACAGGTTTTTCATTTGTTCTTACATGTTTAGTGGCCTGTTTTTGCTTTGGTTCACTAGACTCTACATTAGCCTTTTTGTTTTCAAACACACACACTTCAGGTAAAGAATTGTCACTGGCACTTTCAAAAGTCTCATCAGGCTTTTCAGCCTTGGTCTCAAGGGGTTTACACTCACGATCAAATGTGGGTGCCTTAAACTCCTCTAAGCCAGTGTGTTCAAGGTCTATGCCAGGAGGTGAAGGAATACCTCTGAATGTTGGTGGTGTTGTCTTATAACCCATACCAGATTTGGCTTTGCCAACAAGAGCTTTCTCAAGGTATTTGTCAATTCTCTCAGAGTTATAATGTTGTGTGTCTCTAAGAGTCTCAACACTTAGCTTTATATTGTCTTTAATTTGTGTGAATTTCTCTAGTTCTTCTTTTAACATATTCATGGTGATGTCTTTAAAAGAGATTTCCCTATTAAGCACAACAGTTGTTTCAGTAAACTTTGACTCATTTTCTTTTTAGTGCACAATTTATTTTTCTAAAACTGCTAAGCCTCTTTTATGATTTGCAAAGTTGTAACGGGTTTTAGAAAGCTCTTCAGTCAATTTATCAAATTCAGTTTTAAGAGACTCATATCTACTTAATGGAACACATGTATCTGAACAATTAAGTACCTCAGATACAAAAGCCATGTGATTGGACTTTCTTCTTCATCAGCCATGAAGCTCCAATCATATCCAGCACCATCTACAACAACCATTGCTTTAGAGGAAGAGTTGTCAGCAACACTATGCTTTCCTTTGCTCCTGGGGCTTCTGCATTCTCTGGCAAAATGCCCAAGCTTGCCACAGTTGTAGCATTCAACCTTTCCCTTGTCAAACCCAGCAGTATCTCCATCATTGATCTTAATCTGCCTCCCAGTTTTCTTCATAAACCTTTTTGCCCTCATACTGATCAGGGCAACGTTCCATTTGATGTCCATCTCTTCCATGTCATCTTCATGGATTTGTCTCAGATCATCATGAGTGATCTGGGATCCTTGACTCTGCTCAGCTATGAAAGCATAGATTGTACCTTCATTGATGCCTGCTGCAGTGGTTACTGAGCCATCGGTATTAACATTTGTACTAGGAGTACTAACATCAAAACTGTCCTTATCATTACTAGTGACAGGGTGAGCCACAAAGGCTATGTTTTGTGACCCAGAACTGGAAGATGCAGCTGTTTTTCTCTTCATGTCTTGTTCAATCACCTTAAAGCTATTGAACAGATTGTCCAACTTCATAGTTTCAAATTCTGCCTTATTCTTCCATACAATGACATGAGTGTCCCATTCTGGTGATGGAAGACTTCTAACAAACCTGAGATTGACATCTTCCTTGGAGAGGTCCACATCCAATACTGCCAGTTGAATAACAAGTTTTTGAAGCCTATTGTAAACTGAGTCAATGGACTCAGTTGCACCAGAAGTGAATTTTTCAAATTCTTGCTTCAAAAGAGTCTTCTGAGTTTTCTTGGTGACAGAGTCCCCACCAAATCTGGTCTCAATGGCTTTGAACAAACTCTGAGCATCTTTGTGTTTGTTGAAGGTGAGTTGATGATCATCAGGTATTGCCATAAGTAAAAGACTTCTGACCTTGAGGTCATTGCCTCTTAAAGCCATTTCTTCATTAGTGATAGGTTCACCTTTGTCTTTAGTAATGACCTTACCACCAACTTCTTCAGTGAAAATGTATTTGTAAGAGTCTCCATTGATCACAATGTTCTACAGCTTAAAATCAAGTACCAAGAAGTACTGTTGTATGCGCATTCTCCAGAGTTCATATTCATTTAGATGCAACTTAGGAACTCTGTTAACAACATTGGATTTGTTTGAGTCGAAATCCATTTCTTCAGATTTGTCATACAAGATCTTCTAAAAACAAAGCTTCAGGACACAAGCTCTGATACCACTTGTGGAGTCCCAAACCTTGGATCTAGAACACTTAGCTTGCAAACGTGTAGTTTCCTTGGATGATTCCAAAACAACAATGAGAAACTTTGTTGTAGATGCACACAAGTATGCAGAATCTACTTGAATGCACTTAGAAGATTAATGTAAGAACAAGTATAACACCAACAGCTTCAATATTATTGATTAATAATACAAGTACTCTCCTAGTACTAGGGTTTACAACCTTGAAGCTTTTCTTAAGACGGCTATAGTATTGGTATGTGCTTAACCTAGCTAGGATATCCTTTTATACACTAAGGAGATCCCTTACAGAGATAACTATGCATTAAGTATATCATATCTTCTATTGGTATAGAAGATATGCTGTTACAAACCTTACACGACATACTTAATATAGAACAGTACCAACTCAACACTATCAGTACTAACATTTTCACTATCAGTACTAACTAGTTAATACTCTTCTAATAATACTATCAGTAGTAACTTTATCATAATAAGTATTAACTCCCAAAGGCGAATTTCCCAACACCAGCAAAGAAAGGGCTCAGGGAATGTCCGGAAGGGATAAGCGTTGGTAGCAAGAACAACAAAATGATAAGCATTGTACTCGTTGGGGCGGGGAACAGGATCTTTAAAGATGTTCTTCCTCGAATGCCACGGGAACAAGACAGGACAAGCAAAGGCATCGACCCAGAAAAATCGTTCATTCCAATTCTTGACAGAATCAAGAGTCTTAGTGTAAAGTGAATGAACACCATCGCGTTTACTAAAGGAAAACCACCCTCTAAATTTTGAATTAACATAAAAGCAATGAAATAAAGCAACAGTTGGGGTAATACCATGAGCTCAACACAAGATCTTAAAGTGAGAAACCCTGCACGCGCCGAGAACCAAAAGCTGGGAAATATTAATACGATAATGCCTAATCAAGTCAACAAGGTAAACAGACAGGGGTAGGCGAAAATTGGCAAGATCAAAAAAGCGGGTATACAAGCCAATTTTCCCAGAAGGACACTCATGCATCGTATACTTGCGATCAGGAAGCTCCGGATGAACCTCTAAAGGAATATGGTAAGTCGTAAGGAAGGAACCAAATGTCTCTGAAGCAGTATTACACTTTATATCAACAATCAAAGCGATAGCGAGCGGATCAAAGGCGGGCTGATGAAGAAAATTTTTTCTTTTTCTTTTCTCAAAAGAGATGCAACAAAACGGCGATGGTGAAAGTTGGAGAAGTATTTATAATGAGGGAAAACCTAAAACTAGATGATGACACGCGCCAAAGAAAGACGGAATGAACGACCAAGTTCAAGAATAAAAAAAGAGGCGCGTCAAACAGTAGGTCAAATCAAAGCAGAAAACGAGGAGTCGACAAGCGCCCACGTCACACGAAACGCTTCCCAAAGAAAGAGAAAGGCCATAAATACGCGTGAAAAAGTGTGGGGAAAAGAAAACGTCCCCGTCAAACCTAAAGTCTAGCAAATACCTATCGCACGCGACAATATCTGCATACAGTAAATATACTAGACTAGGGGGAACTGGGTGACGTAGCAATCCTCCAACAAGAAAGAGAACACCAGAAAAACATCTCAAAAAGGAAAAAGCGCACGGAATGGGAAATCGTTTGGTCAACCCAAGTCTAGTAGCATCCACCGCATGCGACAATATCCGCATGCAATGAACATACTCGACTGGGGGGACTTGATGATGTATACTACGTATAACAGGCCTACTAGACCCAATACATATTATATACACACTAGGATTTGGCCCAATGATTATAAACCCTGGGCCTACAGTAAGCCCAATGAAGAAATTGGCTATGGTCCAGACCTCAAGACGCACGCAAGATACATAACGGGCTGAACCTTCAACCGTTAGACCTCTTATGTCCGCGTCTACAATTAATGCAGAACCTTGTCCGCCAAGGGTCGGGCTTCGGTAACTAACTACTACATGCGAGAATCTAGGGAACCCTAGCGGTAAACCTCGCCTATAAAAGGGGCTCTAATCCCCATACAAGTTACAACTTTCTCTCTCATAATTACACACACATATTTTGTTTCCCTCTCAAGAATGCGTGCTTACTCTCACGCTAGAGTCTAATTGTATGGTCCGTCCCTACGGTAAGACTAACGGTTTACCTTTCTTGTGCAGGGATCTCATTCAAACTACTTGGATTAGCAAAAGATCAGCCAGTTAGAAGCTTGTTGGCCCAGTCCGATAAGTTGTATTCACATCTATTACAACCCGTCACACAAATTGTACTTGTTAATACAAATAAGGCATAAAAACGTTTATTTATATTTTACGATCTTCTAATGTTTTGTCGATAACAAACGAAAAATCATTTTAACGAAACAAATAAAATACATATATAGTTTGAGCCAATAGTTTTCTAACACACTTACGTTTTCACATAAAACACTAAAACAAGTATAAGTGATTTTATGATTTAGTAATACATATGTACAACAACTAGTGTTTACATATTGGGCAAATATATACTTAACTAGTATATACTAAAATGGGTAAAAACTAACAAATGATATTGACCCATAACCCATGGTTTCATCTAAACCACTTGACCAGGTACATTGCTTCCATGAGATACATTGTATCTAGTAAAAGACCCATGGATCAACCCATAACCCATGACCCATAACCAAAATACCCATGGATAAAGAGGAGCGTCCCATGGATCCCTAGCTTTACGCTAGCTGGATCCCTTGTGGGAGGGATTCGTGGGATCTGGGGAATAGTAAGTTTTCTCCTCTATAAATAGTGAGCCATTTCTTCCTTTTTGCTCACCACTTTCACACATACTTTCTCCAGGTATTGTACCTTTCTAACCACTGATCCTAAGGGATCTTTCTATGTAGTTTGTCTTTTGTTTTTGTGTGATTCTCTAGGTTCCTTTTAAAGGCGAGATCACCACTTCTTGAAGTCAAGCAAGCTCAAATCCATGATTTGCCATGCTTCATCATCATCAAGACAACTGAGGTTCTCTTGTTGATAGTTCTTTCTTCCGCCGTAGAGATGTTGTGTTGAAGGCATTAGTGAAGGATGCCGAAAGAGTCAAGACGAAAGCATTAGTGAAAGGTGCTTAACGTCTGTGTCAAAAACATTGGTGAAGAATGCTAAAGGTGTCAAGACGAAGGCATTAGTGAAAGGTGCCAAGCGTTGTGTCAAAGGCATTAGTGAAGGATGCCTAGGTCGTATAATCAATGAGGTGCATCGTTATACATATAGTATTTGTTTAGATCCAAGGATGGTGATATCCTTGATGGTGTTGTAATAAGGAGTGGATCTCCTTAAGATTAGGTGTTGTGTTGTGATGGGTAGTAGTTCCTCCATAGTAATGGAACTAGGTGCTTAGCCTAGTACCTAATAAAGGGTAGGCGATGTTCTGATAGGTGTAGTTCCCCTTGGAGTGAAAGAACTAGGTACTTAGCCTAGTACCTGATAAAGGGTAGGCGACGTTGTGTAGATGTGGTTCACCTTGTTGTGAAAGAACCTGGTGGTTAGCCTAGTACCGGAAAAAGAGTAGGCGACGTTGTGAAGGCTTCTCCGCCATAAGGAGATTGGTGTCGTGTAGTGTTTACGAACTCTCGAGTAGGTGACTCGAGGAGTGGAGTAGGGCAAGGAAGGTGTCCTTGTAGCCGAACCACTATAAATACTCGTGTCATGGTTATGTGCTTCTTACTCTTTATCTTTCATTACACGTTTATATATCTATATATCAACGTCCAACATAAACAACCAAATAGATTGACATAAGTCGATATAAATATTTAAAAGGAAGTTTTAAATTGGTAAAACTATTCAACCCCCCCTTCTAGTTTTCCACAATTGGCATCAGAGCTTCGTTACCAAGTTTCTTAGAGTATGTTGTACTTTAAAAACTTGAAACGATCCGTGTATGTTTGAAAACTACAAAGAAGGATTTTTCAAGTCATGTTTTAAAAATAATTATAATGTTTATTGTTGGACAATGATAGAATGTTCTAACATTTTCCTTGTTAAGTATTCTCCATACTTGGATTTGGGATTACCAAGAAGATCATGAAGAATCTATCTAAATATTTCTTTTCACAAAAAGATTGTTTAGTATTGTCCTTCTCACACATGAATCTGGAGATTCCAAGAAGATCACAAAGCATTTCATCTAAATACTTCTTTTCTTAAAAAGAATACTTAGCAAAGGTATGATCGTTAATAACTTACTTTTGGTTTTATTATTGTTAAAATCTTAGTTGCATAATTTATATTTATTAGTAATTACTTAAGTAGTTATCTATATTAAAGTCATCATCAAGAATAGTATTCTTCGACTGATTTGTATAGACTACACTACCAACTCGTAATAATGATATCTTGGTTATTCGATAGCCTTAATCATTATCCATCACAAAGGAATTATTGACACTCCATCTTCCGTGTGAAAATTCTTATATTATGATAAAATGGGATTTTATCATAATCTTTGATAAATCTTCCAAGAATTGTGACTAATTCTTAAAAAGGGAACCACAACTAGTAGGATTAGTACTAAACCATCAAAAACTCAAATCACAAGTTATTGAGCTTAAACATCAAACTCTAGGAGATTTTAGAACTCCCAAACCAAAGTTATCAAGGAATGCCTGAGCTGATTTTTGCTGTCATGCCGGATCCCTACGTTTACACTAGCCGGATCCCAAATGAGAGGGATCCGCAGGATCCATGCAACAGAAGACAGCATAAGTTAGTAATGATCACTTTGGATGTTCCACAATTATATCCACTTCAAAGACTCACGAACAAGAACACATCTACTGTTCAAATGAGCAATTTGATCATTTCTCTCAAGCATAACAATCACTTGTGTAAGTATAATCTTCACTACATTGTTAATTTAATTCCTTGATTCCTAGGATTACAATTTCTTCATATTTAAGAGTTGGGTTCAAATGGGTTTATCATAATTTGTCACCACATTGTTTTCTAAGATAATCTATATCAAAGAATTAACATTGTTAATACAAATTAAACACATTTCTTGAATTCAACAAAGATGATGAGAGCAAAATTGTGATCAAACCCTCTAGGTTACTATTCACAATTAACATCACATTGTGGTTGTATTGTTTAGAAACAATCATGCCAAGCAACAAACAACAAGATTACCAAGAAACCGCTCATTACATACCAATGTACCATAGAAAAGATGGACTTAGTCCCGAAGATAGGAAATCTTTTAAAATGCTTGAAAAGATACTTTTTCACGAAGGTCGAGTAGTAGAACCATCATTTCTTTCCAATACCGACATACGAGAAGTTTTTGGAGCTATTGGGTTTGATTGTTTATTGGAAATAAACGAACAAATTTGCCCGATCTTCGTACTCGAGTTCTACAAGACAATGGGGATAGTTAGAAATGATGATGGGTCCATCTCAATTGAATTCACCATATGTCATAATCAGCATCTTTATCTTTCTCAGACTTCTCAGTTTCAGGGTTCTCAAACTCATATTCGATAGTATCCTCCACAAGCTTTTGTTGTTGCAGAAGAGTGGTGGCACCAGATCCCTTATCGGGTCGATTAACCACATCAGGACCTGGTGAAGAGTGGGCAGCACCACTTGATCCTCCGGGGCCACCCATTTGTTCTTTTGCAAATTCCTTAGCTTTTTGAAGGTGTCTGACGATTTTAAACTTCTTCCTGTAGGATTGATCCAGTAGCTCTTCTTCTTCTTCAGAGCTCTCATCATAGGGCACATGTGCAGGAGTCTTCCCTTTTCCTTTATCAGCTTGAGGACTTGGAGGTTTTGGTACTAATGGAGTGTCATCCTTTGCAGTTTCAGAGTAAGTAATCTCTTCTTCTGATTCAGTACCTTCAGAGCTTTCGTCCAAAAGCTTTCTTTGCGGTTCGGGTTTAGGGATTGGGATGGGAGTAGCTTCCTTAGATGGAACAATCCTCTTTGAAGGAGGGTTCCTCTTGGGGAACTTCCTTTGACTCTCTATGCTTAATGCACTTCCAGCACTGCCTCTTCTGGTTCTCCGAGTAGGTGTCCCAGAAGCCTTTTCATCAAGATGGCCAACTTTTCCTTCTTTTACGGCAACCCGATACCTTTTGTACGTTTCCAGCTTTTTGATTTCCTTTGTAAGAAGGTGATCGGGCAACTCAGCACCCTGTTTCTTCGTAGACGATTCTTTGATTCTGACAGATAGTATGGGCTCAGTCAAGATGTCATGATTATCTGGGTCATTGAGTCTCCTGGGGATATCAGGATGAAGTCCAAGAGCTCTCTGGATCAACAGTTTGGTGTATCTGACATAGGGAATTATGGAGCCAAGCTTCTTATGAAACAGCATCATATCTTCCCATAGCAGTGCTTCAATTATAATGTCCTTCTTGTTGATCAACGACCAGAAAATTTGCAGTTCCATGAGCTTGGGATGCTCATAGCCACTGTCACGACCAGAGACTGATTTGGTGATGATCATATAGAGTGTCCTCCATGGTTGAGGAATATTCTTCAGCTCCACGTGAGAGTGCTTAGTAATGATTCCTGTAGCTTCATCATAACCAATATCTATCAAGAATTGCAGGACAGTCTCTTTAGTAGGGGTAGCAAAGAAGTAGGTTGGAGCGATGTCTGGAATGATGAGAACAGCTCGTAAGTCATCAGGAGTGATAGTGACTTGTTTGTGATTAAGAGTCACATTCACAGCATTTTGACCAGTGATCCTCTGCATAGAATCCCAGAATTGTTGAATGTAGACCTCTGGAACTGTGGCAGAGTGTGAGAGCATGTTCTGGTAGGGATGATTCCTGAGAATATCCACTGCAATGAGACAAGAAGATTCTGAGTATGTGAGGGTGTCAAAGTCAACCCTAAGGTTGTTCTTTCCAAGCTTTCTCGGATAACCCTCTGGAAAGATATCAGCAATTGTAAGAACTTCTGATGCATCCACATTCATTTGTTCAGCCATGTCGTGATCTGAAATAACATTAGCCAAAAGAACCAACATATTGAAGGACATAATGTTAGTCAACAGAAGGTCTTATTGTCTAGTTATTGAATGTACAGTGTCAATGATTGTTACGAGTCCTAAGTCACTTGTTTGTCCAATAGTCCAATGATGTAGTGAAATATATCGTGAGTTAGTTAACTTTAGGTTTTAAAGTTTATGTTATCACTTATGGTTCACAACATATCAAACATTTAAGTTTATTAGTGACATTATTGGATTCGTGATGATATGATAAGTTTATTAACAAGTTTGTACACGTAACAACTCATAATGAAGGTCAATCAAGGCTTAAGCGTAGTTTTGGCAAAGTTAAGCGTAAACAGAGATGATATACGCGTAGACGAAAGCTTACGCGTAGGATCCTAACTTACGCGTAAGAGAAGTTACGCGTAGGAAAGGGGGAACTTATGCGTAGAGCTTACGCGTAGGCGTATAAGGACCTTACGCGTAAGGCTTACTCGTAAGAGTAGACCTTATGCGTAGAGGTCACTGTTTACGCATATCCTTCACAGGATACGCGTAGTCCCATTGTAGAACCTTACGCGCAATAGTTATGCGTAGGATTATTCTTACACATAACTTGACTACGCGTAGGGTAATCCTTATCTGTAGAGTTGCAAATGACCTTGATTCTGAATATTAAGCGTAGCAAAGCCTGAAATAATTTCATCAAATCATTATCATTAACACAAAACTTCATTTTATCAACAAAACATGGCATGAATCATTCGTTTAAAGGTTATGCGTAGAAAGTCATACGCGTAAGTCAAAACCCTAAGGGTTAAGATTTACGCGTTTCATTTCTAGCCATGGGATTTGCACCAAACAAATTCTGGTAGGTCTATGATGATGAGAGAGTCTATGAAACAAGTTATAACATCTAATTCGTTGAGAATCAAGATTACCCAAAGTTATGAACTATAAACCCTAATTCCAAATTGTTAAACATTTAGAGTTTGGGTGGTTAACAACCTTGGAAATCATCAATTCATCAATATGTGAACATAACCCAACAATCTTTTTGACCAAAACACTTCACATTCAAAAATACCCAATTCGACTCAAGAACCCTAGTTTTCAAAAATCATCAATACGTGTTTCTGGGTGGGTTTTGATGGTTAAAATGATATCCTTGATGTGTTAGAACCGTTTTGACACTATCCATTAATTCAAAAACACACACACAATGATTGTGTGTTCATACGCTTATGCGTAGAACACATAATCACGTGTAAAACACATTTTAGTCGTAGGATTAGCATGAAATTTAAAACCTTAGCTTAAAAACATGTTGTAATCACAAAACTACTTACAAGATGATGATCAAAAGGACGGATTTCTTGGTTGAATTGTAGGCGTAGATTAGTTAGGTTGAGAGAATTAAATGAGAAGTGAATAAGTTAGGTGAAGGTATTTTATTAAAATTAATTTTAACATTTTGACAGTTTTGGTCCCTCCACCTTTTCCTTTTTCAAACAAAGCCATTTAACTTCTATTTTGGTTACCAAACAAAGTTTTTAGGAAAGAAACTTGACGACACTCCCCCTTTTCTTCAGAAAATAATGAAAGGTTATTAATTTTAGTCCGAGGAGTGTCATTGAACCAGAAAATTCACCACCATTGTTAAAAGAAACAGCCAAGATATGATAACATGCAAGTGCAAAGATGTTTTGAAACATTTAAGAGATTATTTTCTCCCCCTCAACACTTGATCGGAAAAATACTGAATTTTGAAAGATTAAAGTGTTGACGGAAGAAATATACTTGCCATGTTGAAAGAAAAATAGACTAGGAGAATATTTTTGTTGTTTTATCAGATTTTATATTTTTGTATTTTGTTTTTGAAAATTTTATTTACAAAAGAGAGTTTTGGTGTTTGACAGGTTTTTAAGACTGTTTTAAGAGGTCATCCAATTCCTCTTGAGTCAAACACCTCATACCAATCCGGTGGATCAGCTCATTAAACCTAGCGGGAGGCAAGGCTTTGGTGAGAAGATCTGCCAATTGGTATTCTGTACCCACAAAGTATAATTCGACGGTACCCTGTTCCACGTGGTCCTTGATGAAATGATAGCGAAGATCGATGTGCTTTGATTTTGAGTGCTGAACTGAGTTGCACGAGATCGTAATGGCACTCCGATTGTCGCAGTACATCGGGATTCTGTCAAATACGTAACCATAGTCTTTGAGTTGTGTTCTCATCCAGATGACTTGAGCACAACACGCGGACATAGCTACATATTATGCTTTGGTTGATGACAGCGATGTACAATCCTGCTTCTTTGATTGCCAAGACACCAGTTTATCACCGAGAAATTGTAGAGCTCCTGAAGTACTTTTCCTTGATTCTAAGCATCCTGCGTGATTATCGTCTGAAAAAGCGATTAGTTCAAAACCAGAACCCTTCGGATACCAGATCCCCAAGTTAATGGTTCCCTTGATGTATCGGAGGATTCTTTTAGCCTCAGAGAGGTGGGTTTCAGTTGGTCGCGACTGATAACGGGAGCATAGATAAATGGCAAAGACAATATCAGGTCTGCTAGCTATTAGATACATGAGAGACCCAATGATACTTCGGTATTTGGTAGGGTCAACTAATTTCTCATGTAAATCAGCATCAAGCTTCTTGGTATGAGCCATTGGTGTGGCATATGTGTCACAGGTTGTCATTCCAAATTTGTTTAACAGTTCAAGGGCATATTTGGACTGACTCAAGAAAATACCACGGGGTGATTGATGAACTTGCAGTCCTAGAAAGAACGTGAGTTCACCCATCATGGACATTTCAAAAAATTTCTTCATTAGTTTTGCAAAAGCGGTTGAAAACTTTTTATGTGTAGACCCAAAAATGATTTCATCCACGTAAATTTGAACAATTAAGATATGTGCCCCGTGATATTGTATAAAAAGAGTTGGGTCAACCGAGCCTTTGGTGAAATTATTAGCAATAAGGAAAGATGATAGCTTATCGTACCATGCCCGAGGGGCTTGTTTGAGACCATAAAGAGCTTTGTTCAGTTTGTAGACATGGTTCGGGCACTCTGGATCAATGAATCCTTCGGGTTGGCTGACATAAACCGTTTCTTTCAGTTGTCCGTTGAGAAACGCAGTTTTGACATCCATTTGAAAGACCGTCATGTTCATATGAGCCGCGAACGCAAGAAATATCCGAACAGCCTCAAGACGAGCAACCGGAGCAAAATATTCTTTAAATTCTATTCCTTCTTCCTGACGATAACCCTTAGCAACTAGGCGTGACTTGTTTCGGATCACGTTCCCTTCAGCATCCAATTTGTTTTTCCAAATCCATTTGAGACCAATGACGTAGACCCCTGTTGGTCTTTCAACCAGTTCCCATACTTCAAGATGTTTGAATTGGTTGAGTTCTTCTTGCATGGATTCAATCCAGTTATCTTTTGTCATTGCGTCTTTAATGTTTTTAGGCTCAGATTGGCAGACAGTGAGTGCATAAATGCAATGTTCACCATCTGTGTGAAGACGTTGTCTCGTAACGACTGGTTGATTCGGGTTGCCAATAATATTAGCCAGAGGATGGTCTTTTGTCCATCGATGTGTAGAGGGTTGATGTTGGTATACATTGTGCAGATTCTGAGGATTCAAATGGTTTGTTGAAGATTCCGCGACATCTGGTGCAGCAGTCTCATTAGCAAATGGGTTGACGAACGCATTTGGATCAAAATCTGCGGGTGGGGGTACATCATTCAGAATATCATCAGCTGGTTCATCATTGTTGGAAGCGGTTTGTTCAACTGTTGTTGTGGAGTCAACTGGTGTAGGTGCATTTTCAACAGTAGTTGTTGTAGCAGGTGTATCAGGTATAGGAATATTATCAGGTTGTGCAGCGAAAACAACGGATATACCTGGAGCACATTCATCAATATCGTCACAGAACAGAGGAGCAAATAACCTTTCCATTTGTTGACGAGTTAGCTGGGGGCTTTGTTCAGCTGATGATGGGGGTTGAGGGAAGTTTAAACGGTTGTGACCGGGTTCTAAGCTGTTGTACTCAGAATCCATTTCCGTGAGTTCATCAAAATGAGCATGAATCGTTTCCATCACCTGTTTTGTACGACGATTCCAGATCCGGTAACCTTTAGAATTCTCACAATATCCAATAAAGACTCCAATGTCGGCTTTGGCTTTGAGCTTTCCAAAATCATCATGATCATTATTCGGATAGCAAAGGGATCCAAATACATGAAAGTATTTGAGATTCGGTTTATGGTTGTGGACAAGCTCGAAAGGTGTTTTGTTGTGGCGTTTTGTGATCATAGAACGGTTTTGAGTGTAGCATGCAGTAGATACGGCTTCTGCCCACAAGTAATCTGGAAGTTTAGCATTGATTAACATTGTTCTTGCAGCTTCCACTAACGTTCGGTTTCGTCTTTCAACAACTCCGTTTTGTTCGGGTGTACGTGCAATAGATGTTTGATGCTGAATTCCCACTTTCTCATAGAATTCACGAAGGGTTTGGTTTACAAATTCAGTTCCTTTGTCTGTTCTGATTAGCCTGACGGTGTTGCGGAGCTGAACATGTATTTTTGTGAGAAAGGTGATGATCATTTGTGGAGCTTGGTCTTTGCTACGAAGAAAGTAGACCCAATTCCATCGTGAGTAGTCATCAACAATTACTAAGATGTAGCGTTTTCGTTGATCGTTTGCACGCGCATCGGGCCACACAAATCCATGTGAAGAAGATGAAGCACATGCTGAGATCTGTGTTCCACCTTTGAAGGAAAATGAGCACGAGTGCTTTTCCCTTGTTCACAGGCTGAGCAAAGGTGATCTTTTGAATACCGGAATCGTGGGAGACCTTCAACTAGTTTGTGTCGAGCAAGGTTGGTGATGGTTTGAAAGTTTATATGTGAGAGCCGACGGTGCCATAGCCAGGATTTTGTTGATGTTGCCTTTGAAAGTAAGTAGATGGGAGATGAAGCAACCATGTCTTGCATAGAGATAGTGTAGAGACTAGAATTACGCGAGCCAGACATAAGGTCATTTCCTTGTAGATCACGGCTGAAACAAGTTTTCTCCCGGAAAGAAACCTCCAAATCTCCATCACAAAACTGACCTACTGAAAACAGATTGTGACCGAGGCCTTCCACATAGTAAACCCTGCTGATTTCGATGTTCCCATTGACATAATCTCCGTAGCCCATGATAGCTGCGAAGTGATCGTTCCCGAACCTGACAGTGCCAATGAACTTTGCAATAAACTTTGATAACAGTTTAAGGTTGCCTGTCATGTGTCGGGAACATCCGCTATCAATAATCCAGAGAATGATCTGTATCATCTGCATTACACACAGACGACACAGATGGAATAGAAGTAGATGTGGAACTCGAAATGTTAGAGGGTTCCGAAGCAGGTATATGAGACATGCACACATTAATGACTTTAGGCATCCATTTAAATCCTAGTGTGTTATATATCCATTTCTGCCATCCATAACTACTATTTGCTTTTGTCTTAGTGAAAGCACTAGGTGGTACTACATTCTTAGGAGGTGAAACTGGAGCTACAGTGACAGCAATGTTTGCCTTAGAATCTAAAGAAGGCGGTCTACCATGCACAGACTTAGAATGATTAGTGGGCCTAGAGGTATTCCGATTCTTAGGATTCTGTAAACGAGAGATTATAGATTTAGCAACACATTTGTCATGACAATCAGAATTCATACTTTTACGACAAATAACACAAGGTGCATCAGACTGAATATCAAAAGTGCTTAAAGGTTTAGCATTCGTTACATCACTATTTCTATTACATTTGCCAGACGCAACGTCTATAGTGGAAGCAACGTGAGTCTTATTCATATTCCTATGGTGTTCTTCTACTTTAGCATTCTTTATTGATCTTTTCTTAGGTCGCAACTTCCTATTCTTCGATTGAGTGCTCCTAGGCTGTGAAGTGCGGACGTTGGGAAAAGACGCAACTATTCCTGTTTCAGTAGAAGGAAGCACGTTAGCAACTTGTGATTTGGCAGTAGGGATTCTAGGTGCACGATTACTAAGTGTGACTGGTGCTAATCTCTTAATGATGGTTGGCGAAAGTTGTTCATACTTTCCTAACATTTCTCTTAGCTTAGAGATAGTGTAAATCAAATCTTGATTTTCAGAACGAATATTACCAGCAAAATTCATGACTTCTCTAGTGTGAGCAAGATAGTGATCAAGTTCGTTTGATGCTTCATGTCGAGTCTTATTGACTAAATCAAATATGATACCATATTCCTGTTTAACTTTTACAAGTTCTTGTTCATATTTTGAGATTTGACTTTTCAAAGACACGTTTCGATCATCCAGTTGCTCAATTTTAGGATCAGAAGATTTTGCACTCAATTGAGCGATTTTCTTTTGAAAACTAAGTTGATGATTGTGAATATCTTTTTCACACCAATGAAGACGACGTTTTGCATTGTAAATTTCGTTAAGTAGTTGTTTATTTTCAGCTTTTAAAGACTCGATCTAAAGCACATTATCAGTATTCTCAACAGTTACCACAGAGTCAACAGTATCAGCAGAGATATAATCAGATGCATGTGGCAAAGAATAGAATAACACAACATTATGGATATCAGCACAGATAACATCTTCCAAGAGTCGATCAACATCTTTTCTCAACAGTTTCTTTTTACGTTTAGTATTAGAAATAGATGTTTCGGTTTTCTCGAAAACGACCTTCATCACTCCAAGTTCCTTATGAAAATCCTTTTCCCAAGCTAATGCACAACTTTTCAAATTTTTAACGTTAGGTAAAAGATTTTTCTGAAAAATGTCTCTTTGTTCTCGCGCCAGAGGCGATTGAAAATGATCAATTTTGATTTCAGACTGATATTCTATCTCATGTTGTAAAATTTTGAGGTCAGCCATGAAAATGTCAAAATATCTAAGAATTTTTCGATTTTCAGGTTTTAGGTTTACTTCACTGATGGAAGGTAAAGGACCATAAGTTTGTGCATAATCTGGTTGGGGATTAACATTAGAAGACTCAGGTGTTTTGATGATAACCCTTGGTGTGTTAGAAGAATCCGTTGGTGTGACGAAAGTGACCGGTTTTGAATAATTAAAAGGTTTGTTGTAAACAACAGTTTTTAATTTTGATCGACTCTCGTCTTCTGCATCTAATTCCTCTTGACGATGATATTCAACAACACTCATAACAGTATCATTAATTTTATATTCTGCACTGGAAACTTCAGGATTTGGTTTGAATGTTTTTAGTGAAAGCTTTGGTTTGTAATCAGCTAGATTTGGTCCATATCCTTTCGGATTGGGTTTTAACGTAAACTTTTCAATAGCCGTTACTGATTCACCATGTTTGTAAACAACAGTTTTAAACTCTTTGATTTTGTTTTGCAAGCCGATAATTTCTTCAAGAAGGTCATCTACCCGATTCGTTGAATGCTTTTTGTATGCTGAGAACTGTTTTTGACAATTTAACAACTCAGCCTTAGCTTTTTGATTTTCCAAGGTAAGAGCGTTAATTTGCTTTTTATGTTCATGTTTCAGTTGTTCTATTTCAGACAACAAAGCATTCTTCGAAGCGACTAGATCACGCATCTGTCTCTCTAAATATTTTTCGTTTTGATGAGATTTAGCAAAAGCGGCTTCAAAACCTTTTTCATGGTTTTCATGAGTTTTGAAAAAGTTGAGTTGCATTTGTAAGCATTCAAAATCCTTGGTTAACAGTGCATTTTTGCTTTTTAAGTCCTTATTTAATGCATAACATTTCTCCATTTTGATTTGATGGTCTTGAATTAAACGAGCAAAATATGGATGAGGCAATAGGTCAGCTTGTTCAACGTGAGTTACAACATGATCATAATTTAGATCCTCAAGTACAACCACGGAGTCAATTTGATTATCAAAGGAAACCATAAGGTCATCTTGATCGTCAAATGTAACTACAGGGTTAACTTGAAAATCGTCAGAATGAGATGTAGATGACTCATTTTGAACAGTCTGATCCGTGCCGGATTCAGATATTGGCGGAGATATTAGTTCAGATATGATGATTGTTTGTTCGGGTACCTGAGACAAGCCATCATTGTCATACACTGGGCCTGTTTCACTCATGTGTAACTCTTGCATATTAGCCATCAACATAACAGCTGCATTGGCCTGCAAGTCTTCCATATCATCATCTGAGTCTGCATCTGCCATAAATCTCTGTTCTTTGTTTGTGAGAGATCCACCTGCTTCATCCTTAAGAGCCAAAAGAAGAGCCTCTTTGAAATAAGCACTGCCCCTAGTCCTTGGCTTTGGGCATGCATTAGCCAGGTGTCCCTTCTCATTGCAGTTGTAGCATCGAAGACCATTCAACCCATTCTGAGCATTTCCCTGTTCCACCACTTGAGCTCTGTTGGTATTCCTACCCATAGCATTAAACCCTTGACCACCTCCCATTTGACGACCATAACCACGATTCTGAACTTCAACTCATCCATTGTTCACAACAGCCTGATTTCGTGTATTGGATGAGGAACGAATACGATTGTTGGATTTGTTTGTATAACGGCTAAAAGCATTAGCAATCATAACAAATCCCTGTTGCAATGCTTCGAACGGATCGGATTCCTCATTAGTTTGACTATGAAGTTCTTGATCATTGTTGTTGTTGTAAGGAACCAATTGATTTTGTTGAGGTTGCTGTGATTGATCGTTTGGTGTGACTGAGGCAGTAGGTTGAGTTGCTTGTTGAGGAGGATAACTTTGTTGTGCATATAAGGCAAGTTGTTGATTGTCCGGATGTGTAGGTTGAGCAATTTAAGCAGGGAGAATCCTTTCCCGATCAACTTCCTTTACATGAGGCTTCAAGTAATCGTACAACAATCCATATGTAGAATGATGCATATTCTTCGCTTGTCAGAGAAAAATGACATACTTCTCCCATTCAGGACCAAGACTACTCAGGAACTTAGTATTCACTGCAATTCTTGGCATGATGATGTTGTGTTTATCCAAATCATTGATGATGTCTGAAAAACGATGATGATAGGACTCTAGTGTCTCTCCAGGTTCAATCATGAAGTGTTCATAAGCCAAGTAAATTTTGGATTCCAAATCCTCCTGATTGAGTACCGATCCTTCCATAAAAAGACGAATATGATCCCACATTTTCTGTGCAGTCTTTTGAGCATCAACACTACGAAGAATTGGGTTTGGTAATCCTAAGAGGATATATTCCATTGCAAGTTCATCTGCTTCATAGTGGAGAAGTTCTTGAGGATTCAAGTCTGTAACAGTAGCAATGTTCGTTTGTTCATCTCTTGGTGGAATGGCATTCGGATCTCCGGGTACAATGACAGTAGGCATCTCAAATGGACCTTCTAAGATAACCTTCTTTAAGAACTTTCCATGTGGCTTCTTCAGATCACAAAACCTAAAGAACCTTATTACCCATTGATCGTAGTTTCTTGGAGTGAGCATTGGAGGTCTATCAAGTGATCCAGCCTCATGAATTGATTGTTGGCTGCTTAAAGCTTCACACATCTTTGCAAACCAAGTGGGTTCCTTCATAGTGTTCCTTGATGGATGTTGATTGAAATCATTTGTGTAGGGTTGAACTTGAAGACTTGTCGGTGGTTGAACCATTTGTGGTGGGGGAATTGCACCAAGTTGTGGAGTATGTTGTTGATTAAATTGTTGTTGATAAATAGCTTGTTGTTGATTCCATTGTTGATGTTGTGGACTTAGTTGTTGTTGTCGTTGAGGATAAGTGTAAGGGAAATAGTTAGAGTATGGTGGTTGAGACATTTAGAAAAACTTGTGTTGGTAAAAATGGATCTTTGTAGTCGAATGAACCTTTGTTGATGAAGTGTCCGTAGGCGTAGAAAAGACAAGAACCAAGTAGCACTTATGCGTAAAAACACCAAAGTTACGCGTAACAATAAGGAGTTACGCGTAGGATTTAGCTTACGCGTAAGTAGGGAAAAGCACTAAAGTTAGGCGTAGACAAAAGTTAGGCGTAGAAAGTTAGGCGTAGGATTTTCTTATGCGTAAGACTAGGCTTAGGCGTAAGAAAAATCTTAGGCGTAGGATTTCTACGCGTAAGCTTATGCTTATGCGTAATTTTAGGGTTTTTGCCCAAATGATCTTTTACACTATCACAGTGCAAAAGATATCCAAAGTCGACGTATTTTCAGACTTATCCAAGTAAGAAAACACGGAATAAACCACGAAAATGAAGATCAAACCAAGGAAGCACTTACGCGTAGTTTTAGGGTTTTACTACGCGTAGAAATGCTCGTAACTTTGATTATGTCCAAAAGTGTTTCTAAACCAGTTTTTGTGTGATAAAATAGCTTCAATAACACCAAAATACACAAAAGTGTGAAACTTGATGAACCAAAGCCTCTAAAACAGTTACGCGTAGAACTACACCCACGTTCAAAAACTAGATGAAAAACAACTATCCACGCATAAAGTTTGAAACTTTTTGCCAAAAACAAGTATTTTAACACCTTAAAACGTTGAAAGTACAAGAATCTTGGATTCAAAAGTGTAAAAAATACGTTTTTGATCAAGCCAAAGGTGAGGTATACGCAAGTTAGGCGTGAGACCAAAACTCACTTCAAACAATACGTTCACTCAACTATTAGGCAATTGATACCACTGTTAGGTCACTAGTTTTACAAACACAAGCTTATAAGAAAGAGATGAGGCGATTGAACAAGTAAAACCACACACACACACGATATTTGACAGAATCCCGATGTACTGCTCAAGTCATCTAGATGAGAACACAACTCAAAGACTATGGTTACGTATTTGACAGAATCCCGATGTACTGCGACAATCGGAGTGCCATTGCGATCTTGTGCAACTCAGTTCAGCACTCGAAATCAAAGCACATCGATCTTCGCTATCATTTCATCAAAGACCACGTGGAACAGGGTACCGTTGAATTATACTTTGTGGGTATTGAATACCAATTGGCAGATCTTCTCACCAAAGCCTTGCCTCCCGCTAGGTTTAATGAGCTGATCCACCGGATTGGTATGAGGTTTTTGACTCAAGAGGAATTAGATGACCTCTTAAAACAGTCTTAAAAACCTGTCAAACACCAAAACTCTCTTTTGTAAATAAATTTTTTCAAAAACAAAATACAAAAATATAAAATCTGATAAAACAACAAAACTATTCTCCTAGTCTATTTTTCTTTCAACATGGCAAGTACATTTCTTCCGTCAACACTTTAATCTTTCAAAATTCAGTATTTTTCCGATCAAGTGTTGAGGGGGAGAAAATAATCTCTTAACTGTTTCAAAACATATGTGCACTTGTGCCCTATGATGAGAGCTCTGAAGAAGAAGAAGAGCTACTGGATCAATCCTACAGGAAGAAGTTTAAAATCGTCAGACACCTTCAAAAAGCTGAAGAATTTGCAAAAGAACAAATGGGTGGCCCCCGGAGGATCAAGTGGTGCTGCCCACTCTTCACCAGGTCCTGATGCGGTTAATCGACCCGATAAGGGATCTGGTGCCACCACTCTTCTGAAACAACAAAAGCTTGTGGAGGATACTATCGAATATGAGTTTGAGAACCCTGAAACTGAGAAGTCTGAGAAAGATAAAGATGCTGATTATGACAAGTTGCTTCTGGAAAGTCATACACGATCACAGAAGGAAACTTATAAACCGCCCAAGGACCCCGAGTCTCCTCATGTTTCATCCTCATCGGATTCTTCTTCTCATTCATCACCACCACCATCAAAGAGATCAACCAAATCATCATCCAAATCAGTGAAGAAACCACCTCGTTCTTGGATATCTCATGCTCATAAACGAATTGGGAATGCTGTCAAACAAATCAGAAAGAAAGACATTCTCCAAAAGAAGTTGAATTTCTTTGCTGATCACATACAGCATCTGTATGACGAGCATGAAAAGATGAAAGAAGAAAGGAAGTTTATTCAGGAATTCATGAAAAGTCATCGTCAAGAGGAACTGAACGAAATGATTGAAGGTTACACTAACAAGTACCTTCAGGATATCGTTCCTAAAGTCACAAAGGAGATGTTTACCAGACAACTATATCCGAATCTTATGCAGATAGCCAAGCAAACTATAAGATCCACACCTTTAACCGTCACAATCAATCCATCTGATCCTGTAGTTTTCTCGGATAATGAATTGGTGGCCAAGCTTGTCACACAAATGTCTACACGATCTGGGACATTTACTTCTGAGGAAGGAAAGCTGTTTCAAGCATTGCTGGACTACCAACTCAAAGAAGCATGTAGATTCGAAGCAGAAAAGTCTAAATGTCCTAGAGACGATGAAGACAAGGATCAGGATAAGCATGATAAAGCTAAACGTCAGAAGAAGTCTGGTGAATCATCTTCTATGTTACCTCCTCTCCAACGGACTCCTACTCAACAAAGGTCTCCTCCTCGTTCTTCTACAGATAAACCTCAAGACGATTCCGAGTTACCACCCCTGACTCAGAAAACCGGTGATTACTTTGAGTATATGGGTGGTGACGATGAAGAGGTCCTTGAGCCCCTACAACAACCCACCTCTCCCAAACAAGTTCAGAAACCAGAATCATCATCTAGACCTTTGAAAAAGAAGAAGAAGAAGACGCCTCAAACTGACGTCGTATCTTGGCTAGATGACGATAAAACTGAAGAATTTGAATGGTTCTCTACTCTTGTTAACAACACTCCCTACCCTGAAGAAGGTCAGAATTTGGTAGACGGTAATACATTGGAGCATGCAAAACTTTTGCAAGAAAAGTTCCAGGTGAAGAAGATGACGAAATTTGAGTTGAAGCGTTTCAACTTCTAAAAGACAGCTCTGAAAGTGCCCTCGAGGTCGAATATCACCTTGACAACATTGCTCGAGCTATGTCTAACAACATGGATTGGCTCAACCCGGAAGCAAACATTGACTTCACAAAAAGGGACAACCCTCCATACTACACCGATTGGACCAAACCTCTACCGACCATTGGCCAACCAGATGAACCACGGATTCCCTTCCGATATTTCTTCAACAGAGACCTGGAATTTCTTCTCCATGGTGGCGATGGTTCAAGGAAATATGCTACATCCTTGACACTTCCATTCCCTGCAGCTATCTACTCAAACTGCATTGCCATTGAGGAACGTGCCAATCACTTGTTCTCCAACACAGTGGAAGCATACGACCGAGATGCATTGTATGGGATTCATCACTGGCCAGAACGCCGACGAATCTACTACAGAAGCTGTCAGGTTCAGAAGTCACAACATGCAGTGTTTAGTACTAAAGACATCGTTGCCATCCAACATGTTGGTCTTTCATCCAAATGGGACTACACCTTTCTCAAGAACATTGTGGTCAAAAGACAGGATGAAAGGGATTATGCATTCTGTGAAGCTGACTTTGAGAATTTGTCTCTCAACGATATTGAAGACATGTACCTTGCCAAAGTACAGGGTATTGAAGACATGTAACTTTCTCGTTGAATAGGGAACCACCTACAACACCAACTAGTCCATCATGGGAAACAATGAACAATCAAGGACTTGATCATATGGAAGAATTTCCATTACCACCCTCATTTTTAGAACCTCATCCTACGTCTCCAAATGAAAACCCACAATCATTCGTAGAGCCTCCTCAAAATATCCATTTCCCTCCGGTTCCAAACCAAGACAATAATTGTCCAAATTCTCTAATCACTCAAGGACTTATTCAAGAAGCATGAAATGAGTTACATTTCATGTTTAATCATCTTCTTGCTAAATTGGATCAAATCCACTCATCCCTAGACTTAAGCACATTGTTCCGTTGTAAGCTTAGAAACTAATTAGTATTAGTAGTATTTGTATGGCTAAATCATTCTCTTAGTTTTAGAGATGTGTTTGATTATCTCTTGGTTTTATTGAATGATTACTTATATGCCATATTCCTTTGTTTTTATGCTTGCTAATTATTACATATCTCACCTCATTATTAGTATTGTTTGGCATATCTTCATTTCTGAAGAATCTGTCACCAGACAGCCGGATCCCTCCAAAATGCCTTGACGGATCCCTCCACAAAGGGAACTGTGGGATCCGCGGTACAGAAGAACAATTTACTACTAACTTGAGTCTTATTTGCAGGAAATTATGCACTATACTCTTGTTTTCTAACCTTTATTTTGTAGTTTTTCAAAATACACATGAAGATTTTGACACCATAAAGCTAGGGGGAGCTTTGTGTCAAACCCTACATTGCAAATCCATTTGAAACTTGATTCTTATTTGGATTACTCTTCATGACACCCCATTGCAAAGTTGCAATCTTCAAGGGGGAGCATTTTCGTCACAAGGACGAACCATTTTCAAAAATAATTGCAAAAGATTAGCTTACTTACGTTTATGTACTTGACGCCCTCACAAAGGGATGGACTCGTCAATGGGAATTTATGACGAGATCCATTCCCGTTACTTGCTCTCTTTACATTTTTTTTCTTTTTACATGTTTTTCTTAAAACTTTGTGTTAGTTTCTTTTCGACGCTCTTTTTGTTTCGACAAAAAGGGGGAGAAGAGAGTAAAAACTCCAATTCGAACTTTTACGAATTTTAGTTTTTCCTTAAAATAATTTTATGTTTTGTCATCAACAAAAGGGGGAGATTGTTAATACAAATAAGCCGTAAAAACGTTTATTTATATTTTACGATCTTCTAATGTTTTGTCGATAACAAACGTAAAATCATTTTAACGAAACAAATAAAATACGTAAATGGTTTGAGCCAATAGTTTTCTAACACACTTACGTTTTCACATAAAACACTAAAACAAGTATAAGTGATTTTATGATTTAGTAATACATATGTACAACAACTAGTGTTTACATATTGGGCAAATATATACTTAACTAGTATATACTAAAATGGGTAAAAACTAACAAATGGTATTGACCCATAACCCATGGTTTTATCTAAACCACTTGACTAGGTACATTGCTTCCATGAGATACATTGTATCTAGTAAAAGACCCATGGATCAACCCATGACCCATAACCAAAATACCCATGGGTAAAAAGGAGCGTCCCACGGATCCCTAGCTTTACGCTAGCCGGATCCCTTGTGGGAGGGATCCGTGGGATCTGGGGAACAGTAAGTTTTCTCCTTTATAAATAGTGAGCCATTTCTTCCTTTTTGCTCACCACTTTCACACATACTTTCTCCAAGTATTGTACCTTTATAACCACTGATCCTAAGGGATCTTTCTATGTAGTTTGTCTTTTGTTTTTGTGTAATTCTCTAAGTTCCTCTTAAAGGTTACATCACCACTTCTTGAATTCGAGCAAGCTCAAGTCCATGAGTTGCCATGCTTCATCATCATCAAGACAACTGAGGTTCTCTTGTTGATAGTTCTTTCTTCCTCTGTGGAGATGTTGTGTTGAAGGCATTAGTGAAGGATGCCGAAAGAGTCAAGACGAAAGCATTAGTGAAAGCTGCTTAACGTCCGTGTCAAAAGCATTGGTGAAGAATGCTAAAGGTGTCAAGACGAAGGCATTAGTGAAAGGTTCCAAGCATTGTGTCAAAGGCATTAGTGAAGGATGCCTAGGAATCAAATCAAGTGGCATTAGGAAAGAATGCCTAGGTCGTATAATCGATGAGGTGCATCGTTATACATATAGTATTTGTTTAGATCCAAGGATGGTGATATCCTTGATGGTGTTGTAATAAGGAGTGGATCTCCTTAATATTAGGTGTTGTGTTGTGATGGGTAGTAGTTCCTCCATAGTAATGGAACTAGGTGCCTAGCCTAGTACCTAATAAAGGGTAGGCGACGTTGTGATACGTGTAGTTCACATTTGAGTGAAAGAACTAGGTACTTAGCCTAGTACCTGATAAAGGGTATGCGACGTTGTGTAGGTGTGGTTCACCTTGGTGTGAAAGAACCCGATGGTTAGCCTAGTACCGGAAAAAGAGTAGGCGACGTTGTGAAGGCTTCTCCGCCATAAGGAGATTGGTGTCGTGTAGTGTTTACGAATTCTCGAGTAGGTGACTCCTTGTAGCCAAACCACTATAAATACTCGTGTCATGGTTATGTGCTTCTTACTCTTTATCTTTCATTACACGTTTATATATCTATCTATCAACGTCCAACATAAACCACCAAATAGATTGACATAAGTCGATCTAAATATTTAAAAGGAAGTTTTAAATTGGTAAAACTATTCAACCCCTCCTTCTAGTTTTCCACAGTACTAATAGCAGGGGTTCGATATTCTTTAAGAAATGCCTTCTTGAATGCATTCCATGTTGTAATAGATCCAGAGGGTAGTTTCTTCAGCCAATCCCTAGCTCTTCCCTTGAGAGTGAATGGGAATGCTCTCATCATAATATGGTCTCTGGAGACACCTGGTGCATGAAACAAATCAACGATTTCACATACCTTAAAGATGTGCTCGTGTTCCATAAAAGCTACATCTCTTTAGTTCTTCCAGACATAGTCCCCAGAATTCGAATCTAACATTTTGTTCGAGAGCTAGAATAGTGGTCCCCTGTTTCACTTTAGAGGTGGTAAGATAATCATTAATGGTAAGAGACATAGTATATGAAATTGAAAAATAATTAAAATAAAGACTTAAAAAAATCCTAATATAACTCTCCGGCAGCGGCGCCAAAAACTTGATGCAGGTTTTACTGACCAGGTTTTAATATTTATAAGAGTGTCGTTTATCTATGGTCTACCTTATGCACTAACGGCCAGTGTACCCGATCGTGTGTAGTGTAGTAATTAGTAAAACTGAGGTCGTCCCAAGAGCTATGTGAGCGGATTCTAATTAAGTCTAATTGTCACTGGTTTTAACGGTTTTTAGGTTTGAAATGATAAATTAACTAATAAGACAAGAAATGAAAGAAAGCAAATAAAAGGTAGAGTTGTGATCAATAGGGGAGAAGGGTGCTAACCTATTTACTCATCCTATCTGTTAGCCTTAATAATTTTATTAGAAGTGATGGTCATTCACATTTAGGAACTTTGTAACGTGTGTTAGATATCGTGATAGAATAGTCAACGGGCTCGTGGATTGGGTTAAGCTAAATGGGTACTAGTTATGATAAGCTTGCCATTTATCCAATCCAACCCAAGTCCATCCACGGCCCATGCCAAGCCCATTAGGGTATTTCTCTCTTGTACTATATATACCCGTCAAGTATGTCATTTGAGGGGTGTGCTTGAGTGTGTGTGTGTGTGTGTGTTTTCTTATGAAATATTGTTTTCATCTTCTACTCTTTGTCTCTCTAAAATACACATATCTTCATTCAAGTCACCACATCTTTTACTCATCTCTCTAGTCATATTGTGTGAAATGAATTGATAATAAGGGTCCTAACAAGTGGTATCAAAAGCCTAAAGATGATTTAGAAGTGTTTTTGTTGAAAAAATCGTGTCTTTTTATAACAAAAATCTCGTCTTAAAATTTTTTTGGGTATATTTGTCTCGTTTATGCCTAAAAAAAACTGGTTCTCTTTATGATTATTATGGTCCAAAAAATCTTGTTTATCAGTTTCTTTTGACTGTTTATGATTATTGTTTAATACAGTGTTTGTGTCCAAGAATTCATATTTATCAGTCCTTTTTTTTTGTCCAAACAGTTGTCATATTCAGTCCAAGCAGAACCTTTCTTTTTTTTCTGTCCAAAACTGTCCTTATCTATATTTTCTGTCTAAGCAGTTTTAAGGTCCAAATTCGTTATTTTTTGTCCACAAAATCTGTTTTTTTTTTTCAAGAGTATTTATCTGGTTTATATGGTCAAACTGTGGTAAAAACGATTGGTCGGAAATCGCTGCCGGGAAAAGTCAACAAAAAAAAGTCAAAACCCTAACTTTACGCATAAGGATTCAGATTTACGCGTAAGACCTCATTTCTACGCCTAAGCACTTACGACTATCTTCAGATCTGATTACGATTTACTTGGAAAGTATCTCGTACCTTTTATTACGCCTAAACCTTACTCGTAAGGGTTGCTTACGCCTAAGGGAGTTACGCATAACAAGTGTTTACGCGTAAGGTTTTACGAGTAGAGGTTACGCATAACATAAGTTTACGAGTAAGCAAAGGAGTCTACGCGTAAGGTTTTGAAACAAGTTTACGCATAACCAAGGTTTATGCATAACATCTACTTACGACTAAGAGGTTACGCATAAGGGTTTTCAGAACAAGTTTACGTATAACATATCTGAAAGAAAAAAAGGACAAGACCAGATTCATATTTGAACCTACATCAACTAACTACAATCACAAATCCAAACCGCCCATTATCTAAGCTCACGCGAGACCAGACCCAACCTCATCCAACAACACTAAGACACGAACCAAACAAGATCATAAACGAAAAAAATTATATTCGATCTCAGTCAATCTCCTTTAATTGAAACGATTCGTGTTTAACACAAACCGTGTAAGAGATAACCATCATTGATCTTATCGAAGCTCTTTACTTCTTTCACTATCCGATCATCAAAAGAAACACAAAACCAAACGGTTTCATCACTTCTTTTCATTCGGTTTGAACAAAATCATAAACACAACACATCAAAGTAACCTACCTTGGATACAGAACTAGAGCCGTGTACTTATTATTGTTGATTGAGAGAATTTGTGAAGTGATTCATCGAAAGAAAAGGGTGAAACACGTTTTTGATGGTGCTGCCAAGAAAGAGAGGCGCTTGGTTGTGTTTTTAGGTTAAAGTTAAATTAGGTTTAGTTTGTGTGTGATAAGTGGTATTATATAGCAGAATATTAGGGTGATTATAACTTGGATTAGTCTTGGGCTTTGTAGAAAGTTTGGTTTGGGCTGCGATATTAAACGGATTAGTTTAAATTGGAATTGAGGTGTTTGTGTTCATGGGCTGAGGAATCTGCACGACATAGTGTTGGGTTTTTGAGTTTTCTATCACAAAGAAGGAACGTATTTTAAGCATTTGTACACAAGGATTTTGTTGAGAATAGTTTGATATAATTTTGAACAACAATTTTACTTGAGCTTCGTTAATCCGAGAGTTGATTGCATTTTTTCGAGATTGAATTTTCCGGGTTCATTGGATATAACTACCGTGCTAGTTATTGGATAACTCGATTCGGAAACAAAAATCGCTTCTTTATCGTCTACAAGATCCATAAATTCATTTCACACGTTCAAAATGTCTTTTCTCAACAATTTTCTACCATCGATCGATATGGACTCTATTGTTCAATTTTTTGCTCCATATCCTAAGACTGAAAAGACGGTGTCCGAGACTGAAGAATATTTGACTGAAAATGAGAAAACATCGACTGATAATGAGCAAGAGGTTGAAGAAAATGAGCTTCCAGATCACTTAAGATATCTTGACTTGAGATTTCCAATTTCATTCGTTGAGCATATGAGGCGCAAGCCGCTGACTGAACAGGCACGAAGTGATGAAGCATTGTTTGAATCTAAGCCAGATGCACCTGAATATCTCCACAGTAGTGATAACAGTGATTATAGTGAAACAGAGGATAAGGAATCTATGGGGAATAACTGTTTTATGACTTCGGTTCAGAATGCTACCTCCGAACCTCAAAGCCAAGATTCAGGGTATCGTCGGTTCAGCATGCTACCTCCGAACCTCAAGTACAGGGTGTTGTTAGCAAAGAAAGAAAAATTGGGAATAGAGTTGACTGCTGAGGAATACGAATTTCTGTATCCAGGACGGGCAGAGAAAGCAAATGATAATGCAAGCTACTGTCTTACAGTCAACCAACAAGACACAACATCAAGTGCTACTTTTGACTCACCTCCTGTCTACGACACATATCCACTCAATGAGGTACCAAATTATAGTAATGTTGCTAATTCGTTTACTCATGAGAAGCCACATTCTGTGTCTCTTGCACCTTATTATGACACATATGTGGGAGAGCAAGTTAATAGCAATGTTAACTATGAAACTCCATATATGGATCCTAATGGAGGTCAAGTTGCACATAATGGTGCTAATGATGAGGAAACACGTGCTTACTTTGAAACATTAATTAATAATTGTGGTATTGAGATTGAGAAAGTGAGTAAGGTCAATCGCGAAGTTAAGGCCGCGAATGTTAAATTGACCACTGAGCTTGAGAGTTACATATTCTCTCGTCGCGAAAATTTAAATGATTCTCTCGTCGAAGATTTAAATGATTTGATGTGTTCAACACTTTCATCTAAGCTTTGGAAAATTTAAATGATTCTCTCGTCGAAGATGTTCTGACTACTGATATTATGTCCATCATTTTGCAAACATATTCTGTTGAAGATCATGAAAGACTCCAGTCTGAGACCTCCGAAATTGTTTCAAAATATGAAAAAGCTCTTATGAAACTTGAAAAAGAAAACGTGTCCTATTTTAAACAGCTTGATCGAAAAACCGAGGAATGCAAGTAAGACAAACTGTCGTATGAGCGTGCCTACAAGGACATGCAAGAGCAAAATGATCTCTTGAGAGCTCAGCTGGGATGTCTAAAAGGAAAGGCTGTGGATACTAAGTTTGCAAAACCATTGACTGAGGAGAATACAAATGTTCCGAAACCGGTTTTCAAACCGAAAATGTCTATTTCTCAGTTTCCTCCAAAAGTCATTGACAAAAATGATTTATCAAAAACAGTCACTCCACAGTCTTTGCCTATTAAAAAGAGAATAATCAAAGGTTTTGAAAAACCTGTTTTTGATAAAGATAAAGTGATTACACCTGGCATTTCTAGGAATAGTACACGGAATGTGACCAAAAATCCAGTTAAAGAATCTGTTGGTTCTAACGACATGGTCAACAATCATTATCTAGAAGAAGCTAGGAAAAAGGCACAGACTCGAAAAGACGGAATTTTAGGTGCAACATCTAGGGTGATGAATTCTACAAGATTTCAAGGCACTGCTAGTAGTAGTAAACCATTACCTAGGAACACTCTACAAAAGACTAGGGATTGGCTTGCATCTAAGAGTAGTTGCGCAAAAGAAAATGTTATGCCCTTAGAAAACAACACTAGGAATTCTAAGTCTTTTTCGAACAAGAAACAATTTCCAAAAGACTGTAGTGACAAAGTTAAAGCTGCTGTTTTAAACAAGAATATTGAATTTGTCTGTACTACATGTAAAAAATGTGTCTTTTCAGCTAATCATGATGCATGTGTCTCACAATATCTCAAAAAAGATAATTCTCATGCTAAGTTTCAATCCACTAAGACACCGAACAGAAACAAACCCGTTGACAAGATGAACATGGAAAAGAAACCTAATAGGTGGATCTCTACAGGACGTAGTTTTTCCAAAAATGAGTCTTCCGCTGCATCTGATAAGAAAACAACTCCTAGATCTTACCTTAGGTGGATTCCCACGGGCAAAGTTTTCAACAAAATAGGTCTTAGATGGATTCCCACAGGAAAGATTTTTGATACTTGCACCAACACAGATAATAGTGACAATCATCAGGATAAGGAAGTAGAAACCGCTACAACCGTTGATAGTGATCACCCTCGCCGTGAGGAAACATATACTTCTAACACTGTTATTTGTGAAAATTCTTCTTTTGTGGATGCAGGTACTTGTAAAAGTGTTGAAGGTTCATATACCCCGTGTGGTAAAGAAGAACTATATGCCAATTTCGCATGTGGAAATCCTTTTCTAGTTCCACTCTTAACTCCACTTTTACTTGTCCCAACTTAATTTCTCTTTCTTCAAATCTTCTTTGTAAATATTTTTGAAAAACCAAATACAAAATTTGAAAAACCAACAAAAACAAAATATAAAAATATAAAATTTTCAAAAATACAAAATCATTATAAAATTCAAAAATCCAAAAAATATTCTTCCCACGACATGTCTCTCGTATAATCGATATTCTGTACGTTTCTAGAAATGTCATTCAATAATGATACGGGTATGTCCAGATGCTTGAGCGAGAGTTCTTTTCTATTGTTTTCTAAAACATGTCGTTTCTCAAAAAATTTCTTCAAAAAATGGCTTTCGTATACTTCAGTACGAAACCCGGACTTCAAAATAATGGCTTCTGGACACATCAGTTCAGGACCCGCGCTTTAAAGAAAGGAAAGTGCTACGCAAAATCGATTTTCATAAATATCGAGCACTTATCCTAAAACAAATGAAGATATTTATTCTCTCTAATATCTGCAAAAGATTTTCAAAATCTTCATCATCTTGTGTACCATTGATTCGAAATTTTTCAAAAAGATTTTTCAAAATCTCTCACATTTGGTACCAAGATAACTCCCTCTAAACCCTTAATTGATTCCAAATTTTCAGTAAGAAAAATATGCTTTCTTTAAGGGGGAGTATTAAACCTAAATTGTTCCAAAATTCATGCTAAATCAGTTTCTCTCCAAATGTTTTTCGAAAAACATATCTTTTAATCATTTTGTTTCAAAAACATCATGGATATGCTATTTTTGAGGGGGAGAAAACATCATTAAAATGTGATCAAAATGTTTAATGATCGTTGTTTGAATCTCAAAAGAGCTCGACTCAGTCGTAACCAATGAATTAACGAGAAATTAAAGTAAGGAAATGTACCATTTCGAGAAACTTTCTATGGACTTGACCAGGACGGGTAATAATTTCAAGCTAGTTCTCTAGTGATGTAAACGTGTCTCGAATCGGTCTAGTTCATTTGAAGTCGATCAATTCAAAAAGTGCGAACTCTACCCTCTCTGTGCATATTTAAGTTAAAACAATATAAGCACATGTGAAGGGGGAGTGTTTCTGAAAATATAAAACTCTCAAAGTGTTCCAAACATGTTTTCTATCAAAAACACTCTGAGAGATTTTCAAGAAAAATGGTTTTATGGCAACAATAGGACAGTCATGGAGTTATAAGGTGACTAAGGATAGGAAATTCGTCTTATGATCCGCCAGAGCCGGAGGTATCTACCCAAGGACATCACCAATAGTTTAGAACTAGAAGTCCTTAGGAATGATTGAAAAAAGGAGTAATGTGAGAAAGGAGAAAGAAGGGGTTGAAGAATTAAAAATAAAAGTAAAAGAAAGGGTGAAAAGAAATAGCCCTCCATATTCAACCTTAGGGCAGAAACCGGGTTCAATACATATGCTACTGGTTGTCACTAGATGACACTGGTATTGAAGTCAAAGACGTCATGGACCCAGTGACGCACTGCACTAAACCTTCTAGCCACTTAATTCCTCTCAAAAGGATTTGTTTCATTCTCACAGGGAACCCTACGTAAACTATTGGCTTTCTCTTAGAGATCGCTGGTATTGAAGAAGGAGACCCTCTCCCTAGTCTCCACTCAGGAAAACCAAAATGCACTATTGAGTCTAGAGCCACGAGATTCATCAAAAGATCTCATAGGAACACTTGACATGACATCTCTTGTTGTTCATCAATAAGGACACAAGTGATATATTCTAGAGTCCTACGCAGATCTTAGCAATCTGCCAGAACGTTTATGAGAAGTTTCACATCTGTGATCTTTAGTGATTGAATGGAAACTCCTGCCAGGGTCAACATCAAACAGCCCTGACAGCAGGTCACTTCGGTAACTCCCCGTGGATTACGCTTAGTGTGTCTCAAACGGTCTACAGTCGTGGAGTGATGCTTCGGTGTACTTCAGCGACTCATCTGAACTGTAGATGTACTTCGGTATATCGCGTTATCTCACTTGTGAGACTCCAGTTCAGGAACGGCCTTTGTAAGAATTAGAGATGTGTTTTCACACTATGCTGTTAATACCCTCGAAATTCAAACTTGTAAGTGCCGGAATCCGCTTATTACTAACCTGTTTTTATGTTTTCTTCTTATGGAAGCTCCGGAGCGGATTGATCGTGCAGATTCCCCACATGCTCATACCAAAAACACATGAAAGTTCTCATCATAATCAAAGGCAACACAAAGTTAAAGATGATTCTTCATCAATGTTAAATAATCTACAAAGTTTAAAGACTCGAGAACTATTTTTCTCACGCAAGCTAGCCACTTGTGAATGGCTAACCGTAAGGAACTTAAAACAGCTCACACACCAAATGCAATTTAGATCAGGAGAATACAGTGGATTCTCGGGTCGTTAAGTCCCACGGAGGATGACTGGTGTTTAACACAATCAGATGTCGAATAACCACTAAGGATAGTGATCAGTAAGGATTTTGAGTTTATTTTATAAATTACAGGGGCTTAAATGCAAATTAAAGGAAATTAAAAAGATAAAAAATATTAAATAAACGCTATCACTATTTTTAAACTGATGTTTTTGATTTTATGTTTTTAAAACTTAAATTAAAAACTACGCGACGTACACAAGAAAATGTAAAACTGAAGCAGTATTAATCCTAAAAATATGAAAATGATATTTTTACAAACCTAATGATATGAGAAAATTTTAAGAAAAAGAAAATTATTTTTACAACTATTAAATTAATTATTATTAATTAAAAACTAATTTTAACTAATTAATAATAACCTAAATTACAAGAAAATATGAAATAAAGCTAGAAAAATAAAATTATGACTTGGAAAAATCTAAAATAACAAAAGAGAATTTTTAAAACTATTTTTATATTTTTCTGATTATTTTTCTATTTTTTATGAATTTTAAACTATTAAAAACAAATTAAATTACTAAAAATTACAAAATAAACTATGAAAAATCTGGAAAAATGATTTTTTTACTTTTTATATTTATCTAAACTTAAGAAAAATGAAAAATTATTTTTTTGAACTTTTTCTGATTTAATTGTATTAAAAGCTAATTAAAATTACCTAAAAACTATTTTTAATTAAGAAAAATAGCAAACAGTGTTGGAAAATTATGAAAATTTCAGGAAAAGTCTAATTTAATCTATAGAATCTAAGAAAAATAGAAAAACATGTGCTTGTGTGTAAGAAAATGAGACTGCAGTTGTAAGTGCTTCTAAATAAGCACTTTGAATAAGCCAAAAGCCACAACAAGCTACCAACTTGATACAGAAGCTATGGAATGCTAAAAGTATCAAAATGCAACAAGTAACAACAGGTTTTAACCTCTGGAATGCAAGATGTACAGATTTGGTTGTATTGAACTTATTGTCCAAAAACAGTTTGAGGACACCAAGTTTGAGCTTAAACAACTGCTTATCAATAAGCTTAAATTGAAAAACAGAAGATGGAGACTATACTAGACCTGGCTAGCTTCCTTCAAACCAAAAATCATACTTAGAGAAGCTCTGTGGAGCTCTGGATAAGCTCTGCAATAAGCTGAGAAAAACTCAGGTTTGACTAAGGTGTGTGAGCAGGGCAAATAAGCCCTGCTTGATGAGCTTTTTTGAAGCTTAAGAAAAATTTCTAAAAATCTACTAAAATCCTAATAAGAAACTAGACCTGGAGAAGTTTTAAAGTCCTAAGTTTCAATGAGATTGACCCAATAATGTGCTCATGAAAAATCCTTCTAGTTGGGCCAAAACTGAGTTTTGCAAGTAATTGACTTTTTGATACAAAATGAAAAGTTGACTTTCTTGAACTTTAATCCTAATTTGTTGACTGAATATGATATTTATTGATGAAATTAAGCTACTGCAACCAATGTCTATGAATTTTGAACACAAAACAAGAGTTTGGCTTTGCACAACTACAACAGTTAAGTACTTAAGACAGTTTTAAAGTAATTTTGACTTTAAGCTTATTTAGAGACAGTATGACTGACCAAATAACTCAAGTGGACTATATTAAGACTGAGTGAACAGGTATCAAGCACAAACAAGGACTCAATCTCAGCTTAACATACTGATCCAAACACTGTTTTAGAGACTGATTTGCAAACTTAAACTACACTAACCACTGATTTAACTCATTCCATTAATTAAACTAACTCTAATATCCTAATTACTACTGATTAAACTTGTCTACACTACTTAATGACCACAGAATTCAAAATATGAACACAAATTGCAAACTGACTAAAAAATGAAAATGAGAAATAAGCTTACAAATGCCCAAGCTTATTTGGTAGTCTAAACAGAACCCAATATATGCTACTCTATATCAAATCCAACCCAAACACTGCTCTGCAACAACCCATTCCATTTCCAACCTGCTTGAACCAATTATGCTGCAAAGTTGACTTTCGTTGACTTTTTAGTACCTTTGATTGAACTTGTTTCCAAAGCTTATCAAAAGCTATATTGAGCTTAAATAAGTTTGTTTGAGCTTAAATAAAGCTTATTGAAGCTTTGAACATAAGAGTTAGACTTTGAATTTTTGCAACAGTAAGCTGAAAACTTGAAATGTAAATGAAACTTGAATTAACACTTAAAAACTTAGTACAATGATTTTTTAACTTAAGATTGATGCATTTAAACTGGAAATTACAAATTTGAAGCTAAGTTAAAACATTGGTATTAAAAACGAAATACATGAAAATTAAAAATTAACTACTGGTTTCTCTTGCTTCTTCATCCTCTCTTTTATACTCTAGAAAGCCTCCACGTGTCCTTCTGAGAGAATCCCACTAATAATCTTGCAAAATGGATGAGTTTTTAGCAATCTAGGCCTTCCACGTTTTTTGGCGGGAAAATCAGTTTGACTTGTAGCCTCTGAAACTAGCACTAGGGGGGTGGCATTTAATGTGGTGGTTTGTGATGATGAGGGGGTGGTGGGAAAGGTTGAGGTGACTGGAGAGGAGCAGGCAAGTGGTTTGCAGGCAATATGGGGGGAAGATAAACAGTGGGTAAAGTGGGCGGGTTTTTTGCAGCTTTTGACTTTGGGTTGACTTGGGGTTCAAAATAGGGAGGTCAAAGGTTTTAACAGGGGGCCAATTGGTGAAAAGTGGCAGGGGTCAATTTAGATTTGACAAGGCTTAGATTAGGTTTAAATGACAAGGACTAAACTTGTAAATATGAAATCATGAAGGACCAATTCTGCCATTATTCCAAATTTTACACAAGGGCTAAAACTGACAAACTTCAATAGTACAAGGACTAGATTTAACAATTTCAATTTTCCAGGGACCAAACTTGACATTTTTGAAAGTTGAGGGACCTTTTCTGCCATTTAACAAAAGATTTATTCAAGGACCATTTTTGACAATTTAGAATATTTCAGGGACCTTGAATAACATTTTTCTTTTTTTAGATTTATCAGGGACTGTTTTTGACAACTTTTGAAACTTGGGGGACTAAAACTGCCAATTATGCAAACTTGATACGTTTTTCACCAGATTTTGATATTTTTGCATTTAAAATACATAAAACACTTATTTGTGATATTTTATCATTTTGATGCATTTCTGAGTGTTTTCAGATGTTTTTGCAGTTTAAATGGTACAAAAATGATGAGTATTTAGACACTCATCAATCCCCCACACTAAGATATTGCTAGTCCCTAGCAATGTTTTGAGAAAAATTAATGGGTTTTATCTCTTTACCAAAAGCCATTACTTCTGGAGTAGCCAAATGTTTCAGTTCAAGTAAGAACCTTGGTACACCGATAACCAAATGATTTTGAGCAAATCACCAGCTTCCAACGGATTTGATTTGTCTTTACCAGAAGCCGTTTGCTTCTGGACTAGCCAACTCTTAGATAAAATATCTTTGGTGAGCTGATTACCAATTATGGTTTTCCAACTGCCTTTACCACAAGCCATAAACTTGCGGGCTAGCCAACTCTTTACTTTTTAGGATATGGTGAGCTGAATACCATACAATTTTGGGCAAATTGCAAGCCGTCAACGGATTTGAGATATCTTTACCAAGAGCCGTTTGCTCCTGGATTAGCCAATCCTTTTGTTTATTAGACAAGGCGGACTGATAACCATAAGATGAGTAAGTGCAAAACACTTACTCCAAAAAAAAATTTGGCCAAAAATGGGGGAATTAGGCGGTATAATTACATGATAAAATTCGTGAGAATTCCCCCCCACACTTAGAAATGAATATTGCCCTCAATATTCAAAGTACCGGCTGTTATGCCGAAACATAGAATGTAAAAGGGAAATACTAAGGCCATTATTTAGCAAGGATTTTTTTTTTTTTTTTTTTTTTTTTTTTTTTTTTTTTTTTTACTGAAAATCTTATATATACACAACATGTGGGGCAACTCCCCCACACTAGGGTGGTAGAAAGTAGAAAGAAGAAGCTAAACTGTCAAGTTTTGTCACACAAGCTAGCCACTTGTGAATGGCTAACCGTAACAAACTTCAGACAGCTCAGAAATATGGGTGACAACCCATATGGCATGCTACTGTTTTTGATTCCCGAGTCGCTAGCTTGACTCGATCCCCGCATTCATTGGTTCATGGGGAAAGTTTGTAGATCCGGGACAACCACAGGGGGAATGTCCTCGCCAAAGTAATGCTTCAACCGATGACCATTCACTTTAAAGTTTGGACCATCGGGTTGAGATAACTCAATGGTGCCATAAGGATAAACCTTAGTGATAGTGAATGGTCCAGACCAGCGGGATTTTAGTTTTCCCGAGAAAATCTTCAATCTAGAATTGAAAAGAAGGACTCGATCACCAACGTTGAAAACGCGGTTCTTGATTTTAGAGTCATGAATCTTCTTTGTCTTTTCTTTGTAGATCAAAGAGTTCTCGTATGCATGATCACGGAGTTCATTTAATTCATTCATTTGAACTTTCCGGTGATCACCAGCTGTCTGAATATCGAAATTGGCATGCTTCAAGGCCCAGTATGCCTTGTGCTCTAGCTCAACAGGTAGATGACATGCCTTTCCGTACACAAGCTTGTATGGAGTACACCCGATGGGTGTTTTATAAGCTGTACGGAAAGCCCAGAGTGCGTCATCTAGCTTATCCGACCAAGAGGCACGGTTTTCACCAACCGTCCTCTCCAAAATTCTTTTAATCCCCCAGTTGGAAACTTCCACTTGCCCACTAGTTTGGGGGTGATACGCAGTAGAGAGACGGTGAGTTACACCATACTTCTGCATGACTCTTTCAAACTGGTCATTGCAGAAATGCGTACCACGATCACTGATTATGGCTCGTGGAGTTCCAAACCTAGCAAAGAGAGATTTCAAGAATTTCACAACAACTCGGGCATCGTTGGTAGGTAAAGCCTTAGCTTCAACCCATTTTGACAAGTAGTCAACGGCCACGAGTATGTACTTATTACCGCGAGAAGAAGGAAATGGCCCCATAAAGTCAATGCCCCAGATGTCAAAAATCTCACACACTTGAATGGCGTTTTGCGGCATTTCATTTCTTTGTGAGATATTCCCGTGACGTTGACACGCGTCACAGGCTTTGACAAATTCGTGGGCATCCTTGTAGATAGTGGGCCAATAGAACCCGGAATCAAACACCTTTTTGGCGGTGTAGTTGGGGCTATGATGTCCCCCAGTAGGTCCAGAATGGCAAGCTTTGAGAATGTCAATAGCTTCCTGACCATACACACATCGCCTGATGACTTGATCCGCGCAAATTTTGAACAAGTAGGGGTCGTCCCAGAAGTAATGTTTAACATCCTTGAAGAATTTGTTCTTCTGCTGGGTTGACATCCCTTTCACTATGAAGTTACCCGCATGGTAATTTGCGAAGTCAGCAAACCATGGGGTAGTAGAGTCTCCACGAAAAGAAACCGCATTGAGTGTTTCGAGAGGAAATGTTTCATTTATTTCCTTTTTCTCAAAAACATCTTGGTGAGGGTTCTCTAATCGGGACAGATGATCAGCAGCCAGGTTCTCAGCTCCTTTTTTATCACGTATAATGATATCAAATTCTTGCAGGAGGAGAACCCAACGGAGCAATCTTGGCTTTGCATCTTGTTTTGCAAAGAGATATTTGAGAGCCGAGTGATCCGTATACACCACGCATTTGGTCAATATAAGGTATGGCCGAAACTTCTCAAACGCATACACCACAGCTAATAGTTCTTTTTCTGTAGTGGTGTAATGGGTCTGAGCTTCAGTCATAGTTTTGCTTGCGTAGTGGATAGGCTGAAAATGCTTAGTTTTGCGTTGCCCCAAGACTGCACCGATAGCAAAATCACTTGCATCGCACATGAGCTCAAAGGGTAAATCCCAGTCGGGGGCAACTAGAATGGGTGCTTCCGTAAGCTTTTTCTTTAGTGTTTCAAAAGCTTCGACGCACTCAGGAGAGAAGATAAAAGGAGCTTCTTTTTCAAGAAGATGGGTCATAGGCCGAGCGATTTTAGAAAAATCCTGTATGAATCTACGATAAAACCCGACATGACCAAGGAAACTCCTAATACCTTTGACGGTAGTAGGATGAGGCAGTTTAGCAATAACATCGACTTTTGCTCTATCTACCTCAATCCCGTTTTTTGAAATCTTATGGCCAAGGACTATGCCTTCTTTGACCATAAAGTGGCTCTTCTCCCAATTTAGACAGAGATTGGTGTCTTCACACCTTTTAAGCATTTTGTCTAAATGGGAGAGACATGTCTGAAATGAGTCCCCAATGACCGAAAAGTCATCCATAAACACCTCCATTGTTTCCCCGATCATGTCGTGGAAAATGGCCATCATACATCGTTGGAACGTGCCAGGAGCATTACATAAGCCAAAAGGCATACGTTTGTAGGCAAAAGTTCTGTATGGGCAGGTGAATGTGGTCTTCTCTTGATCCTGTGGATCAATGGGGATCTGAAAGTAACCCGAGAAACCATCAAGGAAACAATAGTACTCATTCCCTGCTAATCTCTCAAGCATCTGGTCCATGAAGGGTAGAGGAAAATGGTCTTTACGGGTGGCGTCATTTAATTTACGATAGTCAATACATACACGCCATCCCGTAACCAATCGAGTTGGAATTAACTCGTTTTCTTCATTCGTGACAATAGTTATGCCACCCTTTTTTGGAACACAGTGAATTGGGCTAACCCAAGGACTATCTGAGATTGGGTAAATCAATCCTGCATCAAGAAGTTTGATAACATCATGGATTTTTGGATTTACTCTTCTCTGATGTTGAACTGCTGGCTTGAAGTCATCCTCCATCAAGATTTTGTGAGTACAAAACTCAGGGTTGATACCCTTAATGTCGGAGAGTTTCCAAGCAATTGCTTGCTTGTGTGACTTCAAGACCTTTATGAGAGCAGTCTTTTCATCTTTACTCAAATCTCGAGCAATAATGACAGGCAATTTATCATCACCTTCAAGGAATGCATACTCGAGATGAGGCGGTAAGTCCTTAAGTTCGATTTCAGGAAATTCTTCAGTTTTCTCAACTGACTTGACTTCGTTGTTATGAAGTTTGACGGGAGGGAGTGGAGGAGAAGTGTCCTTATTTAACAATTTCTCAAGAATAAGAATATCTCCCTCCGGATTAATCTCATGGTGATTAATCTTTTCTGGAATTGCATCACTAGTGTGAGGGGTTGATGAATGATCATCTTTAAGCAATTTCTCAATGAGAAGTATGTCCCCCTCGATGTCGATTGGAGCGTGATCAATTTCCCATCGAACAGAATCACTAGCCAAGTATGCTTCAATCTCTTCCAAGATGAAGTCGCTTCCCTCAAACGGAGTGAGAGAAGGAGTAGAATTGGCTATGATAGGTCGAGAAGATGTGGTGGGATCCCCACTCACAGAATTATGAGAATAACCAAGAACTTCTTGAGAGTACTCTTCAGAAGCAACATCAATGATATCTATTCGGTTAACCGACTTAGAATCATAGTTTGCGGAGTACCTCGAAGTTTGATCAAGGTTAAAGGTGACAGCTTCATTACCAACACGTAATGTGATTTCTTGCTCAAATACATCAATGAGAGCACGGCCCGTTCTCAGGAATCCTCTTCCAACAATGAGAGGAACCCGTGGATCAGCATCAAAATCAACAACTACAAAGTCAGCTGGAAAATGGAACTTTCCTACTTTCACGAATACGTCCTCGGCAATTCCAAGAGGACGGGATATTGTACGATCTGCAAGCTCGAGAGTCATGCATGTAGGAGTAAGATCCGGAAGAGAAAGTTTCTTCCATACTGAGTGAGGCATCAGGTTTATGCTTGCACCAAGATCGGCTAAGGCAAAGCATTCAACCATTCCTGGAAATACACAAGGTAAGAGGAACTTTTCAGGATCTCCAAGCTTCTCGGGAAGCTTCTTCAAGATAACTGCAGAGCAGTTCTCGTTCAGAGGAGTTTTAGCCATTTCAAACAGCTTTTCCTTGTTGCTTAACATGTGTTTGAGAGTTGATGCAAACTTGGGCATCAACATGATAGCATCCGCGAAGCTTATGTCAAAATGTAGTTCTTGGAAAATTTGAAAGAATTTTTCCATTTGTTGACTGGCTTTCTCGCGGAGCTTTTGCTCATGTAAACGTGATGGGTAAGGAATAGAAGATTTGGATTTGGTATTTTCAATGGGAGCTACAGGAGGTTCAAAAACAACTCCTGGATTGGATTTTGGTTTCTGGACAACCTGAGGATGGACAGTGCTGGTACCTCCATTATTAGTAGGAAGTTCCTTGTCCTTTGTCGCCTCAGGTTCACTTTCCACTACCTTCGGGAGAGAAGAAGAAGAGGTAGTAGGAATAGCGGGTCCATCATACGAAGTACCACTTCTGGTTGTGATCGCCTTTGCATCGCCCCTCGGATTAGCGATCGTGTTGCTAGGTAAAGTACCTGAGTCCGAGGGTCGATCATTTAAAGACTTCTTTAATTCAGCGATCTGACTGACCAACAACCTGTTTGTCTCCTCTTGAGTCTTCATAAATTGCTTTAAAAGCTCATCAGATGTTGATACAAGAGGAGGTGGGGGGATAATTTGAGGCCTTATGTTCTGATTATAGCCTGAATTCCCTAGATTAGGATTCATATTCCCCTGAAATTGATTCCCTCGATTGTAAGTGTTTTGATTAAGATTTCCTTGATGTTGGAAACCTTGATTGGGTCCGGAATAGAAATTACCTTGGTTTTGATAACCTTGGTTCATTCTTGGTTGGTTCTGATTCCGGTTAGGATTCTGGTTGAAACCGGGTGGTGCCTGATAAGTGTTAGCTCGGTAGTTTGGTTCATTTTGAGGACGGTATTGATTACCTCCTTGATTTGAAGTACCGGCTATAGCATTAGCTTCAAACGGACTACCATCGGTGGCAGTACAGTTGTAGTATGCATGAGGACCACCACAAGTAACACAAACTTCAACTTTCTTCACTTCACCATATGATGGTGCTTGTGTGAAAGTGACTTTCTTATGGTTAGCAAGAACCAAAGCCTGAACAATATCCGTGAGTTTGTCAATCTTAGCATCGGTGCTAGATGTACTCACGGGAGATGAAGTAGAAGGTCCAGCATTAGACTCAGTATGATATGTCTTTGTGCGGAAAGGACGGACCTGGGACTTGTTTTCAATGATTTGCAAGGCTTCTTTTGTGGTCTTGCTCAAGAAATTTCCTCCCGCGGAGGCATTCAAAGAGTCTTGATTAGTCTGGTTCAGACCATTGTAGAAAGTATCCATTTGCATTAACTCGGTAAAACCATGATGCGGACACTTGCGGAGCAAGTCTTTGTAACGATCCCATGCCTCCCCGAATGATTCCTCAAATCTCTGAGAGAATTTCATTATCTCATTCTTAAGACTTGTAGTTCGGGATGGAGGATAGAATTCGTTAACAAACTTTGTGACTAGATCTTCCCATGTCTCAATGGAACGAGGGGGTTGTTTCTCAAGCCAATTCCGGGCTTGTCCCTCTAGAGAAAATGGGAACAGAAGAAGCTTGATAGCTTCATGTGGGACATTCTTGTACTTGATGGTAGATGCAATCTTGTTAAACCATCGAATGTGTGCATGAGGATCATCCCGCTCAAAACCATAGAATTGGCTTTGGGTTACCAGATTAAGTAACCCGGTTTTGAGCTCAAAAGTATCAGCCACGATGGCTGGGACAACAATAGCATCTCCGTAACCCTCGATGGGTGCTTGGAGAAGCTCATTCATCGGCTTGTCTTCTGCCATTATGGCAGGTGGTGGTGGTGGTAGACGTTCCTCAGTCACGGCTGAAGGAGCAGAACATCCTCTACGTCTACGAGGAATCTTTCCAAGTTCTGAAAGCGGACTTGTAGAGCTGGAAGAACGAGTGCGCATGCACTAAGTATAAAAATCAGTTTTCAAAACAAATGCGAGGCAAAACGACAAGTGAACTTAACCAATAATCACAAATGAAATGGCTTCTTTGAAAAAGGTACACCAAATCACAAGGACACAAAGGCAAGTTTTAAATCTGTTGTTCGGGAACTTATTATGGTCACACCCCCAGTTAGTAGGTGTACTGCCTTGATTTGCGGTGGTTGATTTTTATGTATATATTAAGTACCACTGAAAAGACGTAGGTATAGATTTGTGCTGATGGGTTTAAAAACTTTTGGACAATATTTTTGGTATCGTCTCGTTTAACCAAATCGTATTTCTTTAAGAATCACCTTAAAAGAAACACAAGCTAGAAAACGTTACGATTGTTTTGTTGTTTTATATTGTGTTTGGTGTTTTTAACACTTTAGGAAAAGTGTTTTTGATTTTTGTTATAACTTTACAAAAAAAACTGTTTACAAACGGTGGTATATGTGCAAGTACGGGTCTGAAAATGTCTAGGACACGCTTACAGCCTCCCCGGCAGCGGCGCCAAAATTTGATTGGTGCAAAACCGTCAAGTTTTCTCACGCAAGCTAGCCACTTGTGAATGGCTAACCATAAGGAACTTAAAACAGCTCACACACCAAATGCAATTTAGATCAGGAGAATACAGTGGATTCCCGGGTCGTTAAGTCCCACGGAGGATGACTGGTGTTTAACACAATCAGATGTCGAATAACCACTAAGGATAGTGATCAGTAAGGATTTTGAGTTTATTTTATAAATTACAGGGGCTTAAATGCAAATTAAAGGAAATTAAAAAGATAAAAAATATTAAATAAACGCTATCACTATTTTTAAACTGATGTTTTTGATTTTATGTTTTTAAAACTTAAATTAAAAACTACGCGACGTACACAAGAAAATGTAAAACTGAAGCAGTATTAATCCTAAAAATATGAAAATGATATTTTTACAAACCTAATGATATGAGAAAATTTTAAGAAAAAGAAAATTATTTTTACAACTATTAAATTAATTATTATTAATTAAAAACTAATTTTAACTAATTAATAATAACCTAAATTACAAGAAAATATGAAATAAAGCTAGAAAAATAAAATTATGACTTGGAAAAATCTAAAATAACAAAAGAGAATTTTCAAAACTATTTTTATATTTTTCTGATTATTTTTCTATTTTTTATGAATTTTAAACTATTAAAAATTAATTAAATTACTAAAAATTACAAAATAAACTATGAAAAATCTAGAAAAATGATTTTTTTACTTTTTATATTTATCTAAACTTAAGAAAAATGAAAAATTATTTTTTTGAACTTTTTCTGATTTATATGTATTAAAAGCTAATTAAAATTACCTAAAAACTGTTTTTAATTAAGAAAAATAGCAAACAGCGTTGGAAAATTATGAAAATTTCAGGAAAAGTCTAATTTAATCTATAGAATCTAAGAAAAATAGAAAAACATGTGCTTGTGTGTAAGAAAATGAGACTGCAGTTGTAAGTGCTTCTAAATAAGCACTTTGAATAAGCCAAAAGCCACAACAAGCTACCAACTTGATACAGAAGCTATGGAATGCTAAAAGTATCAAAATGCAACAAGTAACAACAGGTTTTAACCTCTTGAATGAAAGATGTACAGATTTGGTTGTATTGAACTTATTGTCCAAAAACAGTTTGAGGACACCAAGTTTGAGCTTAAACAACTGCTTATCAATAAGCTTAAATTGAAAAACAGAAGATGGAGACTATACTAGACCTGGCTAGCTTCCTTCAAACCAAAAATCATACTTAGAGAAGCTCTGTGGAGCTCTGGATAAGCTCTGCAATAAGCTGAGAAAAACTCAGCTTTGACTGAGGTGTGTGAGCAGGCAAATAAGCCCTGCTTGATGAGCTTTTTTGAAGCTTAAGAAAAATTTCTAAAAATCTACTAAAATCCTAATAAGAAACTAGACCTGGAGAAGTTTTAAAGTCCTAAGTTTCAATGAGATTGACCCAATAATGTGCTCATGAAAAATCCTTCTAGTTGGGCCAAAACTGAGTTTTGCAAGTAATTGACTTTTTGATACAAAATGAAAAGTTGACTTTCTTGAACTTTAATCCTAATTTGTTGACTGAATATGATGTTTATTGATGAAATTAAGCTACTGCAACCTATGTCTATGAATTTTGAACACAAAACAAGAGTTTGGCTTTGCACAACTACAACAGTTAAGTACTTAAGACAGTTTTAAAGTAAATTTGACTTTAAGCTTATTTAGAGACAGTATGACTGACCAAATAACTCAAGTGGACTATATTAAGACTGAGTGAACAGGTATCAAGCACAAACAAGGACTCAATCTCAGCTTAACATACTGATCCAAACACTGTTTTAGAGACTGATTTGCAAAGTTAAACTACACTAACCACTGATTTAACTCATTCCATTAATTAAAATAACTCTAATATCCTAATTACTACTGATTAAACTTGTCTACACTACTTAATGACCACAGAATTCAAAATATGAACACAAATTGCAAACTGACTAAAAAATGAAAATGAGAAATAAGCTTACAAATGCCCAAGCTTATTTGGTAGTCTAAACATAACCCAATATATGCTACTCTATATCAAATCCAACCCAAACACTGCTCTGCAACAACCCATTCCATTTCCAACCTGCTTGAACCAATTATGCTGCAAAGTTGACTTTCGTTGACTTTTTAGTACCTTTGATTGAACTTGTTTCCAAAGCTTATCAAAAGCTATATTGAGCTTAAATAAGTTTGTTTGAGCTTAAATAAAGCTTATTGAAGCTTTGAACATAAGAGTTAGACTTTGAATTTTTGCAACAGTAAGCTGAAAACTTGAAATGTAAATGAAACTTGAATTAACACTTAAAAACTTAGTACAACGATTTTTTAACTTAAGATTGATGCATTTAAACTGGAAATTACAAATTTGAAGCTAAGTTAAAACATTGGTATTAAAAACGAAATACATGAAAATTAAAAATTAACTACTGGTTTCTCTTGCTTCTTCATCCTCTCTTTTATACTCTAGAAAGCCTCCACGTGTCCTTCTGAGAGAATCCCACTAATAATCTTGCAAAATGGATGAGTTTTTAGCAATCTAGGCCCTCCACGTTTTTTGGCGGGAAAATCAGTTTGACTTGTAGCCTCTGAAACTAGCACTAGGGGGGGTGGCATTTAATGTGGTGGTTTGTGATGATGAGGGGGTGGTGGGAAAGGTTGAGGTGACTGGAGAGGAGCAGGCAAGTGGTTTGCAGGCAATATGGGGGGAAGATAAACAGTGGGTAAAGTGGGCGGGTTTTTTGCAGCTTTTGACTTTGGGTTGACTTGGGGTTCAAAATAGGGAGGTCAAAGGTTTTGACAGGGGGCCAATTGGTGAAAAGTGGCAGGGGTCAATTTAGATTTGACAAGGCTTAGATTAGGTTTAAATGACAAGGACTAAACTTGTAAATCTGAAATCATGAAGGACCAATTCTGCCATTATTCCAAATTTTACACAAGGGCTAAAACTAACAAACTTCAATAGTACAAGGACTAGATTTGACAATTTCAATTTTCCAGGGACCAAACTTGACATTTTTGAAAGTTGAGGGACCTTTTCTGCCATTTAACAAAAGATTTATTCAAGGACCATTTTTGACAATTTAGAATATTTCAGGGACCTTGAATAACATTTTTCTTTATTTAGATTTACCAGGGACTGTTTTTGACAACTTTTGAAACTTGGGGGACTAAAACTGCCAATTATGCAAACTTGATACGTTTTTCACCAGATTTTGATATTTTTGCATTTAAAACACATAAAACACTTATTTGTGATATTTTTATCATTTTGATGCATTTCTGAGTGTTTTCAGATGTTTTTGCAGTTTAAATGGTACAAAAATGATGAGTATTTAGACACTCATCAAACTACATCATTGGTAACCTAAAGACAAATATAAGTGTGAGCATGGTGGAGAAAGGAGTGGAGACACCTAACCAACGAAGTTGACAACGGCAGACAAACACATTACCTGATCACAAAGCATGAAGGAACAAAGAATTAAGACTATTCTATATCTACACACAAAGTTCGAGCTCGAGAAAAGTAAAGACCTAATCTAGTGGAGCATCATTTGAATGACCACCCCTTAGGGGGAGATTGTTAGCCTTAATAATTTTATTAGAAGTGATGGTCATTCACATTTAGGAACTTTGTAAAGTGTGTTAGATATCGTGATAGAATAGTCAACGGGCTCGTGGATTGGGTTAAGCTAAATGGGTACTAGTTATGATAAGCTTGCCATTTATCCAATCCAACCCAAGTCCATCCACGGCCCATGCCAAGCCCATTAGGGTATTTCTCTCTTGTACTATATATACCCCTCAAGTATGTCATTTGAGGGGTGTGCTTGAGTGTGTGTGTGTGTGTGTGTGTGTGTGTGTGTTTTCTTATGAAATATTGTTTTCATCTTCTACTCTTTGTCTCTCTAAAATACACATATCTTCATTCAAGTCACCACATCTTTTACTCATCTCTCTAGTCATATTGTGTGAAATGAATTGATAATAAGGGTCCTAACACTATCTTATTATGTTCACGTCTAATTACTTCCAATTGATTCAAGTGGGAGTTTAGGTCGCTAGGACAGCATTTGGTCAATTTGTCCTAACCTATCAGCAAAGGTTTCCACCGGAGATCAAGCTACTATCCTTGAAAGTCCAGTTCTTTTTAGTCCCCTAAACCAAGTCATTAAATTCCACTACATGCAAAATTCATAACAGTGAGTGCCCGGGCGCTAGCATCTTAGACACTCATCCCTAACTTCTTAAGTTCATCAAAACGGCAGGTGATCATTTGGTCAATTCGCAGAAGCGAAGAAGGGTCGTCAGTTGGTCAATTCTTACCCTTCCCATTTAGTCTAACTACTTAGGGCCAGTTGGTCAATTCTCCTAAGCAACTAGACACTATCGCCATTCAAAACTACCGAAACAAGGGTAGCTACCAATGAACTATGCATGCATACACTAGAAACAATTATACGGAAGCAATGTAAACATAAACATAACAATTAAGGAATCATAACTAGGATAACACCAAAGGTGCTAAGCCGATCACATTAAGAGAAATAGTCAATTCAATGTTTAACATATTGAAATATATGAATCAAAAGTAAAAAGAAAGATAATCGCTAGTGCTTATCGTTAGGGAGTGATTTCTCCCTTGGAGATGGCTCGTATGCTCTTCAAGATCTTCCTTTAGTCCCCTACTCACGTTCTCCGCTTTTTGGTGTGGAGTGAATGATGTGAAATGCAGAATTTAGGGTTGGTATTTATAGGCGATATTTAGTTACGATGTAACTTAAGTTGAGAGTTACGCCATAACCTATAAATATCCATAATAATGCTCTTGTTACAGCTGGTTATGGCGTAACACATGGAATGAGTTACGACGTACCTTCAATACAGGTTACAATGTCGTGATTACGTCGTAATCGTTGGAAAGAGTTATGGCGTAGCTTGTAGCGGCGTGGAACTTTCATTTGACCTAATGCGTTACGGCGTAATCCTTAGTGGGAGTTACGCCGTAATCTTCTGTTGAGCTGGCCTTCTGAGTCGCACATTAGTTACGGCGTAATGTGAGAGTGGAGTTACGCCGTAACTTCATCACTGTGGGCATACTATCATTAATTCTTTATAAAATCTCCCAATCCGCATCTCCTTAGCTCCAATGCTCGTAATTTAGCTGAAAGTGAAATATAGAGAAAAACAAGCGTAAATCAATATAAATAATATAAAATACGAGCATTATCGGGGAAAATTGACACTTAATATTCATGACTATTTCATGTTATCATGGGCGACTATGGACTTAGGAAATTATTTGTTTCGTGTCTTTTTATTTACACCCATTAAATATTTTCCCATGTCTTATCCTACCCTTGGTCGCGCATCGAGCTTAGGTGAGGAAGCGACCAATCATTGGTGTCTTGGCCATGGATTTGGTCGTGTATCATTGGTTTTGTCCCCTTCGCTATAGCTTGTTAGTAATGACAAAATAACCCAGTAAGCCTTTATGTTGTTTCAACCCATTGCATGTTAGAATAACTGCATCTATAGACTCTAGTGGTGGAGATTGGTATCTTTACCAAGCCTATGATAGAATACTCGTCATGACTGAGCAGTTGAGTGATCACCCCAAAAATAAACACGTGAATTATGAGAGAGTGTGTGATTTCAATTCCCTTTTCGTGAGGTGCTCGGTTTGGAATTTTCTAGCTTAGGCGATTTTTAAACTCATATCTTTCAATTAATCTTGGAAGATATCTTTTTAAGAATAATTTAAAAGGTCTACTTGAGGGCAAGTAGAGTTCAAGTTGGGGGATATTTGATAACATCAAATTACCTGATATTTTACATATCAAATTACCGTGTTTATGGCCCATTTGTATTAATATGCTACTTAATTCGTTTATATTTGTTCATATTTACATTTCAGGATAAATGAGGCGTTGAGCGGAAAAGATATGAGAAAAGGCCAAGAAGTATATTCTGAATAAGGTTACGGCGTAATAGGCACGATGGACTACGCCGTAACCCATACTACGAGGGCCTGAGAATTATTTGGGAAGATTACACCGTAACTCGTTAATATTATTATGGCGTAAATACAATGTCAAGAAGGATACGGCATAACCAACTCTTAAGGTTACGCCATAATTATAATTGTGAAGGCTATGGCGTAACATGGTAATTTAGTTACGCCGTAGAAATATTTGAGGAGTAGATTAGTATGTGCAGACGAAGGATTACGGCGTAACTTAGTAATTTAGTTACGGTGTAATTATTAACTTGGGCATAAAGTTTTGAAATACAAGGGCTGAAGTCGTCAAATTTATAAGAAGAATATTACACATTCATATGTGTAAATAAAGAAAAAAGTAAGACAAGGACGTTGCAATATGCATTAGTTGAAGGACTAAACTTGCAACTGGCGAAAGTTCTATTAATATAAATATATCATGACATGCGTACAGTAGGAGATCACAATTATATTAGGTTTGATATTATTATTGTTGCTGTGTACCGACGCAAGAAACAAAAAAGGGGAAGACAGCGGGAAACAGTTTGGTGATTGGTTTTCGAAGGGGCAAACCTTTCGGGGTTTTGCCCCGGTAACTAGGGGATCAATAGCATTTTATTAGCACGATTTGTAATCACTTTTTCAAATTTTTTTATTAATTTGGTTTTATTATTTTATAAAATTAATTTTGATTACAATTAATTGTTGGTGCATTGATTCTTATTGTGTCTTAATTAATTGATTATTAATTTAATATTAGTCAATTTGTTGATACAAAAGTTGGGTGTTCCTTATTTGGAATCCGGTTCTCGTACCAATTGAATCTTGATGCTTGAGACCTGCGTACTAAGTAAACAGAAAACACCGTTAGGTTTATCGTAGGATTGTCTCCCACGATTATCCTCCGGCGTGAGAGTAAGTAATTGGTTTTAGAGTTAATAGGAGATTTAGGGTTTTAGATCTTACCTTTAATGAGGGATGGGGTTCCCTTTATATACACACGAAATCCTTGTTGATTTCGTGTTCCCGAACCTTCGGCGTATCCCGCCTAAGTCGGTTAGTAAACGATTATCTTCAAAGATAGGAGATATCCGATATCTTATTCTATAAATATCTTTTGGGTTTGGGCCTTCGTGAGCCCAAACACTTATCGGGTTAGCCCAGTTCGTGCTGGGCTTGCTAGTAGCGGTTATTGTTCGGGTTCGTGACCCGAATATAGACTATACGTCATCATGTCCCCCCAGTCTAGTATGCGCAGTGACCAACTGCGGTTACTAGACTGATTGTTGCAGCCCTTAAATTATTCGAAACGTAGCAAAGAAGCTAAAAGAATGAACCTAGGCGAAATATTTCAAATTCCCATCTCGTAAAATGTGGGAAAGTTACTGAAAATACGTCACATCAAACGATCCTAGCCACACAATTAGAGATAGTGGGATCCACGTGGCAGTCATCGTGTGGATGAAGAAACTTATATAACCCTTCGCCTCCTTATTACTGTGAGTATCATAGTAAATCATTTTCACCATTGTTAAAAAAGCTTCAACTTGCCACCAGGAAACCCTTGATAGCCAAAAGGTAACCGCGCATGCGCCACTAATAACTGTATCATGGTCCGTGGTTTAACTGATTTCACCTCCGACCTGACCGAGGCAGAACTTCTCGAGTTTTCTTTGGATTATTATATTCCCTTCGTGCTGCATCCGGAAGTTTCGGATACGCAGGCGTCAATTGCAGACTTCCCCGAAGAGAAAGTAGGGGTATACACGCGTTTTTTCGAGTTCGCGAATCAACGTGTACCCATATCCCTATTCTTGAGTGACGTGTTAAATTACTATCGTCTGCATATATCCCAGCTGCACTGCATAGGTGCATCCAAAATAACAAACTTCGAGGTTAATTGCCGTATCCTGGCAATTAACCCGACTATCCACCTATTCCGCGCATTTTACCACACAACGTGGTCAAACGGGTGGGTATCGTTTGCTAAGCGCGCCGGTAGACTTCAATGTTACATGGAGAAACTGGACGCGCTTAGAAACTGGAGGGAAAAATTTTTCTGGATTGATAAGGCGGTCTTTCCCTGGGATTTTGAATTCTATACCCAGGGTTCGCTGCCGAAGGATGAGCGCCCCCTCCCTGGATCGTATAGTGCGGAGGATGCGGATACGATAAACACCAATCGCATTCCCATCAGTTCCTACCCCGAGGAATTTTTGGTGCACATGGGCATTAGCCGCAATTATTTTGGAAGACCTGATGAGGTTCCAATCTTCTTAGGCGCGGATGGCCAGGGTGGGTGCTCATCCTTACGCATTCCGTTTTGCTATATTACTGTGAGCTTTTCCCTTCTTTGTACTTGTTGTAATCTGTTTTGTTGTTTGTTTTTTGTTGTGCAGAAATGGACCTCTTCGGAGTCGTGCAACTGGCGTAGCCGCACAAAGTTAATGTAGGAGTACGCCCGCTGAGAGAGGGGGAAAAGCCCCTTCTAGAGGCTACAGCAGGGCGTACCCTGGAAATGGAAATGGGATAAGCGGGAGCTAGTTCATCTGTCGCACTGGAAGTAATCCCACTGCAAAGCATGCCAAGCCCTAGGGTGCCTACCCCAGTAGTGCAGCCGTCACAAGTAGGAGTGGCGGAGCACATGGAAGAAGAGGAGGAGGAGGACCAAGGGTTGAAGCGCAAGAGATCGCTTGGAGGTGATAGCGCGAGCTCATCGAGAAAGAAGCACCCCGTTGTCCTGGTTGTGGAATCGTCATCGAGTGACGTTGCGTCGCTTCCCCCTTCGGCTGATACCGCTGGTCCACAGTAAGTAATATTATCAAAGTTTTTTGCGCATCCCTTGTTTATGTGAGAAATAATTACTAATTCTCTTTCTTGTGTGCAGGTTTGAACACTCTGCGGAGTCACCCCCAGGGAAAGTCCTGTACGCTCTGCGTTTTCCGAGCCACACAGCCAAAGCGCTGAGCCATTAGCGGCTGGAGATGCGCCAATGGATCAGCTTGTTGAAGAGTTGGTACTGGCGGCTGCGCATCAAGCTTCACTGGTGGAGAAGCTAAAGGCCAAGTACTCTGGAGAAAACAGCCAGAGCGCTCAAAAGGATCAACAAATTGCGTTGCTGGAGGCGCAGTTGGCTAGTGCCAAGGTTGAAGCAGAGGGCCTGAGCTCGTACGCCCAAAAGCTTGCTGAAGAAAAGATGGCGCTGCTGGGTCAAATAAATCAGGAGTGTGCTGCGTCATCGGGGTATAAGGCTCCGTGTCTCTGGGCACTGAAGTATCTTGAGAAGGGCAAAGAAGAGTTGGTCTCACAGTTGGAAAATTTTGGTGCCACTGTGAGCAGTTCATTGGAAGCACAGGAGATGAAGTTGCGCAAGCTCAGCCTGGAGTATGATGAGGAGTTATATCCCCAACTCCTGTCTACTATCGCTGAGCGCAGGTGGCTCATCGGCCATGGTCTGCGACTTGCTGCCCTCAGCACCTTGGAGTCGCAGGAAGTAGTGGACGCTTTTGAGGGAGTTGTTCAGTGCGCGTTGGCGCGGGGTAAGGCAGAAGCTGTTGAGGAGCTTCAAGAGGCTGATTTGTTAAAGGTGTCTGCAGATAAGGTGCCCGGTTATAATGCGCATTCATATGATGAGCTGGTGGCTGCTATGGAGAAGATGAAGTTATTGGAGCTTCCTCTGATTACTGAGTTAGAGCGCGACCAGGATTATCCCATAGGGGTCATTATGGAGGGGTTGACTTTAGCTCGGCATCGCGCTGAAAATGCGGCAGTGCAGCTTGACTATTTTTTGAAACCCGACGAATCCCAACTTCAAGTGCCTGTGTTTACTCGCCCCAAGGATATCTTGAATCCCTACGCCCTGGAGTAGGAAGTGCCTTTAAAGCAAGTGTTGGAAGCGCATGCTACAAGACTTGCCAAAAAGAAGGGATTAAAGGTAAGGCCATTTTGTGCGGTATTGGCGCAGCTCATCTCCCCAGATCTGACGGGATGCCGGTTAGTGTTGCCATGGCATCTCGCCAAGACTCCGACCTATTGAAGAAGCTGAGCGAGATTGGGGATGCTGCAAGCTGTGTGGGGAGTTCGTCTCTTAGACGTTGTAGGAGTATGTAGATAGTAACTTTTATTGTAAATATCATTTTGTAAGAACGCATGGTGCTTAATGAAATATTTCTTTTGTTGAGTGTTGTTGCGACTTATAATATTTGTACTTAGTTACTTGTCTTTCCATGAAAAACATGCATATTGTCTAAGAAGCAAACTGTTGTATAAGCGCGATTAATCTTTGTTGTTCATAATTAATTATGAACTATCATACTTATAAAATTTCAAGTATTTCTAACATAGTCGTGTATGTTATTATCCGCAGCGTACTGCAAATATCATAGTAAGGAGCCAAGTGTCTTGATTCCTAATTTGTTAAACGCGCATAGTATTCATTATTGCGCATCCATCGTGGGATGCGCACCTAGCTTATTCCAACGTCTTGAGAATAAGGTGTTTAACAAGGATACGTGATCCACCGTTGATGGGTTTGCAACCCTCTTACTCAACGAGTTATTTAGTAGGTTTACTCATCCTTTTACCATCGTGGGTTTATTAAGTGCATGCACGCCATGTAGGCAAAAGATGAAAATGTTAAGACATAAATATATGGAAATAACAAGTCGAAATATGTCACGGAGTTAGCTAGAAACCGCAACGTTTTATTAATACTTGCAAGTTTTTGTGAAAGTAAATAAGTAAGACATTTACGAAATGTAAATACACGGATTTTTATTTGAGCCCTATATTAAAGTGCTAGGTTGTCCGTGCGTTGGGCCGTGGTCTTTCCTAGAGATAGCATCGTTTGAGATTGCAGATATTCCATGTGCGTGGTAGCTCACGACCATCCATGTCACACAACTTGTACGCACCTTTTCCTAATGCTTCAACGACCTCATAGGGTCCTTCCCATTTCGGTCCAAGCTTCCCTGTATCTTCTGCGTGGCTCGCATCATTGGCGTGGTATACGAAGTCGCCTGGTCTGAATGAAACACTTCGTACTTTAACGTCATAGTATCCCTTCATTTTTGACTTAGCTCTTGCTTCACATATAGCCGCGCGTTCGCGTATTTCCTCCAATAGGTCCAAGTCGATACGCCGTTCATTGTCATTGGTTGCAACATTGACTTCGGTAGTGCGAATAGTTGGCATCCCAATTTCAGCTGGTATGACGGCTTCTGTCCCATAGACTAGAGAAAATGGAGTGTCTCCCGTGCTAACCTTGATTGAAGTACGGTGTGCCCACAGAACATGCGATAATTCCTCCACCCACCTTCCTTTATGCTTGTCCAGTCGCGCCTTCATTCCTTCACCCAGACTTTGATTTATGCATTCGACCAAGCCGTTGGTTTGTGGGTGTTTTACCGACGCGAAGTGCTGCGTGATTTTCAACTTTTCGCACTAGTCCTTGAAGGGGTTGTCGCAAAATTGTTTCCCGTTGTCCGAGATGATTTCCCCAGGTAATCCGAAGCGGCATACAATATTTTCCCAAATGAAGCGTTTCACCTGATTGCCCGTGATTGTTACAACCGCCTTTGCTTCTATCCATTTGGTGAAGTAGTCTATGGCCACTATGAGGAACTTCAATCCTCCTGCTGCAACGGGGAAGGGACCTGCAATGTCGATACCCCACTTGTAGAATGGCCATGGCGCCATGATAGGTGTTAGCTCTTGTTGTGGTTGGCATGGAACGGGTCTGTGAACCTGGCAGTCACCGCACTTTCTTATTAAGTCTCGCGCATCACGGTGCATGGTGGGCCAATAGTATCCTGACCGTAAAGCGCACGCCACCACGGACCGTGGTCCTGAATGCATGCTGCATGATCCGCTGTGAATTTTCCGGAGTACATAATTTGCTTGCAGGGGGCCGACACAGTGGAGCCATGGTTGCAGGAAGGAGCGTCGATATAATATACCGTCTCGAAGTTCAAACCTCTGTGTTGTGCGCCGTATTCTTCGGGCTTCCTTCTGCTCTTGGGGCAATTCGCCCTTGCTTATGAATTCCGTTATGGGTGTCATCCACGTAGGACCTTCCTCCTCTATTACCGTGGATATTTCCATCTCTGAGATGGACTTGCTCTTCAACGTTTCCACCAACACTTGTTTTGACAGGTGGGCAAAGCTTGTGGATGCAATCTTGCTTAGTGCATCCGCCTTTCGATTTTCCCCTCTAGGAACCTGCTTGATTGTAAACCTGTCAAAACTTTGGATTAGTGACTTGGTCTTGTCAAGGTATTGGATCATGTTTTCTTCTTTAGCCACGTACTCGCCCAACACATGGTTGGCTACTAGCCGGGAATCCACATTCGCTTCCAGGTTGCGTACACCCATTCGAGCTGCAATGCGTAGTCCGGCGATTAGGGCTTCATACTCTGCTTCATTGTTTGTCGCTGTGAATTCAAAACGCAGTGCGTAAGTGAATTCCATTCCTTCCGGACTTGTTAGGATGAGGCCTGCTCCTGACCCATCCACGCATGAAGATCCATCCGTGAACAAGATCCATGGATCTTGTAGTTCCTTCTTGCTTGGTGCGAGTGCATCATCAGTGTCTAGTTTTTCAATGATGAAATCTGCTAGTATCTGCCCTTTTACTGCAGTACGTGGTCTGTAGGAGATGTTGTGCTCACTTAGCAACACGCTCCACTTCTGTAGTCGCCCTGATGCGTCAGGTTTGGAGATGATTTGCTTGATAGGTTGATCTGTAATTACCGCTATTGGATGCGCTTGGAAATACCTGCGCAGTCTTTTGGCGGCGAATACCAATGCTAGGACCAACTTCTCCATGGCGCTATAGTTAATCTCCATTTTCTTGAGCGCTTTGCTTACAAAATACACCGGTGTTTGTATCGAGTTCCTATCCGTTTGTAACACCGCGCTGACTGCTCCATGAGTCGCAGATAAGTACATAATTAACTCTTCCCCTGGTCGAGGTGCTACGAGCGTGGGGAGCGCTGCCAGGTGTTGTTTAAGCTGTATAAAGGCTTCTTCTGCCTCCGTAGTCCAGCGGAAATCTCCCTTTTTTACGCACTTCTTGAGTGTTTTGAAGAGAGGGGGTGACTTGTCTGCTGATTTGGACAAGAATCTATTTAGACCAGCCAGTTTTCCATTGAGGGACTGGACTTCTTTTAACGTGCGTGGTGAAGGAAGTTGGATGACGGCCTTAGTTTTATCAAATATCCAAGGAACATGCCTTCTGTAACGCCAAAAGTGCATTTCTTAGGATTTAGCTTCATATTGATATCTTGTAGAGTCTTAAACGTTTCCTCTATGTCACGCACCAATTCATCCTCAACATGACTTTTTATGACCAGGTCGTCCACATAAACCTCTAGGTTGCGGCCCACCTGTTTTTCAAATGCGTTATCTACCAGTCGTTGGTAGGTGGCGCCTGCGTTCTTCAAGCCAAAGGGCATTTTGGTGTAGCAATAGACGCCTTGGCTTGTGTGGAAGGCCGTTCTTTCCTCGTCTTCCTTAGCCATCTGGATTTGGTGGTATCCTTTGTATGCATCTAGGAAGCATTTAAGTGGGTATCCACACAAAGACTCTATCTTCCAGTCTATCTCAGGTAGCGGGTAGCAGTCTTGTGGACATGCCTTGTTGAGATCTGTAAAGTCCACGCATATCCTCCAACTACCATCGCTCTTCTTGACCATCACTGGGTTGGACAGCCAGTCATGGTAATAGACCTCTCGCATGATACCTGCGTCCACAAGTTTGTGCACTTCTGCTAGAATTGCTTGTGCGCGCTCCGGAGCCTGGCCGCGCTTCTTCTGACGTATTGGAGAATATCCTTGTCGGATTCCCAACTTGTGTTCTGTAATTGAGCGTGTTACACCGGTCATGTGCTTTGGTCCCCATGCAAAGATATCTAGATTCTTTTGCAAGAGTGCGCACACGGCTGCCCTGCCTTTATCAGACAGCGATCCTCCAAGTGATACTTCTTGATCTGGGTAGTCAGGGTGAATTGCAATCCTTAGATTTGGTACTTTGGGTGCGCGTTTCTCTGAACTGTCTGCCGTCTCACATGTAATCGTGTTACATTCTCTAGGTGGTGCAGTGGCATTGTAGAGAGTAACAATACCTCCTTCCACTGGGAATTTGAGCATCCCATGTGCTGTAGACGGTACTGCGCGTATGGTTGATATCCCTGGTCTTCCAATAATGCCATTGTATGGCGAAGGGGATTTGATCACCATAAAATTCATCCAGGCTGTCACGGAGTGTTCCTTGTCGCCAACGTTCACTAGTAAGCGTATTTGTCCCATAGGCCATATCTTTTCTCCTGTAAAACCAGTTAGCGCTGTCGTGACAGGGCTTAACTGACTGCGTATCTCAGGTCGCAGTCGCTTGAAACAGTGTTCATACATTATGTATGCAGACGCTCCTCCATCGATATACATGCGGTGGATATCATGACCCCCTGCATTAATTTCAATGGTGAGCGGCTCTACCACTGCGTTGTCCGCAGTCAAGGTGGGGAAAGAGATTTCACTTCCACGGGAAAAATTTTGGCTGATCTTCTGCTTAGTTATTCGCTGCCATGATTGTATCATGTAGATGGTGTCAGCCTTATCCTTGGGTACTTCTTTCTTATTCCCAGTTTTTTGCTTATCTTTGCCCTCCTTGATGTTTTTAACAAAATGGTCCAATCTGCCTTCTTTTACTAGTTTATCAATGAGTTGGCACAGTTGGACACATTCATTGGTAGTATGGCCCTTCTGTCCATGATAATCGCAGTATCCACTCCCCACGCGCCGATCCTCTGGGGTACGCATTGGTGGGGGTCTTGGGAAGTTCGCACCTTCCGTAGCGAATATCTCCTTTGGAGTCTTCGTTAGTGGGGTATATCTGTCATTATCCCGTCCGCTCCCCTGGCCGCGGTAGTTCTTGTTACGGTTGCTACTCTGGTAAGTGGATTGTCTCCGAAGTTGTTCCTGTGACCGATAGTTTGAATAGCCTTTCTTGCTATCCGCCGCGGCGGCTTCTCCTTGGATGAAGGACCTTGTGCGTTTCATAAGTTCATCAAAGGTTTGGGGGATCTTGTCGTTCAAATTTTTGATGAGTTCTGGGTTATTGATGCCGTTCATGAACCCTGAGATTTTCAGCACTTCGGGGCATGCCTTAACATGTATGCACTCATCTTTGAAGCGCTCCACATAAGCGTTTGTGGATTCCCCCGGCGCTGTTTCACCCTGGCGAGTTCGACAGGGTTTTTAGCGCACTTTTTCCTTTGAGTGAAGTTTAGGCGAAACGCCTTCCGCAACTCTTCAAATCCATTAATGCTTCTGCGTGGAAGCTTACTGAACTAGTTTCGCGCGCTTCCCACTAGTGTGGAATTGAACATGTGGCACCACATAGGTTGTGGCCAGTTTTCAATGGTGACGGCTGATTCAAAAAATTTTAGGTGATCGTCTGGATCACCTGTTCCATCATAGGTTTTCACATTAGCGGGCATGCGCCTCCTTTTATTTTCTGAGAAATCGCTGATACGCCGAGTGAATGCATCTACTTTTTGGCGGCGCCACGGAAGGGATATGTCTTCCTCCTCCTGGTCGAGATATTTTCTCCTGGATTTCCAGTGTCCGGTTTTGTTATCCTCGTTGTCTGAGGAGTTACCAGAGGACGATTTTTCCCTCTTTCGGCGCTTGCGCCGATTATCCTCAGATTTCCCACTTGAAGGACTTTCACTTGGGCTTACACTTGGAGAGTACCGTCGTCCTAGTCTGTCATGGACCCTGCGGCCACCAAGCCTAGCGTGGACATTGGTACGCCGTCCATCTTCCTCGTGTTCCCCAAGGTACTGCATGTCCGCTGTTTCATCATTCTCAACTCTCCTCCCAATCCTGGTAAATACTGGGGGTTGTCAGTTATCCCTTCCGCGCTTTTCCTTCTCATGACGCGGTGGAGATATTTCATATTCCTGGCCGAAGTCGAGTCGGGCGTACAAACTCCGACCTGACCTCGTTTTCGCTTCCTCTTCCATGAGAGCAGCCAAGGTTTCGTAGTTTTGAGAAACAAAATCACTTGGCGCTAATTCTAGCTCAACCCCTTCTAGAGCAATGGTGTTTGTTTCTACCATTAGACCTTTGTTTCGGTCTGGTGCGTCTGGTGCTTTTGTGAGGTCTGTTTCTAGCACCGATGGGAGTGGAGTGGTAAATGGGGTGCCTAGTGGACCTTCTGCGTCAGTGGTAGTAGTGGTGGCCTGGGTTGTTCCCGGGAGTGGTTCAACTGTCGGGAAAACCAAATCTGGGCCTGATCCTTGGTTTTTAGCAACGCTGGTTGTCCTAGAGGCTTGTTTAGAAACTGACCCACTTTGCTGCTTCTTCCCATGTATGTCGCCATGCGATCGCTGGTTTTGATTTCCTTGCTTTTTCATTCTAGTTTTTAGTTCTTAGTGATGGTCCCACAGATGGCGCCACTTGTTGATACAAAAGTTGGGCGTTCCTTGTTTGGACTCCGGTTCTCGTACCAATTGAATCTTGATGCTTGAGACCTGCGTACTAAGTAAACAGAAAACACCGTTAGGCTTATCGTGGGATTGTCTCCCACCATTATCCTCCGGCGTGAGAGTAAGTAATTGGTTTTAGAGTTAATAGGAGATTTAGGGTTTTAGATCATACCTTTAATGAGGGATGGGGTTCCCTTTATATACACACGAAATCTTGTTGGTTTCGTGTTCCCCAACCTTCGGCGTATCCCGCCTAAGTCGGTTAGTAAACGATTATCTCCAAAGATAGGAGATATCAGATATCTTATTCTATAAATATCTTTTGGGTTTGGGCCTTCGTGAGCCCAAACACTTATCGGGTTAGCCCAGTTCGTGTTGGGCTTGCTAGTAGCGGTTATTGGTCGAGTTCGTGACCCGAATATAGACTATACGTCATCACTATTATTATTTGATGTTTATTCCTAGTTTATTATTGTTTTATTTGTTTGTCTTATTAGTCATTCCACTTGAGTGTTTTGTTAATGTTGAAACTAGGTGCTAGCCTAGTTTTGATTCTTTTATTATTAATGCTTTTGCGTTTATTAATTGTTCCTAGTGTATGCGTGCATAGTTCGTTGGTAGTCACCCTAGCTTCGGTAGTTTTGAGTTGCGCTCGTATTTATTTGGTTAGGAGAATTAACCAAAAGACCCTAAGTAAGTAGGTAGATAGGCTTGGTAAGAATTGACCAAAAAACTATCAAATCCCTCTTGTGCGAATTGACTAAAGGATCACCGTTCGGAAGGACGAACTTAAGAAGTTAGGGATGTGTGTCTAAGATGCTAGCGCCCGGGCACACATTGTTTCGAATCACGCATGTAGGGTACTTAATGACTTGGCTTAGGTTTCTTGAGACCCTCGACTCCCCAAATGGTAGGCATTTGACGTCGGGTAGGAACCTTTGTTGATAGGTTATGACGAATTGACCAAATGATATCTTAGCAACTTGAACCCCTACTTAAAACATGAATCTAGTGACTTTTAGCTCTCATGTATTGCGATAGTAAACACCGAATCTTAATGACTGTGAATAGGTTACCGAATGATCCCGGGTGACTTATAATCATCTTGGTAAGGAGTCTAGAACCATAGGGTAGACGAATTGACCAAAGGAGTCTACCTACCTTTTCCACGATTCATTCGTGGATGAACACGGTTTGAGAATTACATCACTATCTTTCCCATTAGCTTGTTTGCCAGAAAACTGTGCCTATTGATCATATTGAATATACCTCAATTTAATTTCAGCATTTTATTTCTGTTTATTAGTTTAAGTATTATTCATCTCAAAACCCCTTTTAAATGTGACATAGACTTAGGTTAAAATCCGATACACATAGCTCTTAGGACGACCTCGGCTTTACCGAATACTACACTACACACGACCGGGTACACTGCATGTGAGTGCATAAGGTAGACCATCGGTAGACGAGACAATTATAAATATCAAAACCTGGTCAGGAATCTTGCATCAAAATATAATCAAAAGTACATCGAATGCTTTTCATGAGGACTAAAGACGCCTCATCACATCCCAACACTCGACCAACTTAGCTAGTGCCACACGTGAAGACCCACCCTCGCTCATCACCCTTGTGGCATCCTCCTTCCTTGCTTTCACCACCTCCCTAACAAAGTTCCCTTCCTCCGACTCCATCAACTGCCTAATCCGCTTCTGAATCTCTGCCGCTGCCACTTTCCCACCCTCTATCTCATCCATTGGTAAAGCCAATTTCATATCCTCAACCATCACAATCATATTCATCTTTTGTTCTGCATACAGCGGCCATGCGACCATTGGGAAACCGGCACATGTTGCTTCCAACATGGAGGTCCACACACAATGAGTTACAAACCCACCAATTGACTTGTGGTTCAATACAACAACTTGTTGGGCCCATTTAATTACCACAATCCCCTTATGCCTGGTCCGTTCCAAGAATCCATCTGGGAGCAACGTATTTAAATCGAGCACATGAGGTGGCACAAACAATTCTTCTTTTTTAATCGTTGGTTGGCTCCGGATTACCCACAAAATATATGCCCACTCAATTCGAGGCCCTTTGCAATCTCTTTCAGCTGATCAACCGAAAACACAACCTCACTTCCAAAACATAAGTAGACTACACTTTGTGCCGGTTGTGAATCAAGCCATTTCAAACACTCGTGGGTGTCATCAGAACCATCCGCAAGCAGCGGCCCAACACAAAAGAGTGGTGGAGTGTGTCCATCTTGGACACACAACCCGTCAGTAATTGTTTTAATTGGTTTAGGTTCTAGCGAACCAAATGTGTTTATGATAATACCATCTGATTTTTGCATGCAATGTGAAAGTTGAAGAAAGTTGGAATAACTCCTAGTATTTCTAGCAAGAGTTGCCACTTGCATATCGGATGATGGTATTGGTGGCAAACCTGGCTAGTAAATGAGTTTATTCATATCTCTAAAACTTCCCTGGTTTTCTTGATCAAGCCTAAGGAAGTAAAGAATTGTTGCAACAACACATGCACCAGAAGTAACGAAGTAATAAACTGGGATATTAAGGTTTTTAGCTGCAACCATTGTAGATAAGCAATTAAGATCGATAACTAAGGCAGTAGGAGCAATGACTCAAAGAGCATCCGTGACATTGTTGATGATACGACTGATTAGATCATAGACGATGTCAGCCGGCCACGAGGAAGGATAACTTTTGATGTCAAGAGGGATACGCGGAAGATGGTGGAACTCTATGGCATGGATTGTTTGGTTGATATTGTGGACATAGGAAACGACCAAGCCAGTTTCAAAGGAGTTAGTGAGGGTTAAGACGATGATCGAGTACGAAGGATGGTGTTTAAGGATGAACTTTCCAAGCTCTACCGTTGAAATGAGATGACCCATGGTTGGTGTCGGATACAAAACAATAGTCCTTATAGTAATTGTATGCTCCAGTGCTTGAGACTGTCTATATATATTAAGGGTGAAGACTGAAAATATGTAATAAACTTTCTCAAATTTACCAAAATACGTAACATACTAATTTTATTATCAATATCGCTAAATAACTATAACAAATTGTTCAATATACGTAATATGACCAGTTTTTTTCCAACGTGTCTTTTTTTACATGTTACGTGTATATTCCAACGCATCAAATGGTTCCCACTCAGCATAAAGTCAAATGTTGACCTCTGAGTGAATATAAGTCTTCAAAAACACAGATTTCACTTTCATAAACAAAAAAAACACACACCTTACTCTAAAAAAAACCCTAGATCTGATTAACCTAACTTCTGCAAATGTGATTAGGTACATAAACCCTAATTTTTTTATTGCAATAATCAGGTGTGACTTTCCCATTCTCTAATTATAATCTCAAATTGATAACCCTAATTTTTGATTGCACATATTATGTAAACCCTAATTTAATCTATACTTGAAACCCTAATTGAGGACCATAATTTTTTGATTGCAGGTTGATGAGTAGATGAAGATGTCTCTTTTCACTGTTAGACTCTATCATGATGGGGTTTTTGTCCCAAATCCACTAAAGTATATGCATGGATCGTGTACAGTTATCAATGACATTCAGTTCGAAGAAATGCCAGTTAGTCAATTGTTTGATGTCATTGAAAGGTTAGTTTTCCATGATGTTAAAAGATTGTATTATGTTGTACCTGGAACAACACTTACTCGTAGGATTAGGGAAATAAATAGTGATGCTGATATGGTTGACTTTGTTAAAGTAGGATTTGAGAATGGTTTTAAGGTTGACTTGTATCATGAATACAATGATTATGATGTTATGGAGAACACTAGAAATGGTCATCTGTTTACTCAAAATGACAATGTTGATAGCCTAGATTCTGATGAAACTGTTGTTGAGCAAGAAGAGGACCCAGAGAATATATACTTTCACACTGAAGGGGAACAAAATGTAGTATTTGAGAGATTGACCATAGATGATCCTTTTTTAACTAAACTGGTTGGTAAGGGTAACTTTATAAGAACCAGAGATAATCCAATCCCTATTTTAACTGGTAAGTATACTCTGGAAAAACATGACCCTGAGGATGATGTTATAGATGCTAAGTACAAGATTAAAAAAGGTGTTCAATATCCGTGTTACAACCCTGAATTACCTTGGAAAGAATTTGTGCCTGTCGTAGGAATGAAATTTGAGAGCCCACAACAATTGAAACATGCTTTGGCAGATTATGGAGTTGCACATGGTTATCAATTGTGGTATTACAGAAGTGATAGTCAGTATTTGCTTGTTTATTGTGGCATAGATGTAGAGTTGGGTAGGTGTGCTGGTAGGAGGGGTATTAAGAAGAAAAACAAGGAAAATGAAAAATATGGAGGGAAGGGTAAAGGTCTTATGAAAGACATTGTACCTGTAGAATCACAGAAACATAAAAAAATGGACTAGGATGACGGTTCAGGCACACAAAGGAAATTCTTGTCCATTTAGACTTTGGGCTTCTTGGATGTCTAGTGAAAATTCCTTCCAAATCAAGACACTGTACCATGAATATAGGTGCACTAGAAACTACAATAGGGGTTCATTAGTCACATTCAAATGGATAGCAAAGCATTATGCCAATGAAATCATCATGAACCCATCAATTACTTATAAGTTTATGAGGGAAGATATTAGAGTAAAGTTCATGATTGATGTGAGTGAAGGGCAGTGCAAAAGAGCCAAACAATGTGCTATGTATGAACATGAGGGAGGGCTTATAGAACATTATGGGTAACTCTGTGAATACAGACAAGCCATTCTAGACTCCAATCCTAATTTTACTTGTCATTTAGACGTGGAATTCAATGAAAATGGTGATCCCTACTTTCACAGAATGTATGTTTGCTTTAAGGGTGTCAAGGATGGATGGATTGCAGGGTGTAGAGAGGTCATAGGGATTGATGGGTGTTTTATCACACATATGTGCAAGGGTGAGCTTTTGACTGCAATGGGTAGAGATGAGAATAACCAAATGTACCCAATAGCCTGGGCAGTGTTGATGTTGAGAACAAAGATAATTGGTGCTGGTTTTTGTCACTTTTAGCTGATGATCTTGACCTACAACAAGGCCTTGGTGTCACAATCATCTTAGATGCTCACAAGGTATGTTTTGATACAATGTTTTAGTATAATCAATTTATGTTTATGTGTTGATATAACTATGTCTTAATCTGTTAACATGCAGGGTCTAATTGAGTCAGTTAGGACTTGGTTACCACAAGAAGAACACAGACACTGCATAAGACATATTTATGCAAACTTCAAGAGAAAGTGGAGTGGCTTCTAGTATAAAAGGTTGTTTTGGAGTGCAACAGCTTCAACAATTAAGTAGGATTTCACAAGAAGGATGAATGAGATCAAAGAGTTAGATTTATAGGCATTTAAATATCTAATGGAGAGGGAACCTGCAAGGTGTTGTAAAGCCTTTTTTGAAACAGATAGAAGCTGTGCTTCATTTGAGAATGGGATATCAGAGAGCTTTAATGGACAAATTCTTCAAGCTAGAGGTAAGCCTATAGTTACTATGTTATAGGATATTAGAGTTTACATTATACAAAGGTATTGGAATATGAGTAAAATTGCTGCTGAATTAGATGACAACATAACTCCATCCATTAGAAAAAACCTTGAGGAATTGAGGGTTGAACAAAAGAAATGGAGTGTTGTACCTAGTCAATATCAGGTAGTTGAGGTTAAGAAAAAGGGATGAAGCCTTTGGGGTTAATTTGATTAGTAGGTCATGTGACTGTAGGCTGTGGAACATTAGTGGAGTACCTTGTGTACATGCAGTGGCAGCTTATATGCATTTTAAGATAAATCTAGATGATGGTGTGAGTAGTTTGTATGCTCAATCCAAATGATTTGATACATACCAGTTCTCTATAAATCTAGTTTTAGGTTCTAAGTACTGGAAATCAACTCAAAACACACCCCCACTCCCACCTGTATTGAAAAGAATGCCCGAAAGGCCTAGGAAGAACATAATCCCACATCCCACTGGAAATGTTAATGAACACTCAGTTAGCAGGGCTGGCAGAGTTATGAGATGCCATAATTGTCAAAAAACTAGACATTAAAAGGCTAGTTGCAAATATCCTAAAGAACCAAAACCAGCTGCAATGAGACCTCCAAGGGCACCTAAACCAATTGTTGTTGAGTCAAGTAGGCAGGGTGAAGCTATCGGTGCAAATGCTATTGGTAAATTAAAGGCTGCATCCAAGAAGAATGGTGAGTCAAGTAAGCAGGGTGAAGCTAGAGGTGCAAAGGCTAGTGGTAAATAAAAGGTTGCATCCAAGAATAATGGTGAGTCAAGTAAATCAAAGGCTGCATCAAGTGGTAAATCAAAAACTCAATCTGGTTCAAAGGGTGTAGCTGCTAAATCAAAGACTGCAAGTATGAACACACATGTATGTATACTTTAAGATTTAAGCATAAGTTACTTTAATTTAAGTATTTTTATTTGATCTTTGATATATTACACAGGAATATTGGCAGTTGAGATATGAGGAAGCAGAAAGAGAAGTTATACTGGAGGGGATGAAAGAGGAAGAAAGGAGAAGGATAGAGTTGGAGCATATAGCTAAGACATACCAAACTTGGGATGATCTGCAATTGGACCAGTTCTCAGAGGATAAACTCAACAGACCTGCTACTTTGAGTGAAATTCAGGCAGTTGAAGAAGCTCATATTCAACACAATGCTGAACTGCCAAGTATATCTGAGGCTGTTTCCATAGATGTTTCTCAGTCTGAACATCCTACTCTGGAGTTTCCAACACAACCAGTGGCAGCTGTTGAAACAGAAGAAAGTCAAGCACCTGCAATGACTCAAGTACTAAGGCAGAATCCAAGACAAAAGCATCCAATCAGGCTAAGAAACAAGTCTGAGAGAATTTCCAAAAAAATGAAGTTTAACTTTCCACCAGATGTCACTGGTAGGTCTCCATCTAAGCCATTCAGCATTTGAACACTCTTGGTGCCTTAAAACATTTAACCTTTTGTATTTTGGTATGTTTATGTGACCAACATGGCACACCTTTTCTAAACACTCTTGGTGCCTGTAAACACTTAACTGGTTTAGGTTCATGTCTATGTAGGCTGCTAGATATATGTGACCAAGATATCACATCTTTTATAAACTTTGCACATGGCTGTTAACACTAATTGCCTTATCTATGCAGTTAAATATTTTAGTATGTTACATTCTCAGTCTTTGATATATTCCTTATGTTTACTTGCATGTGCAGTCTTTTAAAAAAGGTGACTTTAGCATGTGCAATACACTTAAATTCTAACCAAAAAACAGACAACAAAGACTATATAAACACAACTTTCATTGATAGAAATTTTTTTGTGAATACATACCAGTTTACTACCATCACAAACAATAACATTACTTGACCTAACTGTTTCATACAATCATTTTCATACTACTACCATAACAACTTCATAGTAATACTACCTTGACCTAAATGACAATCAACAACAACACCAACATTCCAGTCAAGATAAACATCATGAAACTAGAAATCCTCCTCCACAATGCATACTTGGATTGTTCCCTTTTTAGTGCAAACACCATCCTTGCCTTGTAACTCTCAAAATCAGATTCCACATAAGCAAGTCTTTTTTGAGCTAACATCCCCAACTCATGTCTATTAATCACTTCTGCAAGCACATCTATCTGGTCACCATTCATACTCAAGTACATTTCATACATTGCGTTTTTGTAGCAAGCTCCTTGCAACTCACCATCAATCCAATAGAAAGCATCACATTTATCAGGACAAAACTGTAAAAAGAAATCTATTTAAAACAATAGTTTGATTTATAATATGTAAACATACTACTAAAACATACCGAGGGTTTTGGGAAAACCAAAAAAACAACGACAAGGGTTTCTCTCAGTCCAAGAAACACGTTTTGCTAGACGAATGCCACAATAAAAATGAGTAGGTAAAGTACGAACACGGCTTTGAATGCTAGAAGATGAGGCTGGCATTTTGTAAAATTTGGGTTATTGAATTGGGGTTTTTTTAAGTTTAATTGAAATAGGGTTTTTATTGAGAGTGAGATCTGTGTTTTTGAAGAATTATATTAACTCAGAGGTCAATATTTGACTTTATGCTGAGTTAGAACCATTTGATGCGTTGAAATATACACATAACATGTAAAAAAAGACACGCTGGAAAAAAATGGTCATATTACGTATATTGAACAATTTTTGAAAGTTGTTTAGCGATATTGATAATAAAACTAGTATGTTACGTATTTTGATAAATTTAAGAAAGTTTGTTACGTATTTTCAGCATGCACACATATATTAAAAACGAACTAGTGTCTGGATTATTTTTTGAAGAGGATCCCATTTGTTATCAATCTATACAGATTGAAAGCATTGACCATGAGGTTTTATATAAAATCCATGTGTTAGCACGATTTATGGATCATCATTTGTCGTACCTATCTTTGATGTGGTGTAAAAGATTCTCCGAATTTGACATCATCTCGTGATATATTAAATTTCAAAATTAAGTTGTCACATACAATACTAGATTCTATAGCTCTTGTAATGCTCTGTGAAAAGCGATGCCCACCTTCACTCAAAGAATTATGGTGTAACCTTTCAAATTTTCAATAGTATAGTTTGACCAAAACCCAAAGTTAAATAATATAAAGGGTCGGACGATTATTTATGACACTGGGTATCCTGTAATCAAAACTTTTGACGAATAATATTATTTGATTACGTATTTTTCGTGATAATAACTTTACGCATGACGAGAATTTTACGAAATAACTTTATCATAAACTATCTCATTTAAATATGATAGAGTACATGTGCATCGCGATGCAATGACTATACAAAAACGGTAGTTAGTAGTATTAAGAAGTTGTGACGATTGACGGTGAAAGTTACTTGCTAGACAATAAATGTTGTGCAATATTCGTCACAATATTATATAACGTGTAAACATAGAATAGTATACATTAGTTCATGCAAATATATGATTAGTAAATTTATATATGATACTATACTATATAACATTTGCTGAAGTGGAGCTTGGGAGCCGGTACTGTTGCGAAGCCGCAGGGTGAGAGGTACGCTGCAGGGAGGAGGTTGGTTCAGGTGTAATGTGGAGCCGCAGCTCAAGCCAACACTGTTCACACGCCGAGCCGATGCTAAGAGGTATTAAAAGAAGATTAGTGAGGTTTCCACTTAGTTGGCATTTAATTTTTAGGATTCACTGCATGTTGGACACATGTAAGAACAATCACCGTGTTTATAGGGTTTATTGCATGTTGTAAACATGTTTGCGATATCAATGCTAGAACCATTTACAAGAGCAATTGTCGGTTCATTTGTTAAGTCTCTAACTACTCCATCTAAACACACATACTGGTTGTTTAATTAAGCTGGGCTACATTTGACAGAGTGGTGAGGGTATAGGGTTTTTGTGTTTCAAGAATCAATAGCGACATTTCATTGCCGCCTGATTCGTTAATGTAAGGTATTTCGGTTCCTTTTATTCGTTTGTGGATTTGTAGATATGTGTTTATGTTTTTTTAAGCTTTTCATGAGCATGTTATGTTCTCATAAGTGTTGATTTTATATGGTTTGCTACAAGTTGTGTTTTATTTTGGCTTTCATGATCTTTTGATACTATTTGTAGATTTCTAGATATGTATCTATGTTTGTTTAAGCTTTGTGTGTGTGTAATACTTGATTATTTTGCAGGTTTTTAGTTTGCAAGTGCATTATGTGTGTTATTTTTATGCAATTAGTGTTTGATGTTTTTGGATATTTTTTAGATGTGAACGTTAAGTTCATGGTTGTTTTAGGATTTGTTATAAGTCAGATGTGTGATCATAAGTGCTGATTTTATATGGTTTGTTACAAGTTTTATTTCATTTGGTTGTCATGATATTTTGATACTATTTGTAGATTTCTAGATATGTATCTGTGTTTGTTTAAGCGTTGTCTATGGGTAATACTTGGTTATAATTTTTTGCAGGTTTTTAGTTTGTTAGTGCATTAAGCGTGTTATTTTTAAGCAATTAGTGTTTGCTATTTTTGGATATTTCTAGATGTGAACGTTAAGTTCATGGTTGTTTCGGGATTTGGGTTTTGCCAAAGTGACCCTGCCAGCGGTACTTTTGGCGTGGCAAAAGCCGTATGGCATAAAATGTAACCATATTTTGCAGCCGAATTAATATATGAGCTAAGGTACTAGATTTTGGATTTCAATGATTGTCATAAAGCAAGTTACGTAAAAACTTAATACGAAATATTAGGACCATGAGACATTGTCTTAGATCACTTGATATGTCACTTATATCTGTTATTAGTAGAAATAGCAGGTATGAGTGCCTTATCAAGTGGTCTAACTAGCGTCTCATAGCTTTCTAGGTAATCAAATCTAGGCCTTCGCATTTAAGTTTGAAATTTTTTATGGATGTTGGTTGGGGTAATGAGTAGAATATTTGGATACGCTTGCTGATAACATCAAATTATCCTGAATATTAAGTGTCAATTTCCCCCGATAATGCTTGTAATTTATATCATTTATATGGATTTACGCTTGTTTACCATTATATTTCACTTTCAGGTAAATTACGAGCATTGGAGCTAAAGAGACGCGGAATTGGAGAGTTTATTGAAGATTTATCCTAGTATGCACACTTTGAAGCAGTTACGGCGTAACTCCTCTCTCACATTATGCCGTAACTAAAGCGTGGCTCAGAAAACCAACTTATCAGAAGATTATGGCGTAACTCTCCCAAAGATTACGACGTAACCATATTAGGTCAAATGAGGTTCCGCGCCGCTGATAATTACGCCGTAACTCATGAATCAACTACGGAATAACCAAGATTTATTGAAGATACGGCGTAACTCCTTCCTGAGGTTACGCCGTAACCAGCATTATTAGTGCAAAATACGAAGAATTGTAAGTTACGGCGTAACTCTTTTAATAGCTACGCCGTAACCAAGATCTGGCCTATAAATACCCCATGATTTCCAGCATTTCAAAGCATCCCATTTCACACACAACAATCAGAGAACATGAGAAGAAGCCAAAGGCAGATCTAGAGGAGCATACGGAGCTATCTCCAAGGGAGAAATCACTCCCCTACGATAAGCATTAGCTTTTTATCTTTTCTTTACTTTCGATTCATGTATTTCGTATCATTAAACATTGAATATATTTGTATGGTTAATATGAGCGGCTAAGCACCTCTTGGTGATGGCCTAGTTATGATTCCTTAATAGTTTTGTTTGCATTTACATTGCTTCTGTATAATTATTTCTAAGTGTATGCATGCATAGTTTATTGGTAGCTACCCTTGTTTCGGTAGTTTTGAACGGCGGTAGAGGCTAGTTGCTTAGGAGATATGACCAACTGACCCTAAGTGAGTAGACTGAGACGGGAAGGGTAAGATATGACCAACTGACGACCCTTTCTACTTATGCGATTTGACCAACTGATCACCTACCGTTTGGATGAACTTAAGAATTAGGGGGTGGGTGCCTAAGATGCTAGCGCCCGGGCACTCACTATTATAAATCTAGCATGTAGCGGAACTTAAAGACTTGGCTTAGGGGACCAGGAACAACTGGACTTATAAGGGGATACCTGATATTCTCCAGTGGTGGCTCTTTGCTGATAGGTTAGGACGAACTGACCAAATGCCATCCTCTCGACTTTGACCCCACCTGAAGTAATTGGAAGTAATTAGACGTAAACATTACTAGTTAGGATGAATAACTAGGTTAGCACCACTCTCCTCTATTTATTACATCTTGGCCTTTACTTGCTTTAGTAGTTAATTAGTTAATTCCTTATCAAAATTATATTAAAATCTGTGACACCTAGACTTAGTATAAATCCACACACATAGCTCTTGGGACGACCTCGGTTTTACCGAATACTACACTACACACGACCGGGTACACTGCCCGTTAGTGCATTAGGGTAGACCATAGGTATAACGTGACATTATAAATATTAAAACCTGGTCAGTAAAACCTGCATCAAGTTTTTGGCGCCGCTGCCGGGGAGTTATTTTAGGATTGCTATTAAGTCTTTCATTTTTGTTTTGTTTTAAAAATTTTCTCAGATTCTCACAATCACTTTTCAAGTTTCAGGTACCATGGAAGTTGTTAACATTGATAACCTCACTCTCGAGAAATATTTGGCGTTGACAAGAGAAGAACAAGGACCAGGGATTGTTAGACCGACCATCGCAGAAGATGCTCAATTCGAAATCAAACCTCAATTTATGAGGGAGTTGCGTGCAACCCCTTTCTCTGGAAGCATTACCGATGATGCTCATGAGCATATAGACAACGTGGAATACATTGTCAGCCTATTCAAAATTCCTAGAGTCTCAAACGATGCTGTCATGTTACATGTGGTCCCTATTTCTCACACTGGAGCTGCTAAAAGATGGGTTGATCGATTACCTGCCGGAAGAGTCAACACCTGGCCTATCCTAAAAAAGTATTTCATTCAGAGATACTGTCCTCCATCCAGGACTGCTAAGAAATTAGAAGAAATCCATAACTTCAAGCAATAAGGTGATGAAACATTGTACCAAGCATGGGAAAGGTATAACAAATTATTATACAAGTGCCCCACTCACGACCTTAACAGCCAACAAAAGGTGAATGTCTTTTACAAAGGTCTGAACATCTCCTCAAGGCAAATGATCGATTCTCAGGGACCAATTCCTGGAATGACTCCAACATTGGCTCTGGAAACTATTCAGAAGATGTCTGACCACTCTCACAAGTGGCACAATGGGGGAAATATGGAAGGCCTCGCAACAATAAAAAAAAAATTAGAAAGTCTTGGAAGAGACATGAAAAGGCTCAAGGAAAATGTGCATTCCATACAAGTTGAACGAAGTGGATACAATGGAGCTCTCCCTACTAAGGAATGCTCCTCCAACGAGGAAGTTAAAAGGATTGAAGAAGTAAAATATGGAGGTGGAAATCCCTTCAACGGATACAATGGTAACGGGGCCAGATACCGAGGAAAGTCCCTGGGGTTCTATACAAGAGTCAACAACAATCCTCCTAGACCTAGCCTTGAAGAAATAATGCATAAGCATATCGAGGAATCTACAAATAAAAGCGATAGACTCAAAGAATGGATGGTCAAGGTAAAAGAAGACACCAACATGAACTTGCGAAACCAAGACGCTGCAATTAAAAACCTCGAAACCAAAATTGGGCAATTAGCTAAAAGCCTTGAGACCAGTAATGACAAAGCCATATTCGCACAAGATAAACCAAAGAAAGAGCAGTGCACCTCTTCTGTCACCAATGATCTATCCGGGATTAACTACCTAAAAGAAGATGATAAATCGGAAGACGACGAGGACCTGCCAAGCCAACTTCCTGAGAAACAACAATATCAGGAAAGTTTTCTTCTTCCATGCACTATCGGTAATCTTAAAATTCCCGCATTAGCTGATTTGGGGGCCGGGGTAAACTTGATTTCTATCACTTTGTTTGATAAAATAAAACTTACCAATTTAAAATAAACAACAATGATGATAGAAATGGCTGATTCCTCTAAAGCTGTTACCAAGGGGAGTAGTTAATAATGTCCTCCTTAAAAATGGAAAATTCCTTTTTCCCACTGATTTTGTGGTTATTGATATGGGAAACCGGGAGACTTACAACTTAATTGTTGGAAGACCTTTTCTGGCCACTTGTCGTGCACAAATTAAGGTCTTTGAAAAACAAATTTCTTTGAGAACTAAAAAAGAACGAATAACTTTCAGCATGAAAGAGCAATTAAATCCAAAATTAGAAGTTTCAAACAAAGTTTATGTTGTTAATATTCAATCGCTCGATCCACCCTTGTGTTATAATCTTAGTTCTAACAATGGTGGAGAAAATGTTGATAATTATAAGCAGGAGCAGGAAAAGACTGTCCAGGTTGAGGGTTTTAAGGAAGCTCCGGATCCAAACAAACATTACTACGAGCCTATATTAATCAAAGATAATGAATCAATGAAATCATGGCCCTCGTGTAACCCTTTTCGTGAATTTTGTGAGGGAAGGGCGGATGAATGGATGTGCCCTCACGAGGCTGAAAGGCACGATATAAAATTTGGGAAATTATCATTTGAAGATTGGTACAAGATAAGATTTGGAGACTCAGAAATCAATACGGGATTGGTAAGACAACTAAAATGCAATTACAATGACTATCGCCATACTGATACAATAACCAATGATGAAAGATCAAACATGAGTACAACAATTGGTCCTATAGCTGAAGGTGACGACTAGGGAGGGTCATGTTTATAATTTAATGAGTGGCTCTCGCAAAAATTTGGAACATGTAGCATCGGGACCACAGCAAGAAAAAAGGTTTTTATCAAATGGATGAATGATTGCCGCCAACTAGTAGAAGAAGTTGGCCAAATCCAAAGGCCACCATAAAGCCCCGAGGCTCTGAGTCTAACTTTAAGACTCGTAAATAAAGGAAAGTACTCTTTCGGGAGACAATCTGAATTATCCCTTTCATTGATTTTATTTCCATTTCTGTTGGGTTTTGTGTTTTTAACCATTTTTGCAGGAAACGAAGAAAAAGTTTCTGCTGCAGCATGCTAATCTGACCAGAGTTACGGCGTAACTCATTCTCATGGTTACACCGTAACGCATTCTCATGGTTACGCCGTAACAGGCCCCTTGTAGCAGAAATTTAGATGCATTACTGATTACCGCGTAATCCAATCTCCGTGGTTACGCCGTAGCTACACTTTTGCAGCGTATGCCAGGTTTTACCTAGTTACGGCGTAACTCCTTCTGGAGTTACGGCGTAACTATCTTCTGCATTACTTCTTTCATTTTAAACACAATAACCTTGTATTAGTATTTTAAATGAACTTTGTGGGTGTGTTCCCTGTAAGCCCTCACGAGACTACACTCGTCCACTTGGGACACCAAGTGGTTTAAAAGGCTTGTTGCATATGCTAAATGCAACCGTGATTCCTACGAAAGTGAGTTAGGTTTATTTTTCATTTTTCATTTTTTTTTCTTTTCTTTTTAGAATTATGCTTGTCGGTAGTGTGATTTTAGGGATTGAAATTTGCTCGTGGATGCTTATGCGAAGGCACGACTCGTTTTCGTGGGCCTTCTTTCTTTTTGGAGCAAATTGCAGGGAAGTTCTCGCTCTAATTCTACTTTTCTCTTCACCTTTATTTAACGCTTAATACAAAAGTGACTTTGTACAAATCAAGTGGGGGGGATGGGAGTAGAATTGTCTCTTGAACTTTATTTTTCCCTCGTTTTTCTAGTTTATTTTGAAAAATTATGCCATTTTTAAAATTTTGACATGTTTTTCTTAACCTAACTAGATTAGACCTTAGCCGAGCACATACAACCCTTGATATATTATGGTGAGATTAGCCTTATCCGTTTCCCAATTTTTTACCCCAAATCCACCAAATTATGAGTGTGCCGGTAGCTTGTAAACTTTAGAACTTGGCCTTTGCATCATTTCGAGACCATAGACAAGGTATGTTGAGTTATGTTAGCCTTAATAGTTTTTATTAGAAGTGATGGTCATTCACATTTAGGAACTTTGTAACGTGTGTTAGATATCGTGATAGAATAGTCAACGGGCTCGTGGATTGGGATAAGCTAGATGATTAAATGTTAAGCTATGTTAGCCATTTAACAAGCTTATATACCCAACCCAACCCAAGTCCACGAAAAGCCCATAGAAAGCCTTTTAGGTTTTATGTTACTTGTACTATATAAACCCCTCAAAATCTCATTTGAGGGGTGTGCTTGAAAGTGTGTGTGTGTGTGTGTTTTCTTTCTTTGAAATATACAACATATTGTGTTTATCTTTATCCTCTCACATACACGAATATAACATCAAGTCACCATCTTTCTCATCTTATTTCTAAGCTTTGTTTGTGTTTGGGTTTCACGTTTTATACGCGTAACTTGGGTTACGTGTGTTGGGTTTGCTTGGTAAGGTGATAAGGTTGATAAAAGTAAGGTCCTACAATTGGTATCAATCGCCTAACAATGGTTTAGGAGTGTTTGTGTTTGTTTTGAAGGGTTACGCGTAAAGGCTCTCGTTTTACATATTTGTCACGCTTAAAGCTTTAATTTTTGTACTTAAAAATTCAAGATTCTTGTGGTTTAAGGTTTATTTGGTGCTAAAGTTTCAGTTTTTTGCAAAGAGTTCGAAGCTTTACGTGTTTTTCTTCATTTTTGAACTCGTTTTTGGTTCGTTGGTCATTTCTACTCGTAACTTATCTAAGCACTTTGGGTGAAAAAGGTCAACATTTTTGTGTTATTGGAGTGTTTTTAAGGCTATCTGTGCAAAAGAAATCATTTGAATCGTTGGAAATTTCTTACGCGTAGAAGTCAAAAAGTCAAAACCCTAGTTTTCTACGCATAACATTTTGGTGAAGAATCTTCGAGCTATACCGGTTACTCAGTGCTTCCCTCACTTGGATAAGTGTGTGGAACACTTTGACTTGTGGATATCCCTTACGCTGTGACAGTGTAAAGGATTTTTGGTTCTTAACCATAGTTTACGCATAAGCTAAATTCTTACGAGTAACTCTACGCATAACTTCACAATTACGCGTAAGGTTTACGAGTAACTTTTTGTCTACGCATAAGCTTAAGATTACGCGTAAGATACTGGTCTACGCATAAGTAATCCTACGCCTAAGCACAATCTCTACGCCTAAGCATCGTCTACTCGTAACTTAGTGTGTCTACGCCTAAGCTCTTTCTACGAATAAAGGTTTTTTTTTTGCGGGAAAACTTGAGTAAAATTTAAATTTTTGAGGAGACTAAACGTTCAATTTTTACGCGAGATTCAAATTTTGGTTTAACTGTGAAAATTTTGGTAAAAAATTCAAATTTTTGGGCCTAAATTCAAATTTTTCGGGTCAAATTTGGCGTCAAAATTGTCATAACTCAAATTTTTCATACGACCTTAGAATTGATTTTTATAGTGAATTTTAAATTTTGGGCGAAAATTTTTTACGCCTAAGAACCGAGTTTACGAGTACGACTTTCAGAAAAACTTCAACTGAGCTTAATCTTCATCAACCACAACTCCTTTATTGTTGAATCGATCCTACATCAACTTTATCAGATCATACCTTCATCAATGGCAACTCAACAAGACATTCATGCAGCCGGTGCCGAAAACCGTCCTCCTATGTTGGAAAAAGGTGGTTATCTTCAATGGACAAGTCGAATGCTTCGTTACATCAAGACAAAACCTAATGGAAAATTGATGATCAAATCCATTCAGGATGGACCCTTCATACCTCGACAAGTCCAAGACCCTGGAAATGCTGATGCAACACCTCCCGTCCCACCATTTTTTCGTCTTCAAAAAGAATCGGAATACTCTGAAGAGGATCAGAAGAAATTCGAAGCAGATGACATGGCAATTCATATTGTCCAACTAGGTTTACCAAGAGACATCTTTGCTGCTGTCGACAGTTGTGAAACTGCTTTCGATATGTAGGAACGTGTTAGACGACTTTGTCATGGAACAGAAATTGGTTAACAAGACACAGAGAACAAGTTGCTAACTGCTTGGGAGAAGTTTACATCTACTCCAGGAGAATCCATTGAATCCTACTATGGAAGGTTTTGCACTTTAATGAATGAGCTGATCAGAAACAAGTTGACACCCAGAACTATCGTGAGCAACATCAAGTTCTTGAACAATCTACTAGAAGAATGGGGACGATATGTCACTATTGTCAACCAAACAAAAGACTTACATCAAGTGAACTTTGATCAACTCAACGATTTTCTGAAACAAAACCAAAATGAAGTGAATGAAGTCAGGCAAGAAAGATTAGCAAAGAATCATGATCCATTGGCACTCATTGCAAAGACTCAAACTCCAATGAATACACAACAACAAGCTTCATCATCTTCCACTAACAACAACTTGCAGCAATACATCCCTCAACAACAACAAAACTATCCACCTGAACAACAACATTACCAGGAACAAGGAATCACTGATCTTGAAATGGAACTAGAAGAAGCTTTGTCACAAGCATTTGCATTCTTGGGTAAAGCATTCAGAGGTCGCTATTCCACACCAACTAACAACAACCAAAGGATTTCATCAAACACTCGCAACATGCAAATTGCACAGCCGGGTGTGAATATGGGTCGTCAAGGACAAATGGTTGGAGTTATTGGGAATCAGCAGGGATATGCTACTGGATTTCGCATGGGTAATCAGGCAGTTCCAAATCAGGGTAATCAGATGGGTCAGAATGTTGGGAATCGAGCAGTGGGTAATCAGAATGGGAATGTTGCAGCTCCAGTCGTTGGGAATTATGGAAATGTGAATCAGGGTAATCAGGTTACGTGTTATAACTGTCAAGGATTGGGTCACATGGCAAGGAATTGTCCAACTAAGCCGAAAAAGAAAGATCTTGCGTATCTTCAGAAAGCTATCATGTTGGTACAAAAGGAAAAATCTGGACTTCAATTGAGTGCTGAGGAAAATGACTTCATGGCTATTATGGATGATTTGGAAGACCTCGAGGAACTCAATGCAAACTGCATCTTCATGGCAAATCTTCAGGAGACTAAGTACGACACTGACTCTGACGCACCTCCTGTCTATGACGCCAACGCAGTATCTGAGGTACCAATCATTGATCCATGCTATAACAATGTCATATTTGATGTGTTTACTCATGACGAACAGCATTCTGTGACATCAGCACCTACTTATGATACATACCTGGACAATCCGAGTTGTAGCAATACTAACTCTGAAACTCCAGATGTGAATCCTAGTGGAGGCTGTGTGGCACAAAATACTGATACTGATGAGGAAACACGTGCTTATTTTGAATCATTAATCAATAAATGTGGCATTGAAATTGAGAAAGTTAAAACGGTCAATCGCGAAGTTAAGGCCGTGAATGCTAAATTGACCGCTGAGCTTGAGAGTTACAAGGAGAATGCAAAAGCCTTTGAATTTCAGAAAAACAAAGAATCAGAATTAGAAAGTGGTTATCGAAATTTGGTTTCTAAAGAACAACTTTTGCAAATCAAGTATAACACACTTGATGTAAATTTGAACTTAAAAATTAAATCTTTAAACAAGGAAATTTCTGATTTAAATAACCAACTTTCTAAACAAAAAGAAATGTTTTCTAATCTTGAAAAAGAGAAGAAGCAGTTGATTACTGATTTTTCAAAACGAGAAGATTCTCTTCTTGATGAAATTCTTGATAAAAATGAAAAAATCCAAACTTTGGAAAATTTGCTTCTTAAAACGGGTCATTCTGCTCAAACAATCAAGATGCTTTCTAATCAAGTAAATCCGCATTTTCATACTAATAATAGAATGGCACTTGGTAACGACCCTTCTTCATTCCTCAAGAAAGCTCAGAAATCTCAGAATGTGTTAAACAATGGAAATGCTATACATGAACCCATTATTGTTCGTGATTCTCTTGAAACGTTAGAACTATCTGAGGAGAGTAGATCAAAAATGAAACAAAATCATCCGGAAATCAAACCAATTGATTATAACAAATGGAAAAAAATTAACGGAATTACTTTTGTTAATCAAAAAGAAAAATCAAAGTTTTCCATCACACCAAGTGTTTCAAACAAAGAGTCAACACCTGTTTCAAAATCTGTTTCAAAACCAGTGGTTGTCTCAAATTCTCTTTCAAACATTGAACAAATGTCTTCAAACAATCCTTTTAACACAAGTGATGCGAGAAGTATTTTAGAAAATGTGAAAACTAGAATTGTGGATCTTCAAGACACTGTTAAAACTAAAACCACTATTACTCCTAACAACTGGTTCTCTAGTTTTGACATCGAACAAAGAAAGTTTTTTGAAACTCAAATTGCCCCTCAGCTGAATGCCATCAGTGCAAGGGTAATTCGTTTTGAACAAGCGTTTATGAAAGAAACAGTTGACTTTGTCAAGGACCATAAATCCCTGGTAAAGCAAGCTAATGAAAGTGTTGAACACATCAAAGTTTTGGAAATTTTAAATGGTTCTCTCTTCGAAGATGTTCTGACTACCGATATTATGTCCATTATTTTGCAAACATATTCTGTTGAAGATCATGAAAGACTCCAGTCTGAGACCTCCAAAATTGTTTCAAAATATGAAAAAGCACTTGAGAAACTTGAAAAAGAAAATATCTCATATTTTAAACAACTTGATCGTAAAACTGAGGAATGCAAGTATGACAAACTGTCGTATGAGTGTGCCTACAATGACATGAAAGCGAAAAATGATCTTTTGAGGGCTCAGCTGGAATGTCAAAAAGGAAAGGCAGTGGATACTAAGATTACAAAACCATTGACTGCGGAGAAAGCAAATGTTCCCAAACCGGTTTTAAAACCAAAAATGTCTGTTTCAATGCCTCCTCCAAAAGTCAATGAGAAAAATGTTTCATCAAAACCAGTCACTCCACCTGCCTTGCCTAAACAAAATGTTGATAAGGGAAAAGCGGTTATCGAGAAACCAAAAGTTTTAGCTCCTGGCCTTTTTAAGATGAGTACCACTAATGCGTCTGCCTCCACATCTAAAACATATGGAACAAACGACATAAGTTTATAAAAGCACTCTAAAGAGACTAGGAAAGCTAAAACCACTTCTCCAGATACGATTGTGAATCCTAATGAGTGTGCCTTACCTTCTACAGGACTAGGAAGTACCTCTAGGAGCAGCAGACTAAAGCCTAAGAGCAATACAAGGAACAATAGAGTCTCGCTTGCCTCTAAGAGTAGTCGCTTGAATAAAGAGAAGAAAGTAGAAGAACACCCTAGGAATTTACCGCTTTGTAATAAGAAAGACATTTCATCTGAATGTAATGAACCTATGAAATCTGTTAAGTTTAATGAATCTGTTGAATCTGTTTGTTTAACTTGCAAGAAATCTTTAACTAATGTTCATGATGATTGTGTTTCTAAGAATGAGATTGTTAAGCCTGTTAAGAAGAATGTTCCCAAAAGAACTTATGCTAAAAGAATAGGAAGACTAGTTGCGAGACTTAAGCTTTACACTACTGATAGGGAGCATAATGTTTACTTTAGGGATGACATTTGGAAACCAACGGGTAGAACTTTCACACTCCAGAATGGTAGAATGAGTGATAAACCTGTCTTACCAATAGATAACTTCTATGAGTGTGATCAGGATTTTACCTCTAACCCAAAGGAACCAAAATCGAAACGGTTTCCAAAATCTTCTTATTCTGTGATTGGCAGGTTATCGAAATATGTCTTTGGATCGTCGACTCGGGTTGCTCCAAGCACATGACCGGGAATCTGAAGCTGCTGATCAATTTCGTCTGGCAATTCATGGGAACCGTACGTTTCGGAAATGATCATGTAGCAGCTATCATGGGTTATGGAGATCTACCTTTTGTAAATTATTTGATCACTCGGGTTTACTATGTCCAAGGGTTGGGACACAATTTGTTCTCAGTCGGGCAGTTCTGTGATGCAGATTTAGAGGTTGCTTTTAGGAAAAATGCTTGCTTTGTTAGAAACTTGGATGGCACTGATCTCTTAACTGGGAATCGTGATACAAACTTGTATGCTATCGACATCAATCAAATGGCCTCTTCATCACCAATATGTCTTATGACACGAGCATCTGGAACACAGTCCTGGTTGTGGCACAGACGGTTATCCCATCTCAATTTTGACACCATCAACAATCTTGCCAAAGACAACATCGTCAATGGAGTTCCAAAGTTCAAATACACCAAGGATCACCTATGTCCATCATGCGAACAAGGAAAAAGCAAAAGAGCATCATATAAACCCAAAACCGTACCTAGTTCGGAAGCAAGGTTGCATATGTTGCACATGGACTTATGTGGCCCAATGAGAGTTGAAAGCATTAATGGGAAAAATTATATTCTTGTTATCGTCGATGATTACTCAAGATATACATGGGTTAAGTTTCTGAGATCAAAAGACGAAGCACCAGGCATCATCATCACCTTCCTGAAACGTATTCAAGTACTTCTTCAAGCTCCAGTAAGGGTTGTAAGAACAGACAACGGCACAGAATTCACTAATCAGGAGTTAAGAACTTATTTTGAAGATGTTGGAATTACACATCAGACATCAGTTGTTAGAACTCCACAGCAGAATGGGGTAGTTGAAAGAAGAAATAGAACTCTTGTGGAAGCTGCTCGCACAATGCTAATCTATTCTAGTGCACTGTTATTTCTATGGGCTGATGCTGTTGCCACTGCTTGTTTCACTCAGAACTGATCCCTTATCCATCCAAGATTCAATAAAACCCCATATGAGCTTGTGAACAACAGAAAACCTGATATCTCTTACTTTCACGTATTTGGCGCTTTGTGCTATCCTACGAATGACAGAGAAGATCTTGGAAAACTGAAAGCAAAAGGTGATATTGGAATCTTCATTGGATATTCAGATAACTAGAGGGCATTCAGGGTGTATAACAGGAGAACTAGGAGGATCATGGAGACGATGAATGTGAAATTTGATGAACTTTCACATATGGCTTCTGAGAGACTCGCTCTAGAACCCGCACTAAACCCGCAGACTTCTGGACACATCAGTTCAGGACTCGTACCTCAAAGAGCTCAATCAACTTCGTTTGACAATCCTATAGAACAAGAATGGGAGAATTTCTTCGAGTTAATGTTCGATGAATACTATGGTGGAAATTCGACAAATGCATCAAACCATCATTCCGCTGCACCCGCTCAAAATCATCCTCCACCACCAACAGAAGATGCATCTACAACGGTCGAAACCAATGCACCAACTCCATCAACATCATCTACATCTACTCCAGGTCTTACACCCGTTCTACCAGCAGTTGATGAGCAAAACCAAAACCAGAACGATGCAACGTTAGATGAAGACTTATTTGAAAACCCGTTTGCTACGGAATCAGCTGAATCTTCTTCAAGCTTACGAGAACCATCTAACTCGCATACGTTTAACCAACGGTATCCTTCTACTCTGAAGTGGACAAAAGACCACCCAATTGAACAAGTTATTGGTGAACCTTCAAGGCCAATTCAGACGAGACGCCAACTTGCCACCGATTGCGACTTGTGCATTTACCTTTGCTCAATTAGCAATATAGAGCCAAAGAACATTCGCGAGGCAATGGCAGAACCCGCATGGATAGAAGCGATGCAGGAGGAACTTCTCCAATACCGTCTACATGACTCTTGGGATATGGTTCCAAGACCAATTGACGTTCGTGTCATTGATCTCAAGTGGTTATGGAAAAACAAAAGGGATGAAGAGATGACTGTCATTCGCAACAAAGCTCGTCTTGTGGCCAAAGGATACAGACAAGAGGAAGGGATAGACTTTGAAGAGTCATTCGCGCCGGTAGCTAGACTAGAAGCAGTTAGGATATTCTTAGCCTATGCAGCTCACAAAAACATCACGGTTTATCAGATGGACATTAAGACCGCGTTCTTGAATGGAACTCTGAAAGAAGAAGTGTACGTGAGTCAGCCTGAAGGCTTCATCGACTTGGAACATCCAGACTACGTCTACAAACTTAAAAAGGCAATCTATGGATTGAAACAAGCTCCGAGAGCGTGGTATGACGAACTGTCCTCTTTCCTTATCCAAAACAATTTCACCAAAGGAACAGTTGATCCTACCTTGTTTACAAAAAAACGCAAAAACGACATTTTGATTGTTCAGATTTACGTGGACGACATCATCTTTGGGTCCACTAATCCGAATCTTTCAAAACATTTTGAAAATCTCATGAAAAGCAAATTTGAAATGTCCATGATGGGGGAACTAAAATTCTTTCTTGGTTTACAAATACATCAGTCCCCTCGTGGAATTTTTATAAATCAAGCTAAATATACAACTGAGATTTTGAAAAATCATGGTATGGACAATTGTGATTCGGTCGGAACACCAATGGTAACTTCACCAAAAATTGGAGCCGATTTGTTTGGGAAACCTATTGATCCGAAGAAATATCGGAGCATGATTGGTTCTCTCATGTATCTCACTGCTAGTCGACCAGATATTCATTTTGTTGTTTGCTTATTAGCACGGTTTCAGGAAAAGCCTACCGAACTGCACCTCAAAGAGGTTAAACGGATCTTTCGGTACCTGAAGACATCCATTCACATGGGACTTTGGTATCCGAAGGAATCCGGATTTGATCTAATTTCCTTTTCAGATGCAGACCACGCAGGTGATCAAGTTACATCAAAAAGTACATCCAGAGGAGCACAATTTTTGGGTGAAAAGCTAGTCAGCTGGTCTTCAAAGAAACAAGATTGCACTGCACTTTCAACCGCTGAAGCTGAGTATGTGTCTCTATTTGCGTGTTGTGCTTAAGTTCTTTGGATGAGAACACAAAGTCACAGATTATGGCTTTACTTTCGATAAAATACCTATGTATTGTGACGCGAAAAGTGCCATAGCCATATCATGCAATCCTGTTCATCACTCAAAGACTAAGCATATCCGTGTCCGCTACCACTTCATCAAAGAGTACGTCGAAAATGGTACTGTTGAATTATTTTTTGTGAAGACAGATTACCAACTCGCCGATCTATTAACTAAGGCCCTTCCAAAAGAACGGTTTGACTATTTAGTTCAACGAATTGGATTACGAAGCCTAACCCCTGAGGAGTTAGAACGTCTTCTCGAATCTTCTTGAAAATGATTTTTCCAAATAGCTTCGCTGTAAATATTTTTGAAAAACAAAATACAAAATTTGAAAAACCAACAAAAGCAAAATATAAAAATATAAAACTTTCAAAAATACAAAAACAATATAAAATCAAAAATCCAAAAATATTCTTCTCACGACATGTCTCTCGTATACTCGATATTCTGTACGTATCTAGAAATGTCATTCAACAATGATACGGGCATGTACAAATGCTTGAGCGAGAGTTCTTTAAATGTTTTCCAAAACATGTCGTTTCTCAATATTTCTTTAATAAAATGGCTTTCGTATACTTCAGTACGAAACCCGGACTAAAATAATGACTTTTGATTATTTCAAATCAAAACTCGTGTTTTTAAAGAAAAATCAAGTGTACGCTTCAGTGCACTACATTTAAAAATGGTGAGAAATCATCATCATCTTGAGCACCTTTTCAAGATTGTTCAAAAAGATTTTTCAAAATCATTCAAAATATTTTGTGCTCAAGATAACTCCCTCTAAAACCCTTTAATTGATTATGCTTTATTAAAGGGGGAGTATAAAACTAAAATATTCCAAATTCATGCTTAAATCAAATCCGTTTGACTCCCCAAAAGATTCTAAAATGTTGTTTAATCCGTTGATATCAAAAATATCACGAATATGCTATTTTTGAGGGGGAGGAGACGTGATTAAAATGTGATCAAAATCGGTGTTTAAATCTCAAAATGAGCTCGACTCAGACGGAACCAATGAATTGACGGGAATCAAAGTCAGTAAATGTACCATCTCGAGAAACTTTCTATGAACTTGACCAGGACGGGTAATAATTTCAAGCTAGTTCTCTAGTGATGTAAACGTGTCTCGAATCGGTCTTGTTCATTTAAAGTCGATCAATTCAAAAAGTGCGAACTCTACCCTCTATGTGCAGATTTCTGTCAAAACATATAAGCACATGTGAAGGGGGAGTGTTTCTGAAAATACAAAACTCATGAAGTGTTCCAAACATGTTTTCTATCATAATCATTCTGAGAGATTTTCAAGAAAAATGGTTTTATGGCAACAATAGGATAGTCATGGAGTTATAAGGTGACTAAGGATAGGATATTCGTCCTATGATCCGCCAGAGCCGGAGGGATCTACCCAAGGACATCACAAATAGTTAGTATTAGAAGTCCTTAGGAATGATTGAAAAAAGGAGTAATGTGAGAAAGGAGAAAGAAGGGGTTGAAGAATTAAAAAAAAAAAGTAAAAGAAAGGGTGAAAAGAAATAGCCCTCCATATTCAACCTTAGGGTAGAAATCGGGTTCAACTCATCTGCTACTGGTTTTCACTAAGTTGACACTGGTATTGAAGACCAAGACGTCATGGACCCAGTGACGCACTGCACTAAACCTTCTAGCTACTCAATTCCTCTTAAAAGGATTTGTTTCATTCTCACTGGGAACCCTACATAATCTATCGACCTTCTCTTAGAGAGTGTTGATATTGAAGAAGGAGACCCTCTCCCTAGTCTCTGCTCAGGAAAACCAAAATGCACTAATCGAGTCTAGAGCCACGAGATTCATCATAAGATCTCATAGGAACACTTGACATGACATCGCTTGTTGTTCATCAATAAGGACACAAGTGATATATTATAGAGTCCTACGCAGATCTTAGCAATTTGCCAGAACATTTATGAGAAGTTTCACATCTGTGATCTTCAGTGATTGAATGGAAACTCCTGCCAGGGTCAACATCAAGCAGCCCTGACAGCAGGTCACTTCGGTAACTCCCCGTGGATTACGCTTAGTGTGTCTCAAACGGTCTACAGTCGTGGGGTGATGCTTCGGTGTACCTCAGCGACTCATCTGAACTGTAGATGTACTTCGGTATATCGCGTTATCTCACTTGTGGGACTCCAGTTCAGGAACGGCCCTTGTGAGAATTAGAGACGTGTTTTCACACTATGCTGTTAACACCCTCGAAATTCAAACCTGTAAGTGTCGGAATCCGCTTATTACTAACCTGTTTTTATGTTTTCTTCTTATGGAAGCTCCGGAGCGGATGGATCGTGCAGACTCGCCACATGCTCATACCAACAACACATGAAAGTTCTCATCAAAATCAAAGGCAACTCAAAGTTAAAAATGATTCTTCATCAATGTCAAAGAATCTACAAAGTGTAAAGACTCGAGAACTTCATCATTGGAAACTCAAAGTTAAATAGAAGTGTGAGCATGGTGGAGAAAGACGTGGAGATACCTAACCAACGAAGTTGACAACGGCAGACAACCACATTAACCGATCACAAAGCATGAAGGAACAAAGAATTAAGACTATTCTATATCTACGCACAAAGTTCAAGCTCGAGAAAAGTAAAGACCAAATCAAGTGGAGCATCTTTTGAATGACCACCCCTTAGGGGGAGATTGTTAGCCTTAATAGTTTTTATTAGAAGTGATGGTCAATCACATTTAGGAACTTTGTAACGTGTGTTAGATATCGTGATAGAATAGTCAACGGGCTCGTGGATTGGGATAAGCTAAATGATTAAATGTTAAGCTATGTTAGCCGTTTAACAAGCTTATATACCCAACCCAACCCAAGTCCACGAAAAGCCCATAGAAAGCCTTTTAGGTTTTATGTTACTTGTACTATATAAACCCCTCAAAGTCTCATTTGAGGGGTGTGCTTGAAAGTGTGTGTGTGTGTGTTTTCTTTCTTTGGAATATACAACATATTGTGTTTATCTTTATCCTCTCACATACACGAATATAACATCAAGTCACCATCTTTCTCATCTTATTTCTAAGCTTTGTTTGTGTTTGGGTTTCATGTTTTATACGTGTAACTTGGGTTACGTGTGTTGGGTTTGCTTGGTAAGGTGATAAGGTTGATAAAAGTAAGGTCCTACAAGTTAGCTCGATGTATTTGGACTTTTCAGTTTAAGAAGGCAGTATTATAGGATTATCACCCAAATAGCCTACCATTGTGTGTCTATCGATTAGTCACCTCGACTTCTCGACTCCCATGTTAAACGCTTTTGTTGCACTCACCTTTAGTGCAAGATACCCCTAGATACACCCATCTGAGCCATTCCTTTCATTTTGTTAACCCAATATATTGTTTCGATACACCCATACACCTTAGCCTACCATGTAGTCTTTATTTATGATTGGGAAGTCATCATTTACCTAAGTTCAAGGTTCAAGTGGAAAGGTTCGGGAATCACACTTTCGTCGACGACATATTCTTAAAGATCATTGAAGACCCCCCGAATTCCCATTGTTCATCTCAAGTGGGGGGAGGTTATGTTTAGTTGTTATGTTTATGTAAAAAAATGATTTGAAAAATAAAAATAGTTATGTTATTCAGTTTATTGTAAAGTGCGATGTTATAAGCACTATGTTATGAGCTTTATATAGATTTAGTATCGAGGAGGCCACCTCGGTCACATTTGAAGATTGGAGTTGGTAATTGCGCCAAGAGTTGAAGAAAAGGTAGTGTGCCCATCATGACGTCCTCTAGTGACACATCTACCTAGTATATCATGATCCAGTTTCTTAACTTCGAAATTTGAACTTTGAGCGGACGGTAAGTGGTGATGACTTGGTTATAGATTTAGACTATTTGCTTGATTTTTATTTTACACCATTTATATATCCCATGTCTTATCCTACCCTTCAGTCATGAAGCGTGTCTAGGTGATGCAGCGAGCAATCTTTGGTGTCTTGGCCATGGATTTGGTCATGTACCATTGGGTTTTTCCACTTCGCTGTGACATGTTAGTAATGACGAGTCACCCTTAACCTTTATCGTGTCTACCCATATTGCCTTCGAAAATTTTTTAGCCCTTAACTCTAGTGGTGGAGATTTGTGTAACCACCAAGCTTATGATAGAATACATGCTATGACTGTGCGATTGACTGATCACCCCAAAATTGACACTTAAAATAGTTGAGAGATTTGAGTGTTTCGTTCCCATTTCGTGAGGTATTTGGCTTTGTTTTATTCTAGCATAAGGGATTTGTAAACTTATATTTTTGAAGTAATGGGAGATATCTTTTTAGGAATCTATCTAATAAGGTGTACTTGAGGGCAAGTAGAGTTCAAGTGGGGGGATATTTGATAACATCAAATTATCCTGAATATTAAGTGTCAATGTCCCCCGATAATGCTTGTAATTTATATCATTTATATGGATTTACGCTTGATTTCCATTATATTTCACTTTCAGGTAAATTACGAGCATTGGAGCTAAAGAGACGTGGAATTGGAGAGTTTATTGAAGATTTATCCTAGTATGCTCACTTTGAAGAAGTTACGGCGTAACTCCTCCCTCACATTACGCCGTAACTAAAGCGTGGCTCAGAAAACCAACTTATCAGAAGATTACGGCGTAACTCTCCCAAAGATTACGACGTAACCATATTAGGTCGAATGAGTTTCCGCGCCGCTGATAATTACGCCATAACTCATGCATCAACTATGGCATAACCAAGATTTATTGAAGATACGGCGTAACTCCTTCCTGAGGTTACACCGTAACCAGCATTATTAGTGCAAAATACGAAGAATTGTAAGTTACGGCGTAACTCTTTTAATAGTTACGTCGTAACCAAGATCTGGCCTATAAATACCCCATGATTTCCAGCATTTCAAAGCATCCCATTTCACAAACAACAATCAGAAAACGTGAGAAGAAGCCAAAGGAAGATCTAGAGGAGCATACGGAGCTATCTCCAAGGGAGAAATCACTCCCCTACGATAAGCATTAGCTTTTTATCTTTTCTTTACTTTCGATTCATGTATTTCATATCATTAAACATTGAATTGATTTGTATGGTTAATATGAGCGGCTAAGCACCTCTTGGTGTTGGCGAGGTGCTGGCCTAGTTATGATTCCTTATTTGTTTTGTTTGCGTTTACATTGCTTCCGTATATCTATTTCTAAGTGTATGCATGCATAGTTTATTGGTAGCTACCCTTGTTTCTGTAGTTTTGAATGGCGGTAGAGGCTAGTTGCTTAGGAGATATGACCAACTGACCCTAAGTGAGTAGACTGAGACGAGAAGGGTAAGATATGACTAACTGACGACCCTTTATACTTGTGCGATTTGACCAACTGATCACCTACCGTTTGGATGAATTTAAGAATTAGGGGGTGAGTGTCTAAGATGCTAGCGCCCGGGTACTCACTATTATAAATCTAACATATAGCGGAACTTAATGACTTGGCTTAGGGGACCAGGAACAACTGGACTTATGAGGGGACACCTGACTTCTCCAGTGGTGGCTCTTTGCTGATAGGTTAGGACGAACTGACCAAATGTTGTCCTCTCGACTTTGACCCCACCTGAAGTAATTGGAAGTAATTAGACGTAAACATTACTAGTTAGGATGAATAACTAGGTTAGCACCACTCTCCTCTATTGATCACATATTTTCCTTTACTTGCTTTAGTAGTTAATTAGTTAATTCCTTATCGAAATTATATTAAAATCTGTGACACCTAGACTTAGTATAAATCCACACACATAGCTCTTGGGACGACCTCGGTTTTACCGAATACTACACTATACACGACCGGGTACACTGCCCGTTAGTTCATTGGGGTAGACAGCATGTATAACGAAACATTATAAATATTAAAACCTGGTCAGTAAAACCTGCATCACTTGCTGTTTAAAATTTGATTATCATGTTGCGATTTTTCAGAACTTATGGCTAATATACTTGGTCATAATTAGCCATCGCAAATACATCTTTTTTTCTTCACATGTTTACGAACGTGAATGTATGAAAAGATGAAGACCAATTACATGTAAACAAAGAAAAGTATTACCAATTATCTTGCTGACATTATTTTTTGTTTTCGTGTAGTTGCTCTTCATCTTTTGATACATGAATATTCGGAACCACTTCGCAACTATTTAGGTTTTGCTCTCCATGTTTATCTTACATGTTTGAATTTCATGTGTACTTAATTGTAACACCCCAATTTCCACGGTAATGATTTATTACTATTTTATACGCTTCCTAGTTGATTTCCGTCACTTTTTATACAATATGGTTAGTCAAAGTACCTCACATGAATTAAGTCATAGCAAAAAGGGACTAACTTTGAATTGGTCCAACTACAGGGACTAAAGTTGTCAAGTGAATAAACTTGTACAAATATCATAAAAATAAATCAGAACCAGAAATCCAGAAATATCGACATATTTCTTTCTTCCCTCTCAAAAATGGTGACACATACATATCTCTTTCTTATGATCTAGGGTTTTGATTCCAAGTTGATTTTGAGCAAGATTCAAGTAAGATATCACCTTGTCCAAGTCCATAAATGAATAAAGTAGGTTCCCACCATCCAATTTGAGGTAAAAATCATACTTTGATCTCTAATTCATGCTTTAGAACTACCCTTTAGTGGGTAATGCTAAAAGATTAAGTTTTTATACCATTGATGGGGTTTTTGTAGAATTTTACATGATTATGTAAAAGAGGTGATTTTCTAAAATCACTAAGAATCTATGTAATGGGTTAGAAATATGATGGGTACCTTGTTAGGATGCCATGACACCAATTTATGGTGTTAATTTTTAGAAATTGTGATGGCATGGTTATATAAGCCACGAACCAAACACCCCCATATGGCTTATTAGCTTATTATGATAAGTCTTATCAAGTTCCTAATGAGCTTCATAAAAAATTATGTGTTCCTAGGTTATAAGTGTTAACCGGGGACGTCTTTAGGAAGCTCGTGATTCTATTCAAGCGGCTTTAAGGTGAGTAACATATTTAAGTGTAGAAACAGGTCCTTATTAACTCGTTAATGTGCCACTCTATTTGTGGTGATCTCGTTCATGTTCATGTAATATACTAGTGTTACGGGTATATAGTGTTGTAATTATATATTATGTGCTTAAATACCTTACATATGGAAAGTTTATATGTGATATATGTTAGACGGGTCAAAACAGCCCCAAATGACTCGTTTGGATTTAGTTAAGTATTTTCAGCTTAATTATTATAATATTATTTGTATAGCGTCCTAAGTGGGCGACACAACTAAATTAACCGTCCTTAGTGGACGATTTGCATAATTATATGCATTATGACCCAAAAGAAGGGTATAGACGTCCTAAGTGGACGACATGTGTTATTATGTCATGACATGCTCCGAAAGGGAGCCTATACGTCCTAGGTGGACGACCGAGCCTTTAATTGCATCTCATTTTGTAAAATAAGACTTAGACATCTTAAGTGGATGACGAGTGTTTATAGCGGCTAAAAGTCATGGAATATATGACTTAGACGTCCAAAGTGGACGACTAGAACATTTTCAGTTATATTGAACCAATATAGGTTCACGTCCTTAGTGGGCGACTAGTATATAATAATAAACAAGTACTCATTGTCTACGAAGCAACCATAATATCATGCCATGTTATGATTAGTATCTTTTATATGTTATCTCACTAAGCGTTGTGCTTACATTGCTTGTTGTACTTGTTATAGGTGAAGCTAGTGGTAGTGCTACGAAGGGTACGAAGACCGAGAACTAGACCTCGATGGAATACTTGGGTATGGAGCCTTTTTCCCTACACTCTCTCTTACCAAGAAACGCCCTAGGTTGTATACTTTTGTGTATGAATATATAAACTCATGGTTATGTGATGATTAAATAGATAAGTAGTTTTTTTTATAGTTTAAGGGGTGTTTGGCATAGTGCCATTCTTGCCCATATTAACCCATTTTGATCATGTACGGGTCAAAGCGGATGATATATGTTATGTACAGTTATATGTGTTAATATAAGTGTTGGCGTTAATATTAAACAAGTTCAAAAAAAAAAAAAAAAAAAAAAAAAAAGAAACCTAGTCTGGGCATTTCAAGTTGGTATCAGAGCTGTGGTTTAAGGGATTTAGGTATCCAAGATGGGTACTTAGACTTAAACCTAGGCTCTGTGGACCTATAGTATTAGACACATTTCCGCATTATTATGTAGCATCAGTATTAGTATTAGTGCAGCATACATTGGTTGTATGGTAAACATATTACTAGTATTCATGAATTTGGTGTAACATGGTCAAGGTGAGGACTTGATTATTTGATGGAATTATTATGACGCCTGGCCAACGTGGTAATAATCGCGTCACATAACGGGAATTTACCGATATTATGTTACACCAAAGGAATGAACCCCGATAGTAATATTAAGCTCATGCTTATAGAAATCTATACATTATGAATCTTGCAGTGACTCTTATTGTTCTCTTATCGTGCAATATGTTTAACTTTCAGCATAGATATGGCTGAAAGACCTCCTAACAACTCTGAGTGGCCGACTCATGTAGACATACCAGAACAGGATGATCGGGAGTCCTCCCCCGATCCAGCAGAAACAGATGAGCATGATAATGCTCTTATTCCTGATGCTATGGCTAGACAGATCAGAGATATAATATCTCAAGAGATAGCCAAGGCACAGGAAGCAGCTATACCATATTATACATAATGTCTCAGTGAGATAATAGCTCAGACTATCACAACAGAACTTGATCAGAAACTGGCTGCACGAGTCGCGCCACCCAAGGAAGTTACTTATACTGACTTCACAGCTTGCAAGCCCCCGATTTACTCCGGAGAACAAGATCCTTTTAAATGCCACAGATGGATCCGGGATGTTGAAGGGGCGTTTGCCACCAGTAAATGCCCTGAGGAACGTTGGGTTAATTTTGCTATTAATCTCCTTCGTGATCGGGCTAAAACATGGTGGAATTGGACCCTTGCATCAAAAAGACCAGAAATTGCTAGGAGTATGACTTGGAAGGAGTTCAAGGAATTACTTTTTCAGAACTTTGCTCCAGAGGCGGAACTTAATAAGATTCGCCGAGACTTCTTGGGTACCCACCAGACCACAGAGTCAGTACATGAATTCTCCATGACCTTCCTTGACAGGGCACATTTTCTACCTGAATATGCTAATGACGAAAGGTTGCTTATGAAACATTATGTGGATATGCTTAGAAAAGATACCCGTCAGTTTATTTCAGCCAGGGCACATATCATTTCTTTATCAAATATGACCCAAAATAACCAAGAAAAGCCGTTTATTGCTAATATTTGATGGTTTCTTGAGTTTATGTATGTGCAGGTACGGATATAACAAAACACACAAATATCAGCCAAATCTGCTAAAAACCGGGCACGAGAGAAAGAAGAGTGTAATAAGCCGATGCCGGATTCAGTTTTATGGGATTCTGAGCCTTCAAAGATCAAGATACAGATTTCTGAGCATAATGGAAGAGTTGTCACAATTGGTCCTTGGTCTTTGCCAAATTACATGATTGGTCCTTGTTATTACTAGCCGGATCAAGTCCAAAAATCCAAGTCCAAAACTATAACCCAACCTCCACTATCCATATCCCCATGACCCGCCGTCCATACCCGCTCCCACACTTAAACCCGGTCCATCATAATCCACCCATTTACCCAAGTCAAATACCGGTCAAATAAAAATAAAATAATTACTTATCCCCTTCACCCAACACAAACGCGCCTAAATGAAATACCAGTTACTGTTCACATTTACCCTGATCCACTCCAAAGTTACCCCAATCCACAACCTCGTACTAAGGATCTCCTAGAAAGCTTCTAGAAAAGCTGACACAACAGATAAGGAATCACACGTGGCCACTTCAAGCTCTCTTATTGGTTGAGACACGTCTCATGGTGAAATGGAAGCTGGTGATTGGGTGAGATGACTCAGAGGATGATTTGTGGCTGTGGATAAGGGTTCTAGGCGCTTCTGAAATGAGAATCCCAAGCTGCAATTTGGCTATAAAAGGAGACCTTCAGCTCACACGTCAAGCGTGCTTTTTCTTTCATCAAAAATTAGAATCATGTTTTCATTGTATTAGTTTTCATTAGTTTTTCATTTGTCTTTCATAGTTTGAGCTTTATTGTAATCTCAGTTGAGTATTGTTAATTTCAGTTTTAATAAAATTTCAAGCATTTTCATCTTTTTCACCATTTATCTTAATTTGCAACTGTTTCACTGTTGATTAAGCTTATATTCTTGTTATTATAAGCTCATATAAGCTCTGTATAGCTTATATGAGCTTTTCATATTCATTATATTTCAGTCTCAAACAGTTTTTGCTATAAGTCAATAAAAGTCAACAAAAAGTCAAACTGCTTATTTGCTCATTATGTCTACTTATTCAGTCTGAAAATAGCTTTTTCTCATTTAAAGAAAAGTGTCTACACCTTTTTCTTTTAAGAATCCAAGCTCAAAGGTCCTCTCTAGGCCAAAACTGTCAAACACCCTTGATAAAGGAGTGTTTGGCACTGTGGGTTTTTCACCACCTTTGGTCACTTGTTGAGTTCCATAAAGCTATCATTAAGTTTTATTGGTAATATGTGAGCTGTTTTGATCAATCTTCTCTCAGTATCAAGTAGTATAAACCATTTCCACAGTTGAGTCCATTTCTTTCATTAAAACTGTCACCATTGCAATCTTATTGCATTATTGTTTTAATGTCATTTAGTCATAGTTAGGCTGTCTTCAAGTCCTAAGTTAGTGTCAAAACTTTTTAAAAAGCCTTTGGGTCAGTTTGGTTAATTTTGGTAACTGTCAAAAACCTTTGTCAAAACAGTCATAAGGTCATTTTCCCAAACAGTTTTCATGGTCTTAATTTACTCAAAAATCCAAAAAAAAGTAGTTTTCTATAGAGTTTAGTGCCATTATTGAGCTTCTTGTCAGTTTTTACAAAATTCCAAAAGCTTTTACAAGCTCTGAATTAGCTTTAAAAACAGCCCTCTGTCACAGTTTCTTACCAACATGTACTGAGTCCCCAAGTCCCTATATACCAGATCTGTTTAAGGCTTTATTTTAGCTTCAAAAGTTCTGAAAATTGGTTCTTACACTCTTTGGCACATGTTCTCAATCTTGTTTAACTTATTTTCGGATAACAAGCTTGTTCACTAGCTGAAAAATAAGCCTTAAGTTCCCCCTTGCTTCCCTTAACTGTTGACATTTCAGAATTCAAAACAAGTATCCAGAGCTTATTAACCTGTTAGTATAGCTTAAGTCACCCCTAGAAACCTTTAGGTAGCTAGCTTATTAGGATTCCCCTTCCCAATAGCTTATTTAAGGCCCCATTTAGCTTATTATCCTAATTTAACTAGTGATCCTTGATTAAGCTTAATCCTTTCTTAATCATTAGCCTATTGCATGCTCCCATAGCTTAAATCTGCTCCCTTAAGATCCTTTTAGGCTTCCCTTAAGTAGAATTCGGCTTAGACAGCTTTTAGCTTATTCAAAAGTAGCTTATTAGTAAACTGTTTCACTACAGTTCTATATTCCTCCACATAAGCCCTAGTTTTTATATTTTTCATAAAATTAGAATAATATTTTAGACTTTTACTGAATTTTTCATAATTTTTCATCATTGTTTAGTATTTTTCCCAATTTAAAACTGTTTTTAGTACTTTTTAAATAGCTTTTATTGCAATTAAATAAAAAAAAACTACAAAAAAATAATTTTTCAATTTTCATAGATTAAGATAAATACAAAAAGCAAAAAAATAATTTTTCTAGATTTTTCATAGCTTATTTTGTAATTTTTAGCCATTTATTAGTTTTAAATAGTTTTTAAATTCGTAGAAAATAGAAAAATTATCAGAAAAATACGAAATTAGTTTTGAAAATTCTCTTAGGTTATTTTAGATTTTTAAAAAAATATTTTCATATTTTTCCCTTTAATTTTTATAATTTTTAGTATTTTAAATTAGTTTTAAAAGTTAAAAATTAGTTTTTAAATTCCAGAAAAATCTTAAAAAATAGTTTTAATTCATAAATAGTTTTCAAATTGCATTTTTAAAGTAGAAATAATTTTAGATAATTTTAGGGCTTAATTTAGATTTAATTGCCTTTAAATCGCGTTTTATTTACGTTAATTTAGAATCGCGTAATTAGGATTTCCCGTAGATTAGATTCCCTTAATTACTTTCCCAATTCCCGTAGTTAAAATTAAATCAAAATCAACAAAATCGAAAAATCGAGCATTTTAATACCAAACCTTTCACGACGTTGGCCATTCACGCCTCGTTGGGAAACGACCCGGATTGTCTAATCCGTCTCACTACACGTCACTCACGGGTTTTGATTGCTTATTCACTTTTCCTAAAGGAATACTTAATCATTCCTTGTGTTATTTTTGATATCGGTATTGTACGTTTTCTCCCTACACACACAACTGATAATCAGATATGCTTAGAAAAGATATCCGTCAGTTTATTTCAGCCAGGGATTGGAAAAACATGGATCAGCTCATGAATGCAGCTTAGAACGAGAACAAGAAACAAAGAAAGAGGAAGAAATTCCTCCTAAAAGAAAGATGGAGCAGGCTAGTTCGTCTCGGAAGAAAGTTAAGCCGAACAAGGCTTATCCTAGTACTAGGGGTAGGAGCTTTCCACAGTGTGCGAATTGTAAAAGGTTTCACCCAGGAGAATATCGTGCAGGTAGCAAGACCTGCTGCAGTTATGGTGAGCCTGGTCACATCAGTAAAGATTGTCCAAAACCAGTTCAGGTTTGCAGGAAATGTTATGATCCAAAGCACACGACTGAGTCTTGTCCCAATGTCAGACCCCTTCCTCCTCCACGTCAGCAAGAGCCTAGGAGGAATACAGACAGGCGAGGGGCGCCATCTACTTCTAGACCTTCAGGAGCCCCTAGCCTTCCTACTGTCCAAAGACCACATAGACCACCAGCCCGTGTTCATCTGATGACTGTTGATGAAGCTAAGGAAGCATACGACGTTGTGACAGGTACCTTCTTTGTGAATCTATTACCTGCTCGTGTGCTATTTGATTCTGTTGCAGATAGATCTTTTGTATCCGAAAGGTTTAGTAGGAGATTTTCTGTTCCGATTAGTCAGCTTAAGCCACCACTAGATGTGGAAGTAGCTAATAACAAAGTGATACGTGTAACCGATGTCTTCCAGAATTGCGAAATAGAAGTCGATAATGATAAGTATCTGATTGATCTAATTCCCATCCCTATGGGAGAGCTTGATGTAGTCATCGGTATGGACTGGCTCGGTATGAATGAAGCTATCATTGTATGCCGACATAAGCTAGTCCGACTCAGAACCCCAAGTGGGGGAGAAACAATTATCTATGGCGAGCGTAAGAAGGCTAACCTTGCTATTTGTACTTATGCTAGAGCCAAGAGATACTTGGCACGTGGCTGTCAAGACTATTTAGCTCATGTTGTCGATATTCATAAGTCTGTTCCAAATCTTGATAATATTCTAATTGTTCGGGAATTTCTTGATGTCTTTCCAGAGGAACTCCCGGGTATGCCACCTGATAGACAGGTAGAGTTCCACATTGATCTTATTCCAGGGAGTACTCTTATTGCCAAAACTCCCTACAGACTTTCCTCATCAGAAATGCAGGAACTCATGAAGCAATTACAAGAACTGTTGGATAAGGGTTTCATTCACCCCAATAGTTCCCCGTGGGGAGCACCAGTCCTTTTTGTGAAAAAAAAGGATGGTAGTATGCGCATGTGCATCGACTACCGAGAGCTTAATAAAGTTACTATCAAGAATTGCTATCCTCTTCCTAGGATAGATGATTTATTTGATCAGCTACAGGGCGCAAGTTTCTTTTCAAAAATAGACCTCAGATCTGGATATCATCAGTTAAAGATTCGGGAAGAAGATATCCCGAAGACAGCTTTCCGGACTAGATATGGGCATTATGAGTTTACAGTTATGCCATTTGGTTTGACGAATGCCCCAGCAGCTTTTATGGACCTAATGAATCGGGTATGTCGTCCGATGTTAGATAAGTCAGTTATTGTGTTTATTGACGATATCCTCATTTACTCCAAATCAGCTAGTGATCACGAAACCCACTTCCGCCAAGTCCTCAGCATGTTAAGACGATAAAAGCTTTATGCTAAGTTCTCGAAGTGTGAGTTCTGGCTACGAGAAGTTCAATTTCTCGGGCATGTCATAAATAGTGAGGGATTAAAGTAGATCCAGCTAAAATCAGTGCCATCATGAATTGGGAGCGACCAAAAACTCCCACAGAAATTAGATCATTTCTTGGACTTGCAGGTTACTACCGCCGTTTTATCCAAGATTTTGCAAAGATTGCTTCTTCGCTTACTGAGCTCAACCGCAAGAATGTAAATTTCGAGTGGGATGAGGATCAGGAAGTCTCCTTCCAGACTCTTAAACAGAAGTTAAGTCAGGCTCCAGTCTTAGTATTACCAGAAGGCAATGATGATTTCGAAGTTTATTGCAATGCATCTTCTAATGGCCTCGGCTGTGTTCTTATGCAGAGAGGTCGAGTCATCGCCTATGCCTCTAGACAGCTTAAGAAACATGAGGAAGAATATCCTACTCATGATTTAGAGCTAGCGGCAGTAGTCCTTGCCTTAAAACTGTGGAGGCATTACCTTTTACGGTGTAAAGATCAAGATCTTTACCAACCATAAAAGCCTCAAATACTTCTTTGATCAGCGTGACCTCAATATGAGGCAAAGACGTTGGTTAGATCTAGTCAAGGACTATGATTGTGAAATCCTTTATCATCCAGGGAAAGCCAATGTTGTAGCAGATGCCTTGAGCCGTAAAACAAGGCACGACTCCTTATTGGTCAAATCACTTCAGATGGTGATTACCCCAGACTTTATGAGCATATTAAATCAGTTCAGCATGAAGCATGGGAAAATGGCTATGTAAATTCAGAGCGGGCTCGTGGGTCAGGTGCTCAACTTAGTTGTGGACTCACGAGGGCTCAGAACACGCTTCGGTAGAATATGGATACCGAATGATAAAGAGCTCAAAACGTTGTTGCTTGATGAGGCTCATAAGTCAAAATATTCCATTCACCCAGGTGCCACCAAGATGTACTATAATCTTAAACCAGATTATTGGTGGCCAGGTATGAAAAGAGACATTGTAAAATATGTCTAGCAGTGTCTTACTTGTCTCCAAGTTAAGGCAGAACATCAACAGCCTTATGGTAAGCTACAACCTCTTGAGATTCCTGTGTCAAAATAGGAAAGGATTACTATGGATCTTATCACGAAATTACCCAAGACACCGCGTCAGCATGATGCTATATGGGTGATTGTAGATAGTTTAACAAAGAGTGCGATTTTCCTTCCTATTAAGGAATCGATGTCCTCAGAAGCTCTCGCAAAGTTGTATCTTCGCGAAGTAGTGGCCCGACATGGAGTACCAGTCTCTATAATATCAGATACAGATATCAGATTTACTTCTAGATTCTGGCAAAAATTTCAAGAGAATCTAGGTACTCGTGTCCATTTTAGCACAGCTTATCATCCACAGACAGATGGTCAGAGTGAAAGGACCATTCAGACACTAGAAGATATGCTTCGAGCCTGTGCTATTGATTTTGGTGGTAGTTGGGATAAGTACTTAGCGCTAGCAGAATTCTCGTACAATGACAGTTATCACTCCAGTATTAAGATGCCTCCATACGAGATGTTGTATGGAAGGAAATGTCGAAATCCTATATGTTGGGGTGAGATTGGGCAAAGAGAATTAGCCAGTTCTGATGTTGTACAACAGATGAATGAAAAGATTGATCAGATCAAAGAAAGGCTTAAGATGGCCCAGGATCGACAGAAGTCCTATGCGGACAAGAGGAGACGACCAATAGAATTTCATGTCGGTGATCGTGTTATGCTGAAAGTTTCTCCATGGAAGGTTGTTATCCGTTTCAGAAAGCGTGGAAAGCTAGGACCACGTTACATTGGTCCATTCAGAATAACTGACAAAGTTGGAAAGGTAGCGTACAGACTTGAGTTACCAGAGGAGTTAAACAACATCCATAATACTTTCCACGTGTCTCAGCAACGAAAATGTCTTGCAGATGAGGCAGAGTATGTCCCTCTAGCGGACATAGTAGTTGATGAGAAACTTGGCTATGTTCAAGAGCCGGTAGAGATTGTTGACACCATGGTCAAGAAGCTCAAAAAAAAGAGAGGTCCTCCTACTTAAAGTCAGATGGAAGCACAAAAAGGGATTAGAGTATATATGGGAACCCGAAGAGGAGCTCATTAAATACTACCCCTTTTTTTATCAGGAATGGTTTGTGAGGACACAAACCGAATTAGTGGGGGAGAGTTGTAACACCCCGATTTCCACGGTAATGATTTATTACTATTTTATACGCTTCCTAGTTGATTTCCGTCACTTTTTATACAATATGGTTAGTCAAAGTACCTCACATGAATTAAGTCATAGCAAAAAGGGACTAACTTTGAATTGGTCCTACTACAAGGACTAAAGTTGTCAAGTGAATAAACTTGTACAAATATCATAAAAATATATCAGAACCAGAAATCAAGAAATATCGACATATTTCTTTCTTCCCTCTCAAAAATGGTGACACACACATATCTCTTTCTTATGATCTAGGGTTTTAATTCCAAGTTGATTTTGAGCAAGATTCAAGTAAGATATCACCTTGTCCAAGTCCATAAACGAATAAAGTAGGGTTCCCACCATCCAATTTGAGGTAAAAATCATACTTTGATCTCTAATTCATCCTTTAGAACTACCCTTTAGTGGGTAATGCTAAAAGATTAAGTTTTATGCCATTTATGGGGTTTTTGTAGAACATTACATGATTATGTAAAAGAGGTGATTTTCTAAAATCACTAAGAATCCATGTAAGGGGTTATAAATATGATGGGTACCTTGTTAGGATGCCATGACACCAATTTATGGTGTTAATTTTTAGAAATTGTGATGGCATGGTTATATAAGCCACGAACCAAACACCCCCTTATGGCTTATTAGCTTATTATGATAAGTATTATCAAGTTCCTAATGAGCTTAATAAAAAATTATGTGTTCCTAGGTTATAAGTGTTAACCGGGGACGTCTTTAGGAAGCTCGTGATTCTATTCAAGCGGCTTTAAGGTGAGTAACATATTTAAGTGTAGAAACAGGTCCTTATTAACTCGTTAATGTGCCACTCTATTTGTGGTGATCTCGTTCATGTTCATGTAATATACTAGTGTTACGGGTATATAGTGTTGTAATTATATATTATGTGCTTAAATACCTTACATATGGAAAGTTTATATGTGATATATGTTAGACGGGTCAAAACAGCCCCAAATGACCCATTTGGATTTAGTTAAGTATTTTCAGCTTAATTATTACAATATTATTTCTATAGCGTCGTAAGTGGCCGACACAACTAAATTAGCCGTCCTTAGTGGACGATTTGCATAATTATATGCATTATGACCCAAAATATGGGTACAGACGTCCTAAGTGGACGACATGTGTTATTATGTCATGACATGCTCCGAAAGGGAGCCTATACGTCCTAAGTGGACGACCGAGCCATTAATTACTTCTCATTTTGTAAAATAAGACTTAGACATCCTAAGGGGATGACCAGTGTTTATAGCGGCTAAAAGTCATGGAATATATGACTTAGACGTCCTAAGTGGACGACTAGAACATTTTCAGTTATATTGAACCAATATGGGTTCACGTCCTTAGTGGGCGACTAGTATATAATAATAAACAAGTACTCATTGTCTACGAAGCAACCATAATATCATGCCATGTTATGATTAGTATCTTTTATATGTTATCTCACTAAGCGTTGTGCTTACATTGCTTGTTGTACTTGTTATAGGTGAAGCTAGTGGTAGTGCTACTAAGGGTACGAAGACCGAGAACTAGACCTCGGTGGAATACTTGGGTATGGAGCCTTTTTCCCTACACGCTCTCTTACCAAGAAACGCCCTAGGTTATATGTTTTTGTGTATGAATATATAAACTCATGGTTATGTGATGATCAAATAGATAAGTAGTTTCTTTTATAGTTTAAGGGGTGTTTGGCATAGTGTCATTCTTGCCCATATTAACCCATTTTGATCATGTACGGGTCAAAGCGGATGATATATGTTATGTACAGTTATATGTGTTAATATAAGTGTTGGCGTTAATATTAAACAAGTTCAAAAAAAAATCTAGCCTGGGCGTTTCATTAATATCTTACACCCATTTTCAAGAAAATTAAATAAAGCTGCAAAAAAAGTAATGTGCTTTCAAAGAGTTTTGTTAGGGCACTAATGTGTTGTATCGAGCTTTAAAGTTATAGTATACCAAATCCTTTAAAATATCACCAACACTTACGAGCAATGTACTTGATCAGTGTAATATAGTGATTCGGCAAGACCGGATTGTTCGAAGGGAGCAAAAAAAATCCTAAATGTCTAGCAATTTTTAAAGGTTATAACGTATGTTTTAAATCCTTGATTATGTTTTTAGTATAATTAATATAATAACAAAAAATGAAATAAATAAACAGATAGATTGGTTTTGGTTAGTGAAGATCAAGATATAAAGGCATGTTTTCCTTTCTAATCCCTTAATTCATTAATGATCTAGTTCTAGTGCAATGTTCATCTAGTGTGCTTTGTTGAAATCAAATATGTAAGGAGTCACTTGGTTATCGATTTTCACCCTACCTTCTTCCTAAAAGCTGGGCACGCCTACCAGGTCCTGCTACCCGAACTAATATTCCAAGCATTAAGTTCATCCAACTCATCTATGTAACTTATATTTATGTGTGGTTTGCCAAACCACTTAGTTTTTTTTTACAAAGGAGAAAGCGTCTGGTCTGGTGCAATAACTCCAGTGTCACTACTAAATCTTAAACCTTATAGTCTACCACTTTAAACAAAGTTAGTGCCTATCGATCCCGCCTCACCACTAAAACCACATGCCAATAGTGTTAATAATGAATCTTACTATTGCCGACCACCTGGTTTGTACACCAGCCGACGTAAGATCGCAAGTTACCATGATAGACAAAAAGACGTAAGTCTAAAATAGTACATAAATCATCCAGAACACACATAGAATAAACTAAAGAACTTCAATCATTAAATAAATAAGGTTCATAACAAGACAAGCATAAAAGGCTTAGCCTTTCATGGCAAAAGATAAACAAAGATTATTCATAGTAGACATAATAATTGAACTTATAATGAAAAACCAATAATCTAAGGTTTATGTTGTGTTAAACCTTCACTCTTGGTGTCTTCGAGTGTCTCCTAAACCTTGTGGAACTTCAAAGTCTTGCAACTCTTCCAAACTCTGGAACTCTTCAAATGTGTAGAATAGGATTGTATTTACATGCCAAAATTAGGGTTTGAGTTGTCCGATGATACGCGTCGTATCTTCTTTAATTTGCTCAATAAAATCTTCTAGAATCCTTCTACACGGCGTATCAGTGAATGTTGGGTACGGCGTATAGGTCTTCAAACTTGGGAACATAAATGCATGACGAGAGCTCACACGCTGTATGACTTGGGATGTCATACGTCGTTTCAACCTTCAACCTTGGATAATTTCTTTGATGAGAAGGCATACGACGTATGGCTATATAGGGTCATATGCCATATGAAACTGTTGAAAATGTGCTCTTCGTCATACTTTGGCATTTTAGCTCGATTTCCGTTGTTTTCCGCGAGAATTCTCCATTTTGCACAAATAATTACTAAAACATAAATTTATACTAATTAAGTACGACATTCAATAAAAATGAGGCAAAAAATGAGTAATTATCATGAGAATTTGATAGCTAAAACATGTATAAATTATGAGCTATCAGGCGCGTTATGTATAGAAGGGTACTATATTGAGTTTGCAGCTGTGGCCGATTGATCTTTTTCTTAATACTTTATATCTATGAGTTTCATCAAAAGGGATATTTTTTAATGTAATGATTTTTTGGGTTACCTTTGATGCAAATAACTCTTCTGATTTGAACAGTACCGAGGTGCAGTTATGTATTCACCGTTACTATATGCTTTTGCTCGGGTAATATCGTTTTTTCGTTACGTACTATTGTGTTGAAAGTTACCGACGTCTTTTGTTTAATTTTTTTCATGCTTAAGTTTCTTTAGTTTGCCAAAAGAATGAATACATGATTTGTATGAAAATCCTTCTGATGTGTTCTTACAAGTTTGTGGCTTAAATTTTTTAACGACATCTCGAAGGTAGCTATTTCTTAAGAATGAGAATAGCCGGTGGCTGTTATGACACTTTGCCAGATAGAAAGTAAAAAAATTGTGGTAATGTGTCAAATTAAATGAATTGAGCACATATCATGAATTTTTTATGTAGGATGATAGGTCAATTGAAAAAGTACAAATAATACAAATAATAGCAGAGTTTATATGACGACGTTATTATTGGCTGCTTAAGTTTAGCAGATGACACAGGTCTGAAGCGAGATTAAGATTTTATTTGTCGCGATATCATAACACTTACCTGCTATTTCATTAGGATAGCCAATATGGCAAAATATGTGCATAAAAGGCTATGGGTTGAATTGGTCAATGGTCACCTTATAATGTTGGGGAAAGGATTCTCTCAAGTTGTTTTTACAACTTGAGTCAAGTTAGGGGGATATGAACCATTGGATCAAATCCAATGGCTCACACATCTCCAACTTGACTCAAGTTGTAAAAAAAACTTGAGAGAATCCTTCTCCATAATGTTGTGCATCATATTTTTCTATAAAAGTTTTTATAAATACTTTTATTCTAAAATTAAATCATTTAAGAATAGTATGATTTTTGTAAATATTAGACGAATTATTAGAAAACTTTTTTCTAAAAAAGTAAGGGGCCGTTTAGTTGGAGAGAAATACTCCATTTTTCCAGAAAATTTTTCATATGAAAAGGGAAAAACTGAAAACTCGTTTAGTCGCACTTTTTTCCAATAATTTTCCAAAAATATGAAATTCTCATTTTCCAATTTCTAATAGAAAAAATGAAAATACCATTACACCATTCTCACTTTTTTCATTTCCCAAATAATAACACCATCTCCTTTCATCCTTCTAACTTTTTTCATTTCCCAAATATAACTCCAACTAAACGGATTTTCAAATTTCTCAACTCTTCTCTAGAGGAGAAAAATCATTCCCTTCTCTAGGAATTTAGAAATGGAAAAACAGGAAAAATTTTCACCAACTAAACGGCCCCTAAGTGTTTCATCACAAAACATCTCAAATTCAGTTACCATACATCCGATTACCGTACTTGGGACCAAACAAAACTACTACGAATATGTTTTTTTGATATGTAAAATGGTTTTCTCTATTTGTAAAATGGGTTTCACCAAAAACATGAGATACTCTTTATACAATGGGTGTTTGGGCCGTCACATCACATGTAAGAAATAATGCAACATTTTTTTTTTTTTTTTTTTTTTTTTTTTTTTTTTTTTTTTTTTTTTTTTTTCTGATATGTCAACTTTGTAATAAAACACTCAAAAATGTTTTATTCGTGTTAATTATTTAAGGTACATCACTGACCCGTGCATGTTGTAGACCATGTGGATAACCACATGGTTTTTACTCTTTTAATTTTTATTGCGTATGTTGTATAGACCATTTGAATAATAACCACCGATACCCTAGATAAATGATGACTATCTGATAATTGATCAACTATGGCAATCTTGCTTGATGGGCACATCATAAATAATTTACAATTATATTCTTCCACTTTTTCCGTACAAAATGTGTTTAGTCGACCTCATTATTGTGCAAATCAACAAACAAACATTTTTACATTAATTTCTTAGGCCGATTTCAACCGAGAAAATTTAGTTTATTCGTGACATGTACAAAAACATGAGAATACAAAAGAAAAATGCAAATATAATGTACATTGTACAATATTATATAGGGCTAGGATCCACCGTAGCAAATGATAGTAGCAAAGGATTACACATAACAGCATCCATTACCTTTTTTTCAAGTGTTACCCAAACCTCAATTCCTCCGTCAGAACATGAATCTAACAGTATCATCCTGTTCATAAAGAGGGGAATATCTTCATTCACATTACCATAACATGACCATATTGGCTTTCCCCATCCGAAATCTACTTCGTTTGTTCCAGTGTTACAAGTACTCGTTGTTAGATAATACTCATTCCTATAGTCTGAAAATGTTTCCATTGAGCTTCTTATACCTTCGACAAGCTTAACATGGCCGTTTTCGCGTTTGAGTTCTTCAATAGCTTCATTGTTAAAATTTAAGATAGCGTTACTGAGTTGACTTGCCATGGCTGCTATTTCAGGCTCACTTGTATCAGGATCAAACCTCGCGTAGATGCCTAAAACAGGGTTTCCGATAGTATATTCGGGCAATGGAGGTGAACATCGTGAACGGATATTCAAGGGAACATGTAGAACAGATGGCTTGTATTGTGTTTCAATTGTAATGCATTTCCAAATAAGAGCTAGCATAGCTGTGATTCGGCTGACTGGTTGATGTTTTGATGCTTTTAACTTCAGTTCTCTTAAGGACAAAGCATCAAAAACAAATCTTTTACAAGAAGATCTCCCGTGTTTTAAAAGAGCTGGAGTACACGTTAAACACCAGATCGGAAAGTATGGTGCATATGGCAACTGAGTGTTCTGTGGGAAAATTGATGATAAAACATAGCTAGGGTGAATCTTTTTCTTATCTTGTCGGGCAACCGAACTCCAAGCTTTTAGGAATGTCATGTAACTACCTCCATCTACTAATTTGTGGTTGTGCTGCACAGTTATAGCAACACCACCACACTTAAAAAAGTTAACTTGCACCATTGAAACATAAGATCCCAACAATGGTTGATTAGGGACAGAATCAACAACGGGTACTAATTGTTGCAAGAACTTATTATCAGGTTTCTTAAGCACATTTGAGAGTCGATCATTAACTCTAGTCTCAACGAAATACACACCATCATCATTACAATCAATATGAAGCTCGCTAGCAACCTTTCCCGCAAACGGGTAGAATTCAGTTAACAAGTTTGATAATGATTGCTTCAGATTATTTGAGTGTTCCAACATGATCTCCTCCACATTCTTGTTATCGTTGCAGTTTTGATAGAAGAACGTAAAGGGGTAGTACACAGATTGTTGTGTTTGATCGAACATGGAGAGTTTGTAATATCTAAGATTTTCAGGTGTTGGCGAAGTTATATGCTGTTTAGAAAAAACTTCGACTCTAATCTTTTCCATTTCTTCATGGTTCTTGTCTGATTCATTATAACTAGAATAATTAAAAAAAACAAAAATGCAATGTTAGAACTTGGTACAAAAGTAAGCAACAACTAACCCCGCAGCAAACACAAAGTTAAATCAGTCGATTCTAAAAATTAGCCTTTTAAATACTTCAAGTATTAAAACTTAATTATCTTTTATATACTCCGTCGTAATAAACTAGACGATTACCATAGTGGTGGCGATAATGTATAGTGGTGTCAATTTTTTATTTTTTATTTTTTTATTTTTTTATGTATGTATGAGTGTGGAGTAAGTGAGAGTGAATGAAGTTAACAATTTAATTTTTTTTTTGAACGTCAAGTAATTATCTCACAATATTTACTCCACAAACTATCTCACATGTCCTAAGCAAAAATTAAACCCACAATTATTTAAAAGTTTAAATTGTGATTAAGTATTTAAATATTAAATAAATTGCATTATTTTTTATAAATAAAGATATTTTAATCTAACAACATTACTTAATTTTCAAGTTTAAGCATATTTGTTTTTTCTTTATATGTATAGATGAAAACCTTGTTGAGGAGTCATTTCACAAAATGAAATATTTGAGAGAAAACCAAATCTTTTATTATATAAAATAAATGATTGACAATGTATCACTAGGGCAATTTATGCATTAATTTTACTCAATTGGAATTCATTAAAACTGATGATGTCATTATTATCTTTACATATTAAAAAATAACCTATTGATTGTGAGATTCAGATATAAGGGCATCCATTATAAGAGGTTTATAAAAAGGTCTAAAAGTTTGGAAAATGTTTATCTTTTGTTTTAACTATAATGAGCTTGTGGTTTATATTTATGTGGCATGAAGAGGTCCAAAATCCTAGACCTTTTCATAATTTAATGCATGTGTTATGGTTGAACATTTGATATGATTAAAAAAGGTTTATACATAGTGGTAATAGGTTTATAGTTTATAAATTAATGATTTGGCATGTTATAAACTTATTTAAAAGGTCCATCATTGTGGATGCTCTAAGTTTACGAAAATGATTGAGAAACCTTAATGTGTGATTAATTTTGTGTCTACATTTATGTGACACTGATTTATTAATTTGTGTCAAAATAAGTCGCTCTACAGTAACCAACAAAATACTACCAGATAAATTTAAGCAACATATTAATTAGTCATGCTAGTCAATGCTAATAATTTTATCCCCGTATCTTTCACACATGATTTCGACTATTTCACTAATCAAAATCCCCACATCTTTCGCACATGATTTCGACTATTTCCCTAATCAATTGTTGAATAGAAAACTAAAATAATTTTAACAAAATATAAATTTAAAATAACTTTAGATCCGATATATAATGTTTAGTTTTGCTAACTATATCCTTATAGGTTTTGGTTAAGTTTAAGAAAAGTCAACAATCAATTAACATCAAACATTTTATGTTTATAATCATTAGATATGTGTAAATATGAAAATAATTAGTTCATTATATACTATTTTTACACAAATGATATGTCTTAACCAAAACCCATAGAGTTGTGGTTAACAAAATGCGTTTAGGTTTAATATACATGTGTTTCATAATTTTATACTTAAAATACGATAGTTATGTGGAGTTGAGTTCAATATAGATTCAAAATTATATAAAAATCAAATGAACAAATTCTGACCAGTCATTTTTTTTATTATGATTAATAAAGACATTTTTCACCTATTTTTGAAAATAAAATTTCTTGTAAACGATAAATTGTTAAGCCAAAAAAATACACTATCGCCACGAGAATTTTTATCATTGAGTAGATGGACATTTCGATATATTTTCAATGAACTTTTTTTTTTGAGTTTTGTTTTTATGTTAAAATTTGCGTTATTAAAATCACATGTGATTTGTTATTTTAAAAATCACGTGTGATTTCATAAATCACATATGATATTAAAATAATAAATCACATATGATTTTTAATAAGGCGTAAATTTCAATACTCACAAAAATAAGTCGAAAAAAATTTCGTTAAAAGTATATATAAGTGCCCATTTGTAGTGATTGTATGATTCTTTTCGTGATTGAAAGTATATAGAAGTGCCCATTTGTGGTGATTGTAGAATTATTTCACGCAATGATTTAATTCATGTCGTGATTGTATTATTCTTTTCGTGTAATAATTAACGGTTTGTAAGTTACGATGAATATGGGTTTTTTTTTTTCTTTTTTCTTTTTTTTCTTCTAAAAAAAATAAAAAATAAATAATAAGTGGCAATGATTATAAAAATAATAAACCTATATATGACAATCGTTAAGATTTATTAATGATTTTAAACTTTTTTTATATAATTTATTTCTTAAGTTTATTTATGGCCCATCATCTTAGCCTTTAAAAAAAATTGTAACGCGCATTTTACTTGATAGAGAGATAAAATTAATATAGATCATATATTTGGCGTAGATCCAATAAACCTGTCATGTCCATTTATTTTTTGATTTAAAAAAAAAAAAAAAAAAAAAAAAAAAAAAAAAAACTTTCCGCATTTTTTTAAAAATTTAATGTCTTGGTACCGTTAATCATTACACGAAAAAATTATACCTTCGCTACGAGAATTGAATTATTTTTATATAGATATGCACTTTTATATAATTTCGACTAACTTTTTTTTTCAAAATTCGTCTAAAAAAATCACATGTGATTTTTTTTTTAAAATCACATGTGATTTTTCTCGTCACAAATTTTGAAAAAAGAAAGTTTATTGAAAGTATATAGAAGTGCATATTTATAGAAAGATAACTTAATTCTCGTCGCGATGATGTATTTTTCGCAGCTTGAAGATTTACTGTTTGCAAGATATGTTTGTTTTATAAAAAATGAAAAATAGTTTTTTTATTAATTTTGATGAAAAATGAATGGCTAAAATTGGTTCATTGTATTTATGACAAATATAAGATATATAGTGATCTCAACTCTTACTTGGTATTGATCGTGCGTCCTTAATTGCATTACAAGTTTACCATCAAATTTTTGTATAAATGCTCACTTAATACATTTACATATTGATGGAATTTCATACTTCACCCTACTTTCATGATTAATTTCATATATACCCAAAGTGCAAGTATCTAATGCATAATGTACAATGTTTTTAATACATGTTTGGGTATATATGAAATTTCCAACTAAAAGGAAGGGAGATAAGAAAATGCCCCTTACATGTTATACAAATTTTTCTTTAACAAATTAAATAAAGGAAAGTCTTTTACACACAATGTATATATATAGAATTACTAGCAGGGTACCCGGGCGTTGCAGCGACGGGGTATCATACAATTAAAATATTCAGCGAAAATTTTTTTAGTTATATATTTTACAATAAAATAGATATACGGATGACGAAAAATTTAGTTTTGAACAATTTTATGCAATAACAAAATTTTTCATATAAAAACTGTAGATTATCCACGTGATGTTGTGACAATACTGAGTTGGTAGCAGTTATATTGTAAATGTATGAGGTAAAAGTAGTTGACAATGGCCCGTAGTCGTAAGTTATCATTAAATAATAACACCATAGCGAATTTTAAAAAACACTTACATTATACTAAGAAAATTTAGTTCTAAAAAACAATGTTTGCTAAATTTGTCCCACATAGATGGATGATACAAGTAAAAGATTACTTATAAAGATAAAGAAAAAATAAATATTCAAGAAATCATGTGGGTTACTTTAAAGAGTATAATTATTATTATACTAATATATATAATTAACACTTAGCACTTTACACCTTTACATCATTTGCTTTGAAAAAATCGTCCGATTTTTATAAAACAAAGTTTTTAGTTTTTACGGTAAGTTTTATTAAAAAAATTCTAAAAGGCGTATATGTTGATTCTCGAGGCACTCTCGCGATTTAATAATATTTTTTGAACACGTTAATTTAGTATGCATTTTTAAACTCTATTGATTTAATAATATCGTTTTCGGACGACTTTTATGGGCTAGCCAAACCGGTGGTGACTCCGGTTCCCGGGTTGAACCCGTTGGTCTGATCCATTTTTTAAAAACATATGTACCATCAACTTGTTTACATATAAATTGTATGAAGATTAATGTGTTTTATTAGTTTGTACAATATGTACAAGAACAAGTATTTTTCATATTAGGGGTGTTTTAAAAATAACATTATTAGGTATTTAATGTTATAGACGTTTTTTTTCTTATACTAAATTACTTTGTATTTTTTTTTTAAACATGTCGACAAAAAGTGCTTTAAAGTGTTGTAACAAATGCTATTATAGATGTACTTATCAAAATTTGCCATTATAAGCAAGTGTTGAATCTTAATTTTTAAGCCTTCATTTTTAGGAATGTCCCAAATGCTTTATAATATAGTATAGATTTATCTCGATTTTCAAAATAAATAGAGTAATTACTTTTCGATACAATCTTATCAAACTGCTAAAAAAAAAAAAAAAAAAAAAAAAAAAAAAAAAAAAAAAAAAAAAAAAGTTCTATTAATGTTTTAGGGTAATAATAGCGTTTTTCCTTAGAGCTCCGGGTACGGTGGCTGATGGCTCAAGCCATCACCTTCGGCGCCACCCTATGGCACGAGACACCACACCGAGGCTAAGCTGGTGGGTCTTGGCGCCGTGGCCACCAGCTCACGCCGAAGAAATATTTTTTTGTCGTTGGGTTTGTTCCTTTCTTGTTAGTGTTTGTGATGTGTTTGTGTTTGTGATATGTATGTGATACTGTGTGTGATGTGTGTTTCTTTTATTTATTTTTTTCCTGTGTGTTTTGCAGGTTTTGTTTGAGGAAGAAGACGACCCAATTTAATATGCGTGAAATAGTATACTGGTGGTTGGAATAGTGTCTTTTAAGTTCAAGTTGTATTAATTACCCACATGCAACTTTTCTTATTGGACCTCACAAATCTTTTTTATCCAATCTCTTGTCTCAAAAAAGTTTCACGTCTGAGTTGTTTTAATTGATATTTAATGTTTCAGTATTACTCATAATACAAGATTATACTGTAGTTAATTAAGATGATAATACATTTAGAAAACAGGATGCTCTCGAATAGGTAATGGATTAATTAGGTAATTAGTTTTTATATTTTTATGTTTTACTGAAAAAAAAAAAAAAAAAAAAAAAAAAAAAAAAAAAAAAACACGACGGCACTAGAAAACTGGTGTTATGCTAGGGAGGAGTGTTTTGGTGCCATAGACAAAACTGGTGTCATGGAAAAAGTGTGCTGAGATGGCACCATTTTTTCCTACGGCACCACATTGTACCTAGCCCTCTTGCATTGTTGCTTATACGTTACTACGTACTATAATTAATTTGGCACAAAGGGAGTAGGATATTTGCTCACGTACTAAAGGCATAAGTACAAAATTAACTTTTGTAGCGTGTAGGAATCTATCCAGCATAAAATTCATGTCTTTGTTGCTGCATGGTTTCTTTTTAGGATTACCAATGGAATGAATCACTAAATAAATTCAAGAATGATTGAACATTGAAAAAAGAACAAGCATTTTCAAGTAAGTTATACCTGTGCATGACTGGATTTGTATTAGTGGACATGAAGCAACGCAGTTTCTGTATATTCATTAGCCATTTAACTCTATGGCCGCCATCTTTTGCTAGAGCAGTTCTGTTGCATATAGTTGCAGGGTTGCTGGAGAAGAAATAACCACGATCTCGAGGGTGACATTGGTGGTGGGAAGGGGCAAACCGTGAGGTATAACGGGATAAAGTGGAGATCATCAAAAGCCTCATGTTGATGTGGTTTTAAAGTTTGGTGATGAAAATATATCTAGCCCGTTCTCTCTTTATATATTTTTTTTGAACGGCGGTTTTTATTAGAAACTAGCAAGAAGCTAGAAAAGATTACAAAGTAATATACTTGGGGTTTTTAAGCCAATCGTCCCATTTGAACTTACACTTACAACGACTAGAACACCACATAAAAGACATTTGCACTAAATCATCAAAGAGAAGATCTTGACTCGGATGTTTAGCTCCAAAGATGATCTGATTTCGGAAACGCCAGATAAGCCACCATAAGATATAAAAAATACCTTCGAGGAAGATCTTTAAATGTTTAGGCAAACGAAGATTAACAATCCCGGTGAGCCACTCACTATAATCATTGACCGAAGAATCTTCAATTTCCCACCATCGAAGAATTTTGCTTCTAATCTTACGAGCCAAAGAACACGAAAAGAAAATATGAGATGACGATTCCACGTAAGAGTTACAAATGGGGCATAAGATGGATGGAATATCAATTCCTCTAAACGAAAGATTCAAACGAGTAGGAAGTTTATCCAAACAAACCTTCCACGTGAGAATATTAACTTTAATAGGAACAACCTTAATCCATCTAGTTGGAACATTAAGATGAGGCAACATAAGATCATCAATATAGCTCCTAGCGGATTTGACCGAAAACGAACCTCAAGTGTCCAAATCCCAGCACCATCGATCGTCTATATTTGAAAGGATAGTGTTTTCGAGACAAGAACAAAGCAAAGCTAACTGTTCCTCTTCAGCACCCCCTCTTGGTTGTCTTTTAAAAGAATGAATCAAAGAAGGGTGATTCAATTTGTCTGCTACACTTATAGATTTATTCTCTTCTAAAGCATACAATCTTGGAACCAAAGATTTGAAGTTACTATCACTGGCCCAACGCTCTTCCCAGAATAAAGAATTCACACCATTCCCAACTTTCTTCCTAATGAATTGAGAAAGATTAATACCTTTATCTTTTAAGGAAGAAATGCCACGAACGATGTCTAGCCAAGGGGAACCACTGAACTTCGATGTACATAAATTAAAAGCACCTTTACTGCCATGAATTGCGTTGATAAAACGAGACCATAACGATGATTCTTTAGTAAAAAAGCGCCAAACCCATTTGTAAAGGAGACCTCTGTTAGAAGCAAAAAAACTCGAAACCCCAAGGCCACCATTTTTTTTCGAAGCAAGAACATTATCCCATCCAATCCAAGTAATACTTTTATCCGCATGACCGACCCCATTAAAGAAATTCCGACGAATAGATTCAAGCTTTTTAAGAACGCCCATCGGAACTTTGAAAATAGACATGTTGTAGAGCGGAATCGAGGTAAGAACCGATTTTAATAACGTGAGTCTACCTCCTATGGAAAGAGTTTTGGTCTTCCATTTTGACAGACGAGTAGAGACCTTTGAGATAACTTCATCCCACGAATCGATTCTCGACATGTTACCTCCAACTTTAACACCTAGATATTTTAAGGGGGTAGTAAACGTGGAACAACCAACAGTTGATGCAGCTCTTTCAACTTCATTTGAGGAGACACCAATTCCCATCAGTTTACTTTTTTGCAAGTTGATTTTGAGACCAGAAGCTAATTGAAAACACTTTAAAACGGATGCGACCATTTTAATATTCGAGTCGTTCCATTCTCCAACAAAAATAGCATCGTCGGCATAGAACAAATGGGAAATCATGAAAGAATCGTTAAGCGATATACCTTTGTATAAATTTCCATTTATAACTCTCTTAAACGAAAGATGTAAGGTCTCCATAACTAGGATAAAAAGAAAGGGGGAAATAGGGTCACCTTGCTTCAAACCTTTATGAAATTTAAATTCCGGAGTAGGGCTACCATTTACAAGAACCGAACCCATAGCAGATTCAAGGCAACCTTTAATCCAGTTGCACCATTTCTGACCAAATCCAAAAGCAGCAAGAGAATCAATAAGATAATCCCATTTCACCGAATCGAATGCCTTTTCAAAATCAACCTTAAAAATCATAGCCCTTTTCCTTTTGTGTTTGCACCAAGAAAGCAATTCATTCAGAATGAACGGACCGTCTAGGATTTGACGATTTTGAACAAAAGCTGATTGAACTTCACTGATGATACTAGGCAGAACAAAATACAATCTATTAGCAAGAATCTTGGTTATGATTTTGTACACGCTCCCAATAAGACTTATAGGACGGAAGTCCTTCACAACTTTGGCGTCTTGATTTTTAGGAATGAGAGCAATGAACGAAGAGTTGCAGCCCTGAGGAATAACACCACTAGAAAAAAATTCAGAAACTGCAAGGAACACGTCTTGGCCAATAAGCTTCCAATATTTTTGATAAAACTCGAAGGAAAAACCATCTGGACCAGGCGACTTATTTGCCCCACAGTCCCATACCGCCCTTTTGACTTCCTCAAAAGTGACCATTCGCTCCAAATCTTCGATTTGATCAGAAGACAATTTGTTAGGAAACGTGTAGTCAAAGGAAAATTGAGGGGTAAGAGGAGGAGAGAATTGCTTCGAAAAATGAGAGAAAAACTCATGCTTAACTTTGATAGGATCCGGAATCCAATCGCCATTAACTAAGATACCACGAATAGCGAGTTGCGATCTTTTTTTGTTGAGAATAGCATGAAAATATTTAGTATTTTCATCGCCCTCAATAGACCAACGAATCTTGGCTTTTTGAGATGCCTCGTTAGCTTCCAGAGCATGAATCTCCTGAATTTCATTCAAAAGCGTTGTTCTTTTGTTAATAGTCTCAATGTTTGAATTACCTTGATCGATAAGTTTTTCAACATCCGAGAGTTTAAGTTTAATGTCATTCTTCTTCGCATGTAAACTCTTTTTGGCTTCCTTCACCCAAACTTTCAAGGCATTTTTCAGAAATTGCAACTTTTTCTTCAATCTAATAATGCCATTTAAATCAGTAACAATTGATGAATTCCAAGTATTCTCCACAAAAGAGTCAAAACCTTCCATGGAGAACCAAGAATGGAAAACCCGAAAGGGAGTAGGCCCAAAGTCAAAACACGATTCCTTCAAAAGGATGGGACGATGATCAGATAAGTGTCTATCAAGACACAAAGAAGATAGATGCGGGAACTTCGACAATAAACCTTCTGAAATGAGAAACCTATCGAGCTTACTCATTTTCGTGGCCGATTTATGAGCCCAAGTAAAGGCATAACCTTCTAACGGAAGATCGATCAACCCAGCCGAAGATATGAAATTATTAAAAACACTTGCTGCTTGCGAATTATAGTTGGATCCAAACCTTTCATGCTCGAAACGGACTTCGTTAAAATCTCCCATGATCACTGTTTCTCCCTCCCATCTGTCAATTAAAGAATGAAGATAGTCCCAAAGGTCCCGCTTTTCATCTAACTCTTGAGGAGCGTAAACGGAGATTATAAGAATTTTAGTGGACGTTGGGGACCAAGTGCCCATTAAAGCAACAAAGTAATCAGACCTAGAAACATACTCCTTGATGAAAATAGATGGATCCCAAACACACACGATGCCGCCTGACAACCCTACTGAAGGACCAACAACGTAGTCAAAGTTTACGTTACCCCATAAATCTTTAATAGAAAATAAATCAATAGACTCCATTTTTGTTTCTTGAATAGAAACAAAATTTATTTTGTGCATATGACAAAGCTCCTTTATCCAACCCTTTTTAGCCTTGTTGCCAAGGCCTTGAACATTTAGGGACAAAAAATTCATCTAAAAACATCGAAGTCTCCTTGTGAACCAATAATCGCCTCAATATTTTTAACACAACCTGACATATTGTAACCCATGGTTTGACCGACCTTCACCAATTCATCCAACACTTCTAAAAAAGATCCACCTTTATTAAATTTCAAAGAGGAAGATCTCGAGCTGATGGAAGAAGAAACTCCATCTTTCAATTGTTTCTCTTTGAGTTTACTCGAAAGAGAATGAACCTGTTCATTTACTGCATGTATATTTTCTGCAACATTAGTATGTTCCTCGATATTGGGAGGTGTGAATCCAGGCGGGAATTCTGGTTCATGATTGGTGCTAAACCGTCAAGTCAAACAGACTTAAAACAGCTTAAACACAAATGCAATTTAGATCAGAGGAATATAGTGGATTCCTGGGTCGTTAAGTCCCACGGAGGATGAATTGGTGTTTAAAACAACTTCAGATGATAGAATGATCACTAAGGATAGTGATCAGTAAGGGTTTCGATGGAAAATTATACCTAAAGAAAAGATTTATAAATTAAAGCGACTTAAATGCAAATTAAGAAAATTAAAAAGTTAAAATCTATTAAATAAACGCTATCACTATTTTTACAAATCGATGAACGTTTATGTGAATTTATAAAATAAAATAACTTAAACAAACTATTTTAACTAAAACGTAAACTTGAATTACTTAAAAACGTTGTTTAAAACGGAAACGAGCGTTATTTACGAAAATGGCGCTGGAGCGCAAGCAAAAACGTAAAATTTATAAAATAAAAGGCCTACGAGTGTAAAACTAATTTTATTACAAAATATATGATAAAAGAAAATTTTAGAAAAAAGATTTATATTTTTTAGACTTTTATATTTTTTATTATGAATTAATTACTATAAAACACTAATTAAATGTTTAAAAATACTAAAACTTATTAGAAAAATCTCAACTTTTTACAGAAAATACTTAATATTAATACAGACTTAATAAAAATAAGAAACTGGAAAAAGCTACTATGGATAAGCTAGAAATAAGCTAAAAAGCTCGAATAAGCTTAAATGATAAAACGTATATAAAGGATTAGTTTTGTAAGAAAATAACGAGAAAGTCCCAAGGGCGCAATGGTTACAGGTACCCCCACTATCACTCTCATGAGGGAGAGGTCTCAGGTTCGACCCCTGCCTCTCCCTTTTTTGCAAAACATTTTATTTTTGAAATTTTCTTTTTGCAACTTGTTAAATACATGAAAATAAGCATATTTTATAACTGGAACTTTTAATAAAAATGACTAATAAGCTGAGTTTGAGCTTATTGTTTCCAACAGTGGCAAGAAAAGAAAGAAATAAGCACAAGATTAAGCTAGATGGCTTATAAGCTACTTAATAAGCAAAAGCTAATTGAGATTAAGCTAGACTAATTATAATAAGCTAATATGACCATTTAGAAAGTATAATGACTTATAAATAAGCACTAAACAATCCAAATAAGCACTTAACTACACTGTTACACAGGACAATTTGTGGATTACTAGGCACTTTCTAACTAAAATTTAATCACTAAAATAAGCTAGAAAATGGAAATAAAAACTTGGGTTAACTAGATGACCAGATAAGCTTTCCAAAAAGCTAATTTTCAAGGATTGGCTTACACTAATAAGCTCTTGAGGAGCTTTTGAAAAACTATGAAAACTGACTTATTGATACACTTTAAACAAAATGGACAGAACTAAAAAGCAATTGCAGCCTAACTAAATAAGCTTCAAAATAGAAAATGAGCACTGGAATAACTAGACAACTAAGTTAGCTACTCTAAAAGCTAAAATTCTAACTGTGGAGTTCACTAAAGAGCTTATAACAAGCTTGAGAAAAAGCTTGTAGCCCACTGAGTGATCAGTGCTTACACAAAATGGGACAACATAAAAACTTAATGCAGCCCTATCAAATGAACTACAAGGTGAAATATTAAGCTTGTATCTTCAAGAGGGGCAGATTAGCTTTCCAAAAAACTAAAGTTCACAAACTTTGGGTAACTATAGAGCTTTTTATGAGCTTGTAAAAATGACTTCTAAAACTGTGCACAGGGGACTGTTTTCAGACAAGGGGTCAAAACAAGCTACCAAATAAGCTATTAATAAGCTAAGAAGATATGAACTAATATTTTTATATTTTACTTAAGCAGCTAAATATTATTATGCCAAAAGGATTTAGGATAAATCCTAATATTTAATCCTATATAAAATTATACTTTTTATTCAAAAACGGGTATATGAAAATTTGACTTTTTTTACTACACTAGAACTTTGACTTATATGAACTTTGATTCAATGAAATTGATTAAAACTGATGTTATAAAGTTTATTAAGACTAATTATAACTATATTAACTAAGTCTAAGCCTAAATGCAAACTATCTTAAGCTTAATCCTACTGAAATGAAACTAATGAAAGCTTAGAACTGATTTTGACTTTTACAAACTTAAGATACAAACTGATGACTAAAGTAGCTCTAAAATACCTAGGAGAGACTATAGCATTAACTTCTAGACTCAGATAAAGCTTATAATTCAATCTAAAATCCAGCTCCAAACACTATTTTCTAACAGATTTGCAACTACTCTACTAGAGATTCAATGAAAGTTTAACAACTAGTACTACACAGAGATTAAATACTATTCTATAAACCAAATAACAACAACATAAAGCACTTTGAACAAGCTGATATCAATAGTAACAAATAAGCAGATTCAAACAGTTAAATGGAAAAGAAATTTTAACTCACAAGATGTCCAGCTTATGAGAACAAAATACCACTATCCTAAACTGATTTTAAACCAAATTTCAACTCATTATCACCCCAATATCAACTCTGCATCAGTCCCATATCCATTTCTGAACAAAAGAATGCTCACAGTTGACATTTGTTGACTTTTTTGGTTTTTTCTAATTTAAAACACTAGAGTATAATATAAGCTTAGGAAAAGATGTAACAAGCTTATCTTAGCTTGTCTGAAGGTCAAAAGAGCTTTGTTGACTTATAAGAAGTATAAATGACTTAGTACGATTTGACAAGAAACATAAAAACTTGAAATTTTATAAAACTGGAATAATTACAATACAACAGTGACTTTAAACTTGAAATGAACTTAATTTTACACTAAGAGCTTGAATTTAGATTAAAACAGACATTAAAATAACTTTTACACTACTAATGGTCTAAAAACATGCGACACCTCTTCCTTCTGACTTCTTTCTTCTTTATAATCATCTTTTTAGACTCTGTCGACATATTTGAGACTTTCCCATCACTTATTAGCCATTGGATCAATACAAGTCATCAAAATTGCCAAATGGCAATTTTGGCGGGAAATTCTCCTAGAGCAGGTTATTGCATTAAATGGGTTTGGATTGGTGTAGAGGTGGAGGGGGGATGTGGAAAGGTGTTAGGAGGTAGTGTGAAAAGGTGGAAGTGAGCAGGTGTCATGGTGTGGATGGAAACAGGTGGTGGGAGGTTGAGGATGAACAGTACACGCGCCTGTTTTATTTTAAAATTTGGGCCGGGTAATATATTTGGGCCAGCAGTTAGGTTTAGTGGATTTGGATTTGGTTTGGATATTAATATAAGCCCAAGGACCTCTTTTGTAAATCTGAAAACTTGAGGGATCTGATTTATCATTTTTCCAAACTTCTTTGAAGGGGCCAAACCTGCCAAATGTGAATATTAAAAGGACCAAAGTTGTAATTTATTTCATTTTTTAAACTTTAAGGACCTAATATGTAATTTTTGGATTTTTAGGGACTAAAGGTGTAAATTCCCAAAAGTTTATCATAAGGACCATTTTTGTCATTAATGAATAGAACAAGGTTTATTTTGATTATTTTCACTTTTTAAATTAACCAAGGACTATTTTTGACAATTTTCAAAGTTAAAGGACTAAAGTTGTCATTTTGTGATTTTTAAACTTTAAAGGGTTTATTTTGACAACTTTTGAATCCCAAGGACCTAAAATGATATTTTACAAGTTTTTGAATTACCAGGGACTATTTTTGACACATTTTCAAACTTGGGGGACTAAAACTGCCAATTATGCAAACTTGATACGTTTTTCATCAGATTTTGATGTTTTTGCATTTAAAACATATAAAACACTTGTTTGTGATATTTTTATCATTTTGATGTGTTTCTGAGTGTTTTCAGATGTTTTTGGCATTCTAACAGTATAAAAATGATGAGTATTTAGACACTCATCAATCCCCCACACTAAGATATTGCTAGTCCCTAGCAATGATTTGAGAAAATTTAATGGATTTTATCTCTTTACCAAAAGCCATTACTTCTGGAGTAGCCAATTGTTTCAGTTCAAGTAAGAACCATGGTACAACGATAACCATGTGATTTTGAGCAAACCACCAGCTTTCAACGGATTTGATTTTGTCTTTACCAGAAGTCGTACCCTTCTGGACTAGCCAACTCTTAGATAAATTATTAATATTATCTTTGGTGAGCCGATTACCAATTATGGATTTTCAACTGCCTTTACCACAAGCCATAAACTTGCGGGCTAGCCAACTCTTCACTAGTTTAAAGATATGGTGAGCTGAACACCATACAATTTTAGGCAAATTGCAAGCCATAAACGGATTTGATATATCTTTACAAGAGCCGTTTGCTCCTGGATTAGCCAGTCCTTATGTGTGTTAGACATGGCGGACTGATTACCATTTGTTGTGTTTAGTACATAGTACTTCCACTAAATAAAAAAAATTTTAAAATTTGGCCATTTTGGGGGAAAAAGGGACTAAAAGGGTACATTTACGATCAAATTCGCCAGAATTTCCCCCCCACACTTAGAAATGAATATTGTCCTCAATATTCAAAGTACCGGCTGTAATGCCGAAACTTAGAACGTAAAAAGATAACATTACTAGCTAAGTGTAGAAACACAACATTTATTCTCTTTTTGAATATTTACAATTTTCAAACATTTTTTTTTACATTTTTTTTAGATCTCTATACAACATGTGGGGCATCTCCCCCACACTAGGGTGGAACACACGGGTGAAAACCCATGTTTAGCTACTGTTTTTGATTACCGAGTCGCTAGCTTGACTCGACCCCGAATTAATTTGTTCATGGGGAAGTAAGTGGAAGAGATAATCTCCATCGGACTTTCATTCAAGATGTTTGTATAAACATTGAAGTACGAGAAAGTTCCACACCGATGAGATACAGACAGAACCGGCTCATAATTGATAAATGAAAATGCCGGGGTCAAAGATAATGTCTTCATTCCCGAAGGAGTGAAGAACAGGAGAAGCCACGGGATAGGTGAAAAAGAGAAAGAAAGTCATGATAAAGATCATGATTAACTCATCATCACTCACAGGAGAATTCATGGTTTCATGAATTTTATCTATTAAGCTCAATTGGTCTAGACATATCCCGGGTGTGTCTAGATCAAAATAGAAGTTATCATACTCCGGTGGAGATATGATATGAGTGAGTTCACAAGAGAACTCCTCAAAGGAAAATGATTCATATTCGGGATTGATTTGAGTGAGTTCACTGGGGAACTCCTCAAAAGTGAATGATTCATAATCGGGGAGAGAATTATGAGAATGAGAAGTGGTAATACCACTAATCTTCTCTCCCATATGATCAAAATGGAACGTTTGCAATTCGGGAATAAAATCATTGAAGAAAAGTTTACTATCCTCAAAGGGGATAGAATATGAAGTAGGCTTTTCATCAAAAGCCTCGATTCTAGAAATGAGAAGATTAACATTCAATAAAGTAAGACGAAGAGCTTCGTCTTGGATTATTTCTTCATCATTCTCTTCTCCTAAGCTGACAAGCTCAGAAGGTAATTCCCCCACATAACTTATGTCTCCACAAGATAAAGAATAGTCCTCATCAGAATCAGAGAACATCTCAATATGATCATTTTGGAAGACAAGAGGAGGAGGGATATCACACACATGGTCGAGAATTCCCTGTGACTCTCTTGGGATTGGGACAAGGTTCTCAACACTAGACTTTATGAATTCGTCCGATTCCTTTTCAGGAACAGTGTCAAGATGCTCATCCCCCATGTTTAGAGAGTGAGTGTGAACCTCGGGTGTGATAGCAGTAAACTGGGGGAGTTGAGAAGGACTAGCAGTTATGGATTCTACAAGTTCCTTTATTTCTACTGCTAGTGATTCAGTCATATTCTTTTCTCCCTGTATTTCCACGGATGGAATCTCAACTGATGAACTTGATGAATAAAATTGTAGAATATCAAGGGTATCTTCATCATCATCGTCATCAGGAATGAAATGGAATTGAGAGCTAGATTTGAATGCTTTTTGTAGTCTAATTGATTCCCTAATAGTGTTTTCAATGGAATTCTGGGAATCTAATTTAGCATCCCGCTCTTCAGCTAACAAAACTTCCATGGATTTTTCATTTGGATTATCTTGGGAGGACATAGCCGACTCCTCCTTAAGTTCTTTTAATAACTCCAGAGTCTTCAGTAGAAGGTCTGTCGTAGTTTCATGAGGAGTCGCTTGAATCATTTGGTACTGTGGAGGTTGGTCTTGATACGAAGAGTCGTAATTGTTACAAGGAAATGGGTTCCCTGTTTGACAATCCGAGCTAGGGTGAGAACCTCCACAATACTCACAACAATAGAACTGATGTGGCTGTGAGTGGTATGTGTTGTAGTCATAATTGTTATCAGGAACCTGCTCATAGACAAGCGTGTTTCCTGATTGACAATCAGAACTGGAATGTGAACCACCACAGTACTCACAACAGTAAAACTGTTGATTCTCACAGTGTGGTAGCTGATGGAATAAATCAGTTGTGTTATGGTAGGAATAGAGATCCTGGTTATAGACAGACCCGTTTCCTGATTCCACCATGCTACAACTGGGGCAATTGCCACCATTATAAGGACCACCACACCATTGACAATTAAGAGGGTGAGGATAAGACATAGAAAGAATCAAAGGTTTACAGAGGGTAAGAAATGAAGAATCAAAGATGTGAGAGGGTAAAGATGGATATTTTTGGATTTTTGAATAAACATTTTGTAAAAACAAAGAATGAAAATATTTTTTTGCTTTTGATTTTTAATTAACTTTTTACAAAAACTGTTTACAAACGATGGTATATGTGCAAGTACGGATCTGGAAATGCTTAAAACACGCTTTCAGCCTCCCCGGCAGCGGCGCCAAAATTTGATTGGTGCTAAACCGTCAAGTCAAACAGACTTAAAACAGCTTAAACACAAATGCAATTTAGATCAGAGGAATATAGTGGATTCCTGGGTCGTTAAGTCCCACGGAGGATGAATTGGTGTTTAAAACAACTTCAGATGATAGAATGATCACTAAGGATAGTGATCAGTAAGGGTTTCGATGGAAAATTATACCTAAAGAAAAGATTTATAAATTAAAGCGACTTAAATGCAAATTAAGAAAATTAAAAAGTTAAAATCTATTAAATAAACGCTATCACTATTTTTACAAATCGATGAACGTTTATGTGAATTTATAAAATAAAATAACTTAAACAAACTATTTTAACTAAAACGTAAACTTGAATTACTTAAAAACGTTGTTTAAAACGGAAACGAGCGTTATTTACGAAAATGGCGCTGGAGCGCAAGCAAAAACGTAAAATTTATAAAATAAAAGGCCTACGAGTGTAAAACTAATTTTATTACAAAATATATGATAAAAGAAAATTTTAGAAAAAAGATTTATATTTTTTAGACTTTTATATTTTTTATTATGAATTAATTACTATAAAACACTAATTAAATGTTTAAAAATACTAAAACTTATTAGAAAAATCTCAACTTTTTACAGAAAATACTTAATATTAATACAGACTTAATAAAAATAAGAAACTGGAAAAAGCTACTATGGATAAGCTAGAAATAAGCTAAAAAGCTCGAATAAGCTTAAATGATAAAACGTATATAAAGGATTAGTTTTGTAAGAAAATAACGAGAAAGTCCCAAGGGCACAATGGTTACAGGTACCCCCACTATCACTCTCATGAGGGAGAGGTCTCAGGTTCGACCCCTGCCTCTCCCTTTTTTGCAAAACATTTTATTTTTGAAATTTTCTTTTTGCAACTTGTTAAATACATGAAAATAAGCATATTTTATAACTGGAACTTTTAATAAAAATGACTAATAAGCTGAGTTTGAGCTTATTGTTTCCAACAGTGGCAAGAAAAGAAAGAAATAAGCACAAGATTAAGCTAGATGGCTTATAAGCTACTTAATAAGCAAAAGCTAATTGAGATTAAGCTAGACTAATTATAATAAGCTAATATGACCATTTAGAAAGTATAATGACTTATAAATAAGCACTAAACAATCCAAATAAGCACTTAACTACACTGTTACACAGGACAATTTGTGGATTACTAGGCACTTTCTAACTAAAATTTAATCACTAAAATAAGCTAGAAAATGGAAATAAAAACTTGGGTTAACTAGATGACCAGATAAGCTTTCCAAAAAGCTAATTTTCAAGGATTGGCTTACACTAATAAGCTCTTGAGGAGCTTTTGAAAAACTATGAAAACTGACTTATTGATACACTTTAAACAAAATGGACAGAACTAAAAAGCAATTGCAGCCTAACTAAATAAGCTTCAAAATAGAAAATGAGCACTGGAATAACTAGACAACTAAGTTAGCTACTCTAAAAGCTAAAATTCTAACTGTGGAGTTCACTAAAGAGCTTATAACAAGCTTGAGAAAAAGCTTGTAGCCCACTGAGTGATCAGTGCTTACACAAAATGGGACAACATAAAAACTTAATGCAGCCCTATCAAATGAACTACAAGGTGAAATATTAAGCTTGTATCTTCAAGAGGGGCAGATTAGCTTTCCAAAAAACTAAAGTTCACAAACTTTGGGTAACTATAGAGCTTTTTATGAGCTTGTAAAAATGACTTCTAAAACTGTGCACAGGGGACTGTTTTCAGACAAGGGGTCAAAACAAGCTACCAAATAAGCTATTAATAAGCTAAGAAGATATGAACTAATATTTTTATATTTTACTTAAGCAGCTAAATATTATTATGCCAAAAGGATTTAGGATAAATCCTAATATTTAATCCTATATAAAATTATACTTTTTATTCAAAAACGGGTATATGAAAATTTGACTTTTTTTACTACACTAGAACTTTGACTTATATGAACTTTGATTCAATGAAATTGATTAAAACTGATGTTATAAAGTTTATTAAGACTAATTATAACTATATTAACTAAGTCTAAGCCTAAATGCAAACTATCTTAAGCTTAATCCTACTGAAATGAAACTAATGAAAGCTTAGAACTGATTTTGACTTTTACAAACTTAAGATACAAACTGATGACTAAAGTAGCTCTAAAATACCTAGGAGAGACTATAGCATTAACTTCTAGACTCAGATAAAGCTTATAATTCAATCTAAAATCCAGCTCCAAACACTATTTTCTAACAGATTTGCAACTACTCTACTAGAGATTCAATGAAAGTTTAACAACTAGTACTACACAGAGATTAAATACTATTCTATAAACCAAATAACAACAACATAAAGCACTTTGAACAAGCTGATATCAATAGTAACAAATAAGCAGATTCAAACAGTTAAATGGAAAAGAAATTTTAACTCACAAGATGTCCAGCTTATGAGAACAAAATACCACTATCCTAAACTGATTTTAAACCAAATTTCAACTCATTATCACCCCAATATCAACTCTGCATCAGTCCCATATCCATTTCTGAACAAAAGAATGCTCACAGTTGACATTTGTTGACTTTTTTGGTTTTTTCTAATTTAAAACACTAGAGTATAATATAAGCTTAGGAAAAGATGTAACAAGCTTATCTTAGCTTGTCTGAAGGTCAAAAGAGCTTTGTTGACTTATAAGAAGTATAAATGACTTAGTACGATTTGACAAGAAACATAAAAACTTGAAATTTTATAAAACTGGAATAATTACAATACAACAGTGACTTTAAACTTGAAATGAACTTAATTTTACACTAAGAGCTTGAATTTAGATTAAAACAGACATTAAAATAACTTTTACACTACTAATGGTCTAAAAACATGCGACACCTCTTCCTTCTGACTTCTTTCTTCTTTATAATCATCTTTTTAGACTCTGTCGACATATTTGAGACTTTCCCATCACTTATTAGCCATTGGATCAATACAAGTCATCAAAATTGCCAAATGGCAATTTTGGCGGGAAATTCTCCTAGAGCAGGTTATTGCATTAAATGGGTTTGGATTGGTGTAGAGGTGGAGGGGGGATGTGGAAAGGTGTTAGGAGGTAGTGTGAAAAGGTGGAAGTGAGCAGGTGTCATGGTGTGGATGGAAACAGGTGGTGGGAGGTTGAGGATGAACAGTACACGCGCCTGTTTTATTTTAAAATTTGGGCCGGGTAATATATTTGGGCCAGCAGTTAGGTTTAGTGGATTTGGATTTGGTTTGGATATTAATATAAGCCCAAGGACCTCTTTTGTAAATCTGAAAACTTGAGGGATCTGATTTATCATTTTTCCAAACTTCTTTGAAGGGGCCAAACCTGCCAAATGTGAATATTAAAAGGACCAAAGTTGTAATTTATTTCATTTTTTAAACTTTAAGGACCTAATATGTAATTTTTGGATTTTTAGGGACTAAAGGTGTAAATTCCCAAAAGTTTATCATAAGGACCATTTTTGTCATTAATGAATAGAACAAGGTTTATTTTGATTATTTTCACTTTTTAAATTAACCAAGGACTATTTTTGACAATTTTCAAAGTTAAAGGACTAAAGTTGTCATTTTGTGATTTTTAAACTTTAAAGGGTTTATTTTGACAACTTTTGAATCCCAAGGACCTAAAATGATATTTTACAAGTTTTTGAATTACCAGGGACTATTTTTGACACATTTTCAAACTTGGGGGACTAAAACTGCCAATTATGCAAACTTGATACGTTTTTCATCAGATTTTGATGTTTTTGCATTTAAAACATATAAAACACTTGTTTGTGATATTTTTATCATTTTGATGTGTTTCTGAGTGTTTTCAGATGTTTTTGGCATTCTAACAGTATAAAAATGATGAGTATTTAGACACTCATCAGTTCAACAGTACTCTCAGTACTCTCCTTTTTTTGTTGATCTTTCAATAAATCATAAATATGAAAAGGATCTGCAGAATGTATCTCCTCACCTCCTGAATTATGATTGTTGTTGTTGTTAGAAGTGTAGTGATCAGGCTCATCTTTATGCAAAAAACTTGATTCAGAAACTCTATCAACATCACTTAATACATTAACTCCTTTGTCACTTGCATTCTCATCACTTTCCTCCTCTTGCGATCCATCACCAGAGGATGAATCATCTTCTGAATCTAGTTGAAAAGTTGGGACCCAAGCATCTAGTTCCTTGGCACGAATCCAGTACACTTTACCACGAATGATGATTTTCCTCTTTTCATTAATAATATCATTCAATTTCGTTTTAATGCACAAGTTTTTACAAGCTAATGATTTAGAATCGGAATCTTCCCATTCCATAAGCTCCCCCCATAGAGATGCGATCTTGTTAAAAGAATTAGAGGTCCAAGCTCTGATAGGGAGCCCCTCTATCGTAACCCAGACGATCCTTTCATCACATTCAAAAGAATTAAAGGGATTATTGTGTTTGACAAAAAAATTAAAGGGATTATTTTATTAAAAAGGTATTATATTTGTCAAAAATCATCTTTAAAGTAACGAATTAAAAAAATACTTTTATGAAAATTAATATTGACATTTTTGTCTTTATGTGAGCTATAAAAACAAAAAAATATTTTGTGATGACAATTTTACCCGTGAATTTTTGAAAATTGCATCCACCATCCCTACGGTAAATTACATAGATGATCATATAGTTTAGCGAAAATTACATCAATGGTCCCATCTATATATATATATATATATATATATATATATATATATATATATATATATATATATATATATATATATATATATATATATATATATATATATATATATATATATATATATATATATATATATATATATATATATATATATATATATATATATATATATATATATATATATATAAGACTACACATGCCACATCATTAATGCTTACTAGGTATTTTAATGTTGACATGGCCCATCTTATGATGAGGTGGAAATGCCACCATGGCACATTATCCGGTTACATAATAAAAAGAAATTTGTAGCAAGCAAGATTCGAACATGGGTTGTTACATTCAAAGCCACACGCCTCAACCACTGAGGCAACACACATATTTGTGTTTTATCTTCTACTTCCAACGCAATATACTTCAATTTATAGTCACATATCCGGATTTTATGGGAAAAACTCAATGCCAGTCAAATTTTCTTCATAACCTCCCCCTTTTCAATCGCTTATTCCTAATACTATTATTCAAAAACACATTCAAAATCTTGATCAATATCACCAAACCAATCCATTCCATCTTTATCTTTGGCATGTTTAAAGGTTTTTACAATCATCCATAACCTAAAAAATCAAACCACAACCTTCAAGGCGTCGAATTAGATTAAAATGATCAGCATCGAATAAACACAAACACGGAAAGGTTTTACAATTTTTCTTCATCAAATAATTGTTTTTTTTTTTTTATAAATAAACTGTATGACATATATTTGTTAGGTGTAGATCTTTTTGTGTTTGTTTAGGGAAAAAGGCAAAATGAAGTCGGTGTGATTCGGTGGTCCAAGTGTTGTAGAGAACACATCTTGATTTGTTTGGCTATATTACCTCGATTACCGTATTTAGTTTAGATTACCTCGATATTGTGTTTAACCAATAGTTAGAATTATAATGATGTGATCATTGCATTTACTTTATATTACCTCGATTTGTTTGGCTATACGGCTATACAAATGTGTTGTTCCTAATGATAATTGATTAACATGATGATTTGGTTTTGTAATTTTTGAAAATAGTCTTTTGAATATTCGGTGGTTTTTTACATTTTCAGAATTATTCCTGATATGTATTGATAGATGGAGCCTCAATTTGTTCGAGGGGGGGTAGCTATTCAGAGTAAAGTTGGTGCCGAGATCCCGATACTTTGTAAGGAAGCATCTCGAGTAGGCTAATGTACTTTTGAAGCTTCGATCCTTGAGGTATATGGACCTTGAACTTATTTCTAAGTATATCAGTAGTTAACTACTTATCATGTTTTTTAGGTATTAAAGCAAGCCTTTGAGATTAATGGTTAATCAAGTGGTCCAGGTTACTTTATGGTTTCTAATGTCCCATATCTTATGTTCTAACATTTTTTCATTATAGTACCATTATAGTATCACTAGCATGGAGATTGATCAATTTCCCAATTATGTGTTTTTGCTTAGAAGTAGTCATGCATCTGATGAGCTATTGATCTTATTGAAGATGAATGGAAAAAAAGCAAGGCCAATCAAGTATGTATTTAATCTACAATGTTCGTCTTTGATGGAAAATTTGAGCTTATTGGCAATGATGGCAATAACAATAGAAAAATTGAGCTTATTGGCAATATGGTGCATATATATCTTAGAGCCCGTACTGTGTCTTTTCCGGTAAGACCCGTGTAATGACTTTTACTAAACTATATTTTCATTACTGGGCATCCTAAATAATCACATTTCATGATCTTTGAATGACTCTTAATTTCAATCAATATTTACAGAAGTATTGATATTTTCATTTGAAGAGTTCTTATTATAGTATACTAACAAACATTTTAGCAATTATTCAGTTTGGTTAATGGGATGAGGTAACCATTTTCGCATATTGGAAACTTGTGTCGGCTGGTTTAAAATAGCCACATTGACAAGGTGCAACAAAATATCGATTTTAGTTTAAATGTCCAAGTTTCTTAATCTTCTTTGTTTATAATTTGGTCATTCTCCTTATGTCCACCTTAGTTTGTCTCTCTTTGTTAGATATATATACATAACATGTGAAAAGGTTGCAACTCTCGTCTCTATAACTATTAAAAGAGGGTCATCTATAAGGTACACATTAATACAGATTCATTCACATATTTTGATTCACATTCTTGTCTTACCTGTATAAAATTATTTGTAAATTTGATGTATATGCATAATTTCATTAACGTTCTATTCTCAATTTTATGACATATGAAACTTAACTTATCAAAAAATATATACTTCTTTTTCAGTTAGCGTTTTCTATGGCAGATGTGTGTTAACATGAGAGCAACCAAACTCCCCTTGACATCAACCAAAACACCTTTTGAGAGCAACAACCAAACACCCCCTTACAGCAACCACCTAACAACTTTGACAACAACAACCAAATTTTCTTGTATTTTGTTGGCAAGATTAAGATTAAAGACTGATGAAGTTTTTTTCTCTAAAAAGTGCATTTTGGGAGCCACTTTAAACTTATTCTGTTTGGGACTACTATCACAGAACCAAACAGTGCATTTTGGGACTACTATTACATAAGAAATATGTAAGATAACACAAATCAACTTCTTCTGTTTGGGATGCACAAATTATTAAGATTAAGCTTACCTTTTCTTTAACCGTCACCAATGTAATACCATACAACAATGACTAATATGTGTTTATAAATATTACTTGACTTTTAATAAAGCTGATACGCAATGGCTAATATGTTTTTATAAATATGACTTAACTTTTTATAAAACTGATACCGTAATTTGCTAATACAGCCGAACATGTTGGATATCGATCATTTTTGTATTTTAAAATGGTTATTTATTCTAAACTCCATTCTACAAAGGGGCCAACATATATGTTTACAACACTAATGGTTTTTGTGAGATTGTTTACCGACTTGCTAAAGATAAACTTCTTTGAATGAGTTTAAGCCCAAAGGTATGTACAATCTAGCAAATGGCTGCAAAATATTTAAATGTCTCTTAGATTTTTTCACTATTTGATTCTTCTTTGTTTAGCGAGACTCTTACACGGTTAGGATGGTAAATGTCGAAACTACTCTTTATATTATTAACAAAATTTTCCATAAGTATGTATTAATATGCTCCAAAATTTGGTAAATGTTTTTATGTTAATTGCATATCAAATATTATATAAGATTACTAAGGGGTGTGTATCTTAGTCTCTTAGCTTATTTGATAGACTTATGGATGCATATTAAGTATTATAACAAAAACTCTTTACAAAATATATCCTTCATACCCCACATTTTGTTTGAGGTTTGTTTATAGAAAGGTTTCCTCATTCTTATAGTCATTAGAGCCACCAAAATTTTTCTACAGCCAAAGCAGTATTTGAATAAACTAAACTTCTTTTGCCATCGATTACTGATATCTCATGTAGATCAAAGTTGTTCTTGGGTTTCCCCGAGATTATGAATGCTCATCACTCAAACATTCAAACTCAAAATGTGTTTAAATGCATGATATTGACAAGTTTGCAAGTAAGTTGTAAATTTCTATAGCCATTTTATGTTAATGCCTAGACGGCGAAATTCGATTATTTGCATATCACACTTTAACAAGCTGCATTAACAAGCCTAGGTGGTTTAATTTTCTTTTTAATTCCTTTTCTTTATTTTGTACAGCTACTTAGTATACATATTTTTCCCTTCAAATGTTCAATTGTGTGTTACTGGGCAAGTTTCTAATATGGGTATATGCCATTTTGAAAACAAGTTTACTTCTCTTGAAATTACTTAAAAAATATTGCAAGCAAGCAACATGTTTAGTTGCAAGCCCCAGGTCACTAATATACTCTGATTAAGTTGCTAAACAAACAATTTCTTGTTTAGTGTTTGCCATGTTAAGAGGCTTGTCTTATAGTTTGATGTTTGTTTGTGCACGCGGGTTTGGCTGAACTCATTGAACTTGCTAGAGAGACCAATAAGAAAACTCAAAGTCAAACTTTGTCCAAGTTGGGACTATATTTTGAACATCAAGTTTTTCACATGAAAATATCACAAACACTGTTGTCTATAAAGAAGTCATTCATGGATTGTAATTTTGTTTTTATTTGTTATATATTCAGCAATCAACTATAAATTCCATCTCTAAGTCAAATTCCCTATCGTTGGTTGTGGAAACAATGAAAAATCAATGTTGATATGTACAGATGGACTTCATTTCAAGTCATGGCATGATATGTATAGAGAGACATGCGGCTCATGGAACAAAAATTATCATTGTGTAGTATTTCACTGCACCGAACATGGTGGTCTACGTTACTTCACTAATGGATTATGTTTGGTTTAGGTTATGTAGTGTTTCAAGGGTTATATCAAGAAAATAGTAGCTACAAAGTTTTCTAACTTTTATAATGGCTACAAAAGCTTTATTCTTTTATGCTTTTGATTTATAGTTCTTAGAATAAACAGAAAATTGGTATGTTTGCATACTATTTGTTTAATATATTTGCCGTTATTCATTATTTACTTACGTCCAAATAGATTTTTTCAAACAATAATATGAAGCGAACCCGCCCATTGGGCGGGTTATGAAGCTAGTATATATATAAAAGAACAAAGAAAAAAGAAAAAAAAAAAGTTCATGGATCAAATTGTGTTTTAAAACTAGCCATAAAGTTCAATCTATTTATTAAAATGCCATCATTTAAACCTCCTTAACATCTTAATTAAGTTTTAATATCTCATTTAAACCTCTTCAACGTAATATCTCACCATGTTTTCATACACATTACTTAAAAAAAAAAACTCAAAAGAATTTCGGCCTCACAATAATTTGATTTATGGGTAAAAATTGGTCTGATTTGACTCGTAGGTCATCATTATCAACAATTAATTTTGTATGTTAAAAAATTAATTGTTTATTAAAAATGTAGCAAAAAAAACATTGCAACTTTAAATAGGTATCATGAAACTAAGTTTCTTGTGCACTTAGATTGTCAATAGGCATATGTTAAAGAGCAATGATATCAAGACCTAATATATAAGCCTAAATTCATATCTAACTAATTCATTATCTCACACATCACATGCGTATTTTCTCACTCCTAATCTTCACTTTTGATTTTGACACATGTTGTAATTTTATTATTAGGCATATCTTTAAACATACATTCTAAGCATGAATATCATTTTCCAATTTTAAAAAAGTAATGTATAATTACAAGTGTATAAAAAGACTAAGTGTGCCACAAATAAATGTACCAAAAACTTTGAGTGTCACTAGAAATATATTATAAAACTTGGTGTTTCAAAAGACTAAGTTTGTGACCTTTTTTTTTTCTTTGTATTTTTTTACGGCATATCATGTTTCTTGACATATATGTAGTGACACACTAGTTTTTTTGACACATTTGTTGTGTCAAACTAAATTACTTTACACATATATAGTGACACATTAAAACTTTTAAAAAATGTCACATTCTATTGAAAAGATGTGTCAACATGTGAAATGATGTGTTACTTTATTAAAATAAGAGTTAATTACATAATTGGTCCTTAAAGTTTACCGGATCTTGCATACATTGTCCCTATGTTTTTTTTACGGGTCACGTCCTTGTGGTTTTTGACCCATTACGGGTTTGGTCCTTTAACCAATGATTCTGTTAGTTGACTGTTAACTTGAAGGGTATTTTTGACTTTCCACATGTTTTGGCAAACCACAAGGACGATTTATGAAACTAAAAAAAAAATTGTTTAAAAAAAACATTAAAAAAAATATTATTATACTTAAATTTAGGCTTATATATAATGTGAGGGCTTAAAAATAATTTATTAATACTTAAAAAATTTATTAACTCTTTTTTTTTTTTAATTATTATACTTAAATTTTGGGTTTATGTACAACATGAGGGCCTAAATTTTTTTTATTAACATGAGGGCCTAAATTTTTTTTATTAACACTTAAAAAAAACTTTTAAAAAAAAGTTTATTATACTTAAATTTTTGGCTTAAAATTTTAAGTATAATAAAATTTTTAAAAAATAAAAAATAAAAAAATCAGGTCCTCACAACGTGAGTGTTTAAAATTTTTTTGGCTAAAGTACAACGTGAGGGTTAAAAAAATTTATTAATACTTAAAAAAAAAACTTTTTTTAATGCGTATTTTGTACGATTTTTGTATATTTTCATCAATTTTTATACGTTTTCGTCTATTTCATAAGTTTTTATACGTTTTTATCAATTTTTATACGCTTCTTATACGTTTTTATACGCTTTCGTTTTTTATTAAATAGTTTTTGAAGTATTAATAAAAAAATTCAAGCGTATAAAAAAAACTTTTTTTTAATGCGTATAAATTTTTTTAAGTGTATAAGAACTGTTTAATAAAATTTTTAAGTATTAATAAAAAATTTTAAGCCCTCACATTATAAATAAGCCCAAATTTAAGTATAATAAATATTTTGTTTAGATGTTTTTTTTTAAGTTTTTTTTTTAAACAATTTTTCGTTTTTTTTTTTTTTTTTTTTTTTTTTGTGTTAGTTACATAAAACGTCCTTGTGGTTTGCCAAAACATGTGAAAAGTCAAAAATACCCTTCAAGTTATCAGTCAACTAACAGAATTATTGGTCAAAGGACCAAACCTGTAATGGGTCAAAAACCACGAAGACGTGACCCGTAAAAAAAAAACACAGTGACAATATATGCAAGATCCGGTAAACCTTAAGGACCAATTATGTAATTAACTCTCAAAATAATGTGTCAATATTTTTAAACATGTTTATGATGTTTGTCATATACTCCCTCCGTCCTAAATTATAAGTCCACTTTGACTTTTTCAAAGTCTTTTTGTATCAACTTTGACCTTAATTATTTTTTTTAGTGTTATATAATATTTGGCGCCAAATATATAAATGGACTTGTGTTTTAAATGCTTTTTCATTGGTATACTTTCCATCAAGTATTATATAACACGAAAAAAAATAATTAAGGTCAAAGTAGGAAAGAAAAGACTTTGAAAAAGTCAAAATGTACTTATAATTTGAGACGGATAGAGTATTATTTAAGATTGTGCGATGTTTTTAAAGTATACTCAACTATCTTAATTATAATTTTTAATTGCTTTTAGAAATCTTATGGAATCTCATAGTTTCCCACATCAAATCACATAATAATGCGGAGTAAGATCCTTTTAAATTGTGGATATAACTTGAGTCAAGTTAGGTCATTGTTAGCCATTGAATTTGATCTAATGGTTCAAATCAAAAGAAGTTGTTTTGATTTGAGCTATTAATGGCTCATAATTACACAACTTGACTCAAGTTGTATATCACAACGTGAGAGTATCTTGCTCCTAATAATACACATCTTATTTTATTTCTAACGATATAATATATAACTCGTGGAACGCAAAGCAAACTCACACCTTGGTTTTCACATCACATGTTTTATGAGTTGTGCCATTCGCTCTTTTATAGTCAACTATCTTAACAATAATTTTTAATTGCTTTTAGAAATCTTATGGAATCTCATTGGTAAACTCAAGTGATCTGATTTCCCACATCAAATCACATAAGAGGATTAGGTGTCATAACAAACCTCCATTCTTCATTAGTGTCATCTCAGCGTCACATCATCATCTCACTTCTCCACAACTAGCCACAACAAACCCCCTCCCCCCACTCATAACAAACTTCAACATCTTCATTTGGGGCCCACCACTACCACTTTATTTTTTTATTCAATTTCATTTCCAAATAAACTAAATTCATTTTATTCAAAATAAAAATACAATACATAATTTAATAAAAAAACGTGCAAAACATAAAATAAAGATACCAAAAAAAAAAAAAAAAAAAAAAAAAAAAAAAAAAAAAACGCAAGAAATACATCAAATTATAACGAGACTAATTATTTGGATTCTGTTGTTGAAATTGTGCCTATTGATTTTGTTGCCAAACATACTCGATGAAACATCGATGAAGCTTTGCGTGTTTGCGTTTATCATGTAGTTCTTTAGCTTTTTTTCTTTGAAATTGGCAACGTTCAATCCATGTTCGCTGTAAATTTGGTGTAGGAGAAATATACGTTTCAGCAATGTCGGATATCGCAAAGTTTTCATCTTTCAAAATCATGTTATGCATTATGATGCACGCGTACATGATTCTTCGTAACTTGCCAATAGTAAATGCACGTGCCGGTTGGGAAATGATATGCCAACGTCCTTGGAGGACACCAAAAGCTCTTTCGATATCTTTTCGAGCACTTTCTTGTTTTGCTTTGAATGCGGCATTTTTTGGATTAGTTGCAACTGTAAATGTCTTGACAAAAGATGCCCATTTGCTTAATACCCTTGCTTAAATTTACACTTGTAAATGTCTATGAAATTGGCCTTGCATTCTTTCGGACAGTTTTTCCATTCTCAGTGCATACAATCGATGCTCCCCAACATTCCCGGAAGCCCATGAACAGTGTTATGTGCATGGTATAAATGACGAATGTCATCCTCATCTGGTTTTCTTAAAAACTCCTTAATAAATAGTTGGATTATGCACATAATAAAATAAACTAGGCAATCGCGTGCACAATGTTCAAATATTTGTAAATACTCATCGAACGCATCAGATGTTATCCCGTAAGCCAATTGGCGTAGGGCACATGTGCATTTCATAATCACACTAAAACTCATTACACCCCTACCATCGGGCCACACTCTAAAAAAATCAAAATGCTTAGGAAAAGGATGATGAGTTTCAATATATGTTTCAATACCTTGTACTATTTGTAGAAATAGACGACGGCTCATACGATATCGATGCCTAAAATTATCGTCCGTATATTTTGGGTTGTCACCAAAATAGTCAGCAAGTAGACGTGCTTCAGCAAATGCACGTTCACCAGGGATATATTGACGATGCTTTGAAGGACCGACTTCTTGTTCCTGCAACGTTTGCTCCGCCTCGAACTCTTTAATAAACATTTCTAGTTCCGTTAACTCTTCAAGGTCACTTTCGCCGGAATAAGATGATTCACTCGTGTAACTCATGTTTCAGCAAGTTTGAATGGTTTAGTATTTTGATTGAATATGGAAAAAATTGTAGGATATGATATGTTATTTATAGAGTGGGGGGTTTTTTTTTTTTAAAAAAAAAAAAAAAAAAGAAAAAGATTTGTATCTGTTTAGTAACGGATAGAATTTGAAAAATCAAACGTTATAACCCTTTTTGTCAGGACAATTTGCTCGTCGTCAGAATGAAGAACCAACCCACGGCGGAGGACGGCGAGGGGGCGGTGTCACGACGCTGGACGGCGAGTGGCCACGGCTAGGGGATACGATGAAGGGACACCGAATGCTCTAATAATACACTTTTAATCATATTTTATTTCTAACGATCTAATTAGAACTTGATTATATATGTTATGTTATTAAAAACCCCATATAATGTGACAATAGAAGGGTTTTGGTCAAACTGTACAAACCGCGATGCACACCGTATAAACCAGTAATACACAAGGCTTCACGAAACCCTCTTATCTTTTATATAATAAAAGAATTACATCATTTTAGAGTGTTTTTGCAAAACCCTTCTCGTTGAAAAAGAATTAGACCAATAGGAGAGGTTGATTTTGCCACGTGAGCGAAATCGGACGACGTGATTGGTTAATAAAAGTCAAAATTAAATTGATTTTGGTCAAACTTTAGTTTATTTGGTGTAGAAATTTGGTTTAGAAGAAAAACACATAAAAATATAGGTGTCAAATTTGTGAAAACAAAAACTTTAAAAAGAGGGGTAATTAATAAAACTTTAGTGGTTAAATATTTAAAAATTGTATAGAGTTAAGTGTAATATTATAAGTTTTCATATTTTTTAATAACTTTATAAATTAAACAAATACCCCCTTACATTTTATACCCCTTATACTTTATAACTTAAAAATACAATATACATGTTGTTTTAAAACTCCAACATATAAATATACATAAGATTATAAATGTCATTTTTTTTTTACTATATATGTTTACTAATGACTCATTTATTTCATATTAAAAGTATGACAAATGTGGACACGAATTTGAATATTAAATACGGCTAAATTATTGAAAACAATAATATAATTATCAAGTTGTAAGTACGAGCTACTGTAAAATGAAGAAAAAAACGTGATTGTACTTATAACAACTACTCATGTAACTTTTATTTATTTATATAAAGATATGTAGAAAAACATTTAAAAAAAACTTTAAGGAGTATATTTTAACTTCATCAACGTTTATTATGTGCAACTAAACTCGCATCTTGTATACATCATGATATCAATAGTGAAATTTAAATAGGAACATCAACATCTATATCAGCTAAATATAGTTGAATCTTGAGTTATCTAACAAAATTGTTTTTACAAAAATTGATTATACAAAATTTTAATGGATATAATGAATAATGAAAAAGATACAAAATATTTTTTTATGTCAAAACCCTGTGCGTGCACAGGTATTATAACTAGTAAATGAAGTATGCAAATCACATCCCTTCTTAAAATAATGCGTCAATATTTTTCAACATGTTTATGATGTTTGTCATATACTCCCTTCGTCCCATAATAATTGTCCACTTTGACTTTTTTGAGTCTTTCTTGTTCAACTTTGACCATAAATATTTTTATTTGTGCTATATAATACTTGATGAAAATTATACCAAATGAAAATGCATTTAAAACTCAATCTATTCATATATTTTTCATTAAGTATTATATTGCACATATAAAAATATTTATGGTCAAAGTTGAATATAAAAAGACTAAGAATATTCAAAGTGGACAATTATTATGGGACGGATGTAGTATTATTTAAGATTGTGCGATGTTTTTGAAGTATATCTTAATAATAATTTTTAATTGCTTTTAGAAATCTTATGGAATCTCATTGGTAAACCCAAGTGATACTGATTTCCCACATCAAATCACATGATCCACCTTTAATCTTATTTTATGGGTTGAGTTATTCTAAAGGTTGAGTTATTAGAACGGTGCCTAGTATTTTATTGAGACCCTCCCTAGTTTTTTTGTTTTTTTTTTTTTTGTTTTTTTTTATTTATTTTTTATTTTTATAATTTTGTTTATATCAAAAAGCTATAAACCTGAAAATGCGGAACTGTAAATATAAAGTTTAATAAGCCAAACGCTTAAAACTGTCAGAAATACGGAACAGAAACTGACAAAAAACTGTGTTGTACTGGAAAAAAAAGGGGGACAAAAGGAATATTCCCTATGATGTCAAATCATAGGGAGGGTTCCAATAGTAGGACCCTATTCTAACGGTGCCTAGTATTTTATTAAGACCCTCCCTAGTTTACTAGGGTGTACTTTTTTTTTTTTTTTTTTAAATAGAAATAAGTGTGTAATAATATGTTTTGTGTAATAAGTGTGTAATAATGTTTTGTATAATAATGTATAATGTTTTGTATTAATGTTTTGCACGTTAAATATTACCACATTAAATAACTGCAACAACAACAATTATTATTAAATTAAACGTCAACGTTAACATATTATTTAAATACAACAACATAACACTACATATGAAGATTATTCATCTCGTTTAAAAGATCATGGAGTCTTGCACCCGACTGACAAGCGTGATCCTCAGGATTCCTTGCCAATTCTAACTCTATCTCCAGCGTCTTTATTTTTGTCTTCAACAGCTTGATCTCATTATCTTTAGCAACGCAGTTTGAGCACTGCGTTGAAGATGAGGCTCGACTTAAGTACCGTCCTTCAAATTCATCTTTCCAACTGAAGTATCGACACCCATAGTCATCTGTACCTGGCTGTTACATGTTAAGAAAATAATAAGAAATGTATTTTTAACAAACAAATTATTTACATAAAACCCCTAAGCAAACGTATGATTATTTACCACTGAAAGAGGACATGCATAATACGGTCGGCCTGGAAAGGATTTCGTGGATTTCCGTTCTATAATAAATCCTCTATTACATCGACACCATAAAGGATTTCCTTGGCTCACCTGACAATGTTATTATTAATTTAAATATAAACAATAATCAATCACTATGTTTACAACATAAATCATTAATCAATTATTTACAACATAAATCGGTAATCAGTCACTATGTTTATAATTATTTACAACATGAATCATTCACTATGTTTATAATTATTTACAACATTAATCATTAATCATTTACAATGTTTTGTATGTATGTATTATTTACTAATTTGGTAGTCGATGCCTATATAATGATTCCCACTGGGATGCAGCATCGGATCTGTGCCTCCTCCATTGTGGGTGGAGTTGCGGAAGTGGAGAATCTTCGTCTAGCGTCAGAACAATGTAATGACCTACTTCGTTCCCCACACGGGCTATCACAAGGGGGTCAGTTCTTTGTGAGAAGTCTGGACCACTGATAAGCGGAAAACACGTATTCCAACCCCTGAGAGATATAAGTGCAACGGGTCGTCTAAATACTTCTGCAATAACCAACCCCGTGTTTGGCATGTCCATGTAGCGATCAGGCGGTGCATTTCCATTTTCGAACCAGTCTATTGTACGGCGAAGTTCGTTAAAACCATCTTCCCACCACAAACCCATGTAAACTTACCAATTTAGGTCCATCTGTTGCAATAACATCTGCCTAACTTGGCGCCACAAATCTTGTTGTTGCCAAACATCATGGGCAACGCACCGAAACCCACAATTTCCGTCACCCACCACATTATATATACTGATTATGTATGGATGCCAAAGGACTGTAAGCACACCCATCAACATTTCGCTTTCTGCATCTCCATCGTACAACCTGTGTCTTATTTTTGGATGATCACTAGGACCCGTGAAAGAACTATGTCGGGCAGGCTCTTTGTTGAAGTTCGGGACTTGTCTTGATCTTGTAGCGGTGCTTCTTCGGTGATTTACGGATGGAACTACATTCAAGTCCGGGACTTCATTCAAGTACGGGACTTGTGTAGCCTTGCCCATTTTGTCCTTTGCGCTCAGACGTCCACGGGTATTTTTCTGAATAACAGGTTCCCGTGTGTCATCAGATGCAGGTTGGTATATCGATCTCAACTTCGTTAGCATATTATTCTTGACAAACGACGATGCTTTGGTAAAAACATTCCTGAATTGCCGAATGTCATATCTAAACGAAGTATGATGATGATGATCATCATCATCATCATCATCATCATTACTGGAAGAGCCATCTTCAGGCGGTGGCCTATTGATATTAGGCCACAGAACATGTAGGGTTCTCCAAAAAATATTAACTTTTTCCAGTGGAATAGGGCATCCTGAAATCATTAAAAGTAGTATATTACAATGCCGCCCGTAAATCACTGATATTAATGGGGAAAACAACTTGATAGTTATAAATTTACTTACCATGATATACATAGTATTGCATCTCGTGAAAGCATGGCAGTCCGTAAATTGTACGCAACTTATGGCTACAATTGTCTACGGTGATAGCCAGGTGGAGTTCTTTGTGCATGAGATTGAAAGCATGGTGAGAAACTTTATACCACAAATCTTGAAATAGTAGTAAATTACAATCATTTATTTTCTCGCCGATGCTTCTATTTAAACTCTCTTTTATCGAATTTTCTTGCGCAAATACAATCTTATCGATTGCACTCAACAACCTGTCTAAATTGGATTGTGTGCCGCCCAAATATAATTTCAACAACGCGTGGTGAGCCTCAACTCTACACGTTGTTGTCTGGCCGAAGGAGCGATATTCATCGGTGATGTACGAGACAAACATGTGTCTGTAATCTCGCAGCCAGTTATCCAGATACTCAGCGATAGCTGAAAAAAAAACAGTGAATTAATCAAAGGTCATTCGAGTGCTTATTAATTGAATAATAATAAAAAAAAAATATAATTAACAATTTAGTACGCGCATGGTTGACCAAGCGTTGTTGTAGACGCTCATATTGTTCCTCGAACAAGCGGCGTGTCGGAGCTTTAACCAACCTATCCCATCTCCTTTTAATGGATTCATACTCATCTATCCCACCGCATTTGTTTCTGATAACGCTTCACGCGTCGTTCGGGGTCAAGGAAACTTCCTTTTCTTCGAGCAAGTTTTATAACACCCTAGGCAGTGAACCTAATCGTTGTAGTGTAGTAATTAGGGTAAGCCACGGGTATTGATATCGTTCTCTAGGGGAATAGGAATGCTAGTGAGAAGTTACTACGCTAAGGTTGAGGTTGAGGAAGATTATTTTTGTATTTTTTATATTTTTTTTAGAAATTGAAAAGGTACGAATCTCGGGTATTGGATTTGGGGGGTTGGTATTGCTACCGATTACTCTACTATTATCTAATTATCTAAGCTAAGGTTGTGATAGTCTATGTCTAATTGATTGTGTACTCGTATGATAGTTTAAAGATGTGTTTACTTAGGTTTTACTACTCCTTAATTATCTCCTATTGATGGTTGATTTGTCACGTCCTTATTCCTAGTTGCGTTGTGATTCTAAGGCTATAGGGCGTGCTTGTTTCCCTAACTCTTTGAAATTACCAAAGGGTCTTGTTTACAAATCCTCTAGTGATTTATAGACGCCTACTCTACGGTTGTCCTTGAATACTTTATCCTACAATTACCTAGATAATTATATTCTAAAGTTCACAAAGAAAAGTCAAGCATTAAGTACACAACGAATAATCTAGCGCACTCTAGATCATTAGTCAACTAAGATAAGTATCAACCAATCAATATTCAATAATTAAGTTTCATATTCCCTAAGCAAACACACAAATAAATTAGCCGGACATGGAGAACATGCAAGCATACACACAAATAATCAAAGACATAATTAAATTAATGAAGTAAATACTTATCTTGATGTATAATAGGGTTTAGAACCCTAAAATACTGCACAAGAAAGCCTTGGTTCGGTTTTAGGTTTTTACTCCAAAAGACTACACACTAAAACTGAAAAATTCGGATTCTATATATAAGATTACATCTGCGACGACGTCACCTTATGTTTTGTGACGCCGTCGTGTCGCCGTCATTAGGGTTTCGTCTTGGCCACGTAAACCTTGCGACGACGTCACCTTATGACTGTGACGCCGTCCCCTTCAGCTCTGACGCCGTCTTGGCTGCATCTAGGCCGTCTGAGTAGCGACGGCCTATTCCTTTAGAACCTGACGTCGTCCATTGAAAACATGCAATTTCGCTTCTGAGCCGTCGCAAAATGCCTTCCCGACGGCGTCGCAGATATGCAGTGACGCCGTCGCCTTATGTTTCAGCAGCTTTGAGTGTCTCGATTCTGACTTTGGCCATTTTCTTCGTATATTCGCGCCTTTTCGTCCAAATAAGCATCATTCCAGCATTTTGCCTTCAAGAGACCTAAAAAGTGAAAATGAACGATATTAAGCAATAACGGATACAAAAGTGATCGAATAAGGGCTTAAATGACCCCTAAAAAAGGTACCTTTTAAAACCTTATCAAATATCCCTACACTTGGTATTTGCTTGTCCTCAAGCAAATGTGCTTTTAGCCAATTAATTTATAAGTTAGGGGTCATGAAGCATCCATTCAAAACGGTCCACAACACATATAAGCCCCGCAAAAGTCATAACAAGCACGGAAATTACATACTAGCACCTCACATGGGGTGTTTGGATACTCACATCTCTCTCGGGTGTATATATGAAATATAACAAATCGGAAATGGAAGATAAACACTCATTAACCGGTCCTAGTACATAGATTACCATAGGCTTGAGAATAGATCAAACCTCCGTCGCTTTGGCGTAAGCACCTAGGAAAGACTATCAAAGAGGTCTTTTAAAGGGTTGTAACGTTAGGCTTACGGTAGGGAAATGAAGGGTTTGGTGGGATAGGCTATTTAGTGGTGGATAGTCAAAAATCTCTATGTTGCAAGTATACGAAGAATGGCGTTGCTAAGCTAAGACTCGACACTCTAAAACTCTAGGCAACGAAAATAAACAAACATAATTTAAAAGATAGATGTATGATGGTAGCCCGTATTTTTTTTTTTTTTTTTTTTTTTTTTTTTTTTTTTTTTTTTTTTTTTTTTTACACTTTTACTCTACCATCCTCTACGGTACATCAAAATGATAGGGATTTATAGACACATCCCTACACTTGAGTTTTTATTACTCTAACACTAATTTGACCCGAATTGAAAAGATCAAAACACTTGGAGTACATTATTATGCAAACAAAGGGAATTTGAGTTTAACGTTCTCTTCCCTATATTTCATAAACTTTAACTTTTCCCATGAATCCCAATCATCCCAAAACTGTATACAAAGGATATGACTCGACTTAGCAACTCATGCAAGCAACCAGATAATTGAACTAAGGGTTTTGGGTGATAACAAAAATTTGCACTAAAAGTGAGTGCAATAAAGGGTAGGCTAAGGCGATTTGGGTGTATATTTGGGGGTGGGGTGTAAACAATGCTCTTCATTGATATTCCGGAAACCGAAACATCACGAGAACCGCGAAAAGGATAGGCTCTGAGGGGTTAACTAGGGGTATCGTGTACTAAAGATGAGTACAACGCAAAGGGTGTGGGGGAATTACTCAACCGAGGTGGAAGAAGTAATTATATTACAGGTATCAAACAAGGGTTTATCCTAATGCCTCTTATCATTTAGTTATTCCTAACTACACAAGTGTAGTCTCACTAGCGATCTCGGAATGCATCACAAAACAAGTTCTAGAATCTAATATACTACCGGTTCACACTCTAAGCATTAAAGATGAATGCTTTAATTCCTACTAATCTAAGGGCGATCCTCACATTTTGGGTGGAATTTAGGTGGTAAAGGGTTTTTGTGCTAGTCATGCAACTTCCTATCCATGAGACGCTTTTGTTAAGACTAATGGCCCACTCCTATACGTCATGAAAAAATTTTAAATTTGGCTAAAATTACCCTAACCATATTTTCTCATGGTTTATTTCACAAATACACTTGGACAAAGCAAACAGTCAAGGATAAGCATAGTTTCAAAGTTCCCGTTTATTTTCCCTCCCTACACTTAAACTGAACATTGTCCCCAATGTTCCCCGAAAGTATCAAAGTTATGATAATAGAAGGTAATTAAAAACGAAAGAAACTAATACTCCCCTGATTAGCTCGGTAGGATCCGTAAAAAGTGGTGGTTAAATCTTTTCCAAGAAGAGTTCTTGCGTGAAAGGCTCCTTCCAAACTTGTGTAACTTCTTCTTGACAAACTAAACCTGCACACTAGAAGAAAACAAATGAAACCTTCGCGTAAAATCGGCGGTAATAATATACATAAGACTCGATTTAAACTAGGATATAATGCTTGTGGAATGGATGTTTACAGAATTTGTTTTGAAAGTTAAGATCTAGAAAATTCCAAAATTTTACAAGTAGCTCAGAAAACGAGAAAAAGTAAGCTGATGTTTTTATTCCTTCCTGACGCCGTCAGGTTGCAATCCTGACGCCGTCAGGTTATCCTGACAAAAACTGGTCTGCGATTTTCTGGAAAAAATTCTGGAAAATTTACATCTTTAGAATCTGGAAAAATTTCTGCAAAAACATCCATTATGACTCGATACAAGCATTTGACTCGAACAAACAAACATATATATCTTTTAATTAATTGTTATTCTCATGTTCACATTTCTTATGAAAACGTGTGTAATCCTCCCTACACTTATCCTTTATGTAAAATACCTTTATATGTAATTAAGACGAGGTTAAAAACAAAATAAAGCATTTTTACAAATTTAAACATGAGGACAAACAATTAATAAAAGATATATGACATTAACAAGCAAACAATTAAGCATGGGTTGCCTCCCACGAAGCGCTTTTCTTTATTTAAGAGTCTTGTAGCTAGACTCATAGTCCTACCCCTACGTTGCCTCGTTTTGCATTCTCAATGAGAATTCTATCATGTTGACAAAATTTTCATCGACTCTATACCTAGGCCCTAGGGTCAAGCAATCCTTATAATAATGCCTCCTTCTTTCCCACATGAATTTATAACCCTTTTCAACATCTTCCTTGCTTTTGTCCTCAAAAGCTTTGATGTTGTCTCGATCATAAATGGACAAGTGGCCATACTTAGTTGTTTTCCAAGGCATCCTATAGGTAATCTCATCGGTTCCCTCCTTAAACCTAACGGTTCCATCATGCTTGTTATGGCCCATCCTAGATGTCTCAACAAACGGTTTCCCTAGCACTACTTGGGATAGGCTATAGTCAATGACGCATCCTACATCTTCTAGGATCATAAAATCAACAAGGTAGGTGAAATTTCCTATAAAGACATGCACATCTTTGACTCTTCCCACAAAGTTGCAAATTCCTCCCGGATATTTAGGGTCTCTCCTAATATTGAGTCGCTCATTCATAATGTCATTGTAAACAGCAGACGACATTATATTGATGGGAGATTCCGTATCTATGTAAGCGTGGTCGATACTCCTATATCCGATCATACAAGGAATTTTTAGGTTCCAGGGATTTCCTCTCCTAATCTTAGGGCATATCCTAATGATAGGTGATCGTGGATTATTGATTATGTATTGATGGTACGCAACCTCTTCCTTAGTGGGGTAAAGATTGAAGTACGCACTATTTTCCTCGTCCACTTTGTTGTTGGTTATGCCATTGTCCGAATTACTGCTAATCATAGAGCCAACTATAGCAGCGCTGACTACTTTCTCAACAGCTTCTCTGATTGTACTATCGAATGTTTTATGCAAATCCGGAAGGTCGGTGTTTCTACTCACATAGCGGCTTCGACGTTGGTGTTGGTTATTGGGTTGGGTTTTGAGCGACATTGGTTGGTTACCACCTTCCATGATGAAAAGTGATGGGGTTACGAACAAAGGTTACTAAGAAGGGGGATAGACTAAGAGAAGGCTAAAAATGAGAAAAAATTTTACTTGATAGGAATCAAGCAAAGAAACCTAAACGAGGTGGACTACTAACTAGCTATTCTATTCCCCGGCAGCGGCGCCAAAAACTTGATAACGCTACACGCGTCGTTCGGGGTCAAGGAAACTTCCTTTTCTTCGAGCAAGTTTTATAACACCCTAGGCAGTGAACCTAATCGTTGTAGTGTAGTAATTAGGGTAAGCCACGGGTATTGATATCGTTCTCTAGGGGAATAGGAATGCTAGTGAGAAGTTACTACGCTAAGGTTGAGGTTGAGGAAGATTATTTTTGTATTTTTTATATATTTTTTTTAGAAATTGAAAAGGTACGAATCTCGGGTATTGGATTTGGGGGGTTGGTATTGCTACCGATTACTCTACTATTATCTAATTATCTAAGCTAAGGTTGTGATAGTCTATGTCTAATTGATTGTGTACTCGTATGATAGTTTAAAGATGTGTTTACTTAGGTTTTACTACTCCTTAATTATCTCCTATTGATGGTTGATTTGTCACGTCCTTATTCCTAGTTGCGTTGTGATTCTAAGGCTATAGGGCGTGCTTGTTTCCCTAACTCTTTGAAATTACCAAAGGGTCTTGTTTACAAATCCTCTAGTGATTTATAGACGCCTACTCTACGGTTGTCCTTGAATACTTTATCCTACAATTACCTAGATAATTATATTCTAAAGTTCACAAAGAAAAGTCAAGCATTAAGTACACAACGAATAATCTAGCGCACTCTAGATCATTAGTCAACTAAGATAAGTATCAACCAATCAATATTCAATAATTAAGTTTCATATTCCCTAAGCAAACACACAAATAAATTAGCCGGACATGGAGAACATGCAAGCATACACACAAATAATCAAAGACATAATTAAATTAATGAAGTAAATACTTATCTTGATGTATAATAGGGTTTAGAACCCTAAAATACTGCACAAGAAAGCCTTGGTTCGGTTTTAGGTTTTTACTCCAAAAGACTACACACTAAAACTGAAAAATTCGGATTCTATATATAAGATTACATCTGCGACGGCGTCACCTTATGTTTTGTGACGCCGTCGTGTCGCCGTCATTAGGGTTTCGTCTTGGCCACGTAAACCTTGCGACGGCGTCACCTTATGACTGTGACGCCGTCCCCTTCAGCTCTGACGCCGTCTTGGCTGCATCTAGGCCGTCTGAGTAGCGACGGCCTATTCCTTTAGAACCTGACGTCGTCCCTTGAAAACATGCAATTTCGCTTCTGAGCCGTCGCAAAATGCCTTCCCGACGGCGTCGCAGATATGCAGTGACGCCGTCGCCTTATGTTTCAGCAGCTTTCAGTGTCTCGATTCTGACTTTGGCCATTTTCTTCGTATATTCGCGCCTTTTCGTCCAAATAAGCATCATTCCAGCATTTTGCCTTCAAGAGACATAAAAAGTGAAAAGGAACGATATTAAGCAATAACGGATACAAAAGTGATCGAATAAGGGCTTAAATGACCCCTCAAAAAGGTACCTTTTAAAACCTTATCAAATATCCCTACACTTGGTATTTGCTTGTCCTCAAGCAAATGTGCTTTTAGCCAATTAATTTATAAGTTAGGGGTCATGAAGCATCCATTCAAAACGGTCCACAACACATATAAGCCCCGCAAAAGTCATAACAAGCACGGAAATTACATACTAGCACCTCACATGGGGTGTTTGGATACTCACATCTCTCTCGGGTGTATATATGAAATATAACAAATCGGAAATGGAAGATAAACACTCATTAACCGGTCCTAGTACATAGATTACCATAGGCTTGAGAATAGATCAAACCTCCGTCGCTTTGGCGTAAGCACCTAGGAAAGACTATCAAAGAGGTCTTTTAAAGGGTTGTAACGTTAGGCTTACGGTAGGGAAATGAAGGGTTTGGTGGGATAGGCTATTTAGTGGTGGATAGTCAAAAATCTCTATGTTGCAAGTATACGAAGAATGGCGTTGCTAAGCTAAGACTCGACACTCTAAAACTCTAGGCAACGAAAATAAACAAACATAATTTAAAAGATAGATGTAGGATGGTAGCCCGTATGGTTTTTTTTTTTTTTTTTTTTTTTATACACTTTTACTCTACCATCCTCTACGGTACATCAAAATGATAGGGATTTATAGACACATCCCTACACTTGAGTTTTTATTACTCTAACACTAATTTGACCCGAATTTGACCCGATAGGGATTTATAGACACATCCCTACACTTGGGTTTGGGTGATTGTGTTCTGTGATGGTGATTGTGTGATGTTTGTTTAATTCTTGGGTGATATTTGGGGTTAATTAAATGGATCTTTTAAAAAAAATTGAAAACGCCTAATTTTTTTTTAGGGTTTGGGTGATTGTGTTCTGTGATGGTGATTGTGTGATGTTTGTGTGATTCTTGGGTGATATTTGGGGTTAATTAAATGGATCTTTTAAAAAAATTGAAAACGCCTAATTTTTTTTTTAGGGTTTGGGTGATTGTGTTCTGTGATGGTGATTGTGTGATGTTTGTGTGATTCTTGGGTGATATTTGGGGTTAATTAAATGGATCTTTTAAAAAAATTGAAAACGCCTAATTTTTTTTTTAGGGTTTGGGTGATTGTGTTCTGTGATGGTGATTTTGTGATGTTTGTGTGATTCTTGGGTGATATTTAGGGTTAATTAAATGGATCTTTTAAAAAAATTGAAAACGCCTAATTTTTTTTTTAGGGTTTGGGTGATTGTGTTCTGTGATGGTGATTTTGTGATGTTTGTGTGATTCTTGGGTGATATTTGGGGTTAATTAAATGGATCTTTAAAAAAAATTGAAAACGCCTAATTTTTTTTTAGGGTTTGGGTGATTGTGTTCTGTGATGGTGATTTTGTGATGTTTGTGTGATTCTTGGGTGATATTTGGGGTTAATTTAAAAAACCCTATGGTATAAGCAGTTACAAACTGCTTATGTGAGATGGTGATTATGTGATGTTATTGAAACTGCCAGAGTTGTGGGTGCAAAAGGGTAGGTTAACACCTTGATCTGCCACCATTGAGTGGTATGAATACCTGCTCAGGCCTACCCCAATCCACAGGATCTGTGTGGTTTCTTGTGAAACTGCTTATTGCTTATGATAAAAATGTGCTTATGTGCTTATTGAAACTGCCAGAGTTGTGTGGGTGCAAAAGGGTAGGTTAACACCTTGATCTGCCACCATTGAGTAGTATGAATACCTGCTCTGGCCTACCCCAGTCCACAGGCTCTGTGTGGTTTCTTGTCAAACTGCTTATTGCACACAAGCAGATTGCACACAGGCTCAGATTAGAACCGTTCTAACAATACTTTATGGGTTGGGTTATTTCAACGGTGCCTAGTATTTTATATCAACCCTCCCTAGTTTTAGAGGGTTTGGAGATGAAATTGCTTATGAATCTGAAAATAACAAACTGCTTATACGCTTGATAAGCAGTTTGTTATTTTAAGCTGATTTGAAAACTGTTTTTTTTAAAAAAAAAACTGGGATAAGGCAATGATGATATGAAACTTATGATTTAAAATAAAAACATGATTTTGGCTTGGCATTTCCGAATGGACGGCAAAAAAATAATTCATTTTGCAACCTTCGATGTTGCAGCCATAAATGATAATATGAAACTTAATATGAGCCTAATGTTATCTCTATTATTAATGTGTAAAGTTTCATTACCTCTGGTGATTGAGACATATCGGCAGCTTAGGTATTTGTTGTTTCTTTGTGGTTTGTTACTTGCGGCTTGTGTTTCACTTGGCTTGTGTTATAACCCAACCCTATGTACTAGAGAGGGTTAATCTAAAAAACCTGGCACCGTCGAAATAACCCAACCCTATCTGTAACTTGTGTAACCTTCACTTGTTGTAACTTGTTGAACCTTCTTGTGGTAACTTGGGGGTACTTTGAAAATAATTTAGTTTGTGGTGAGAGTAACTTTGTGGTAATTTGTGAATGTGATACTGCCTTGTGGTGATGAGGCTGAATATAAATTGGGAGGTTTAACTACCTACCACTTTGAGATTGTTCCCTTGTGACTTCCTGCAGTTTGGGAATCTTACTGCAGTTTGGGAATATTACTATTGCTATTGGTATTTGCTTGTAAACACTTGGGCAATCTAACTTGGTTGCAATCTGGTATTGTGCAATCTGATCTGTGCACTTGTGTGCACCAGTTTGGGAATCTTACTGCAGTTTGGTTACTGTTGCTTTTGGTATTTGCTTGTGAACACTTAGGCAATCTAACTTGGTTGCAATCTGGTATTGTGCAATCTGATCTGTGCACTTGTGTGCAATCTGCTGCACTTGGACAAAAAAAATTTCAAAAAAGGCGATGACGATTGGTTTTATAACCGAACGGCGCGGCAAAGTGATATTTTTGTCACTTTGCAGCCTTCATATCCGAGCCTAATGGTTTTCTAAATTGGCGATGATGTTAATCTGAGCCTTTATGCAATCTGCTTGTGTGGTAATGCAATCTGCTTGTGTGCTAATGCATTCTGCTTGTGTGATAATGCAATCTGCTTGTGTGATAATGCAATCTGCTTGTGTGCTTATGCACTTGGACAAAAAAAATGGCGATGACGATTGGTTTTATAACCGACCGGCACGGCAAAGTGATATTTTTATCACTTTGCAGCCGTCATATCTGAGCCTAACACTTTTTATCAATTGTGCAAATGTTTTTCTAAATCGGCGATGATGTTAATCTGAGCCTTTATGCAATCTGCTTGTTTGCTAAATCTGCTTGTGTGATAATGCAATCTGCTTGTGTGCTAATGCACTTGGACAAATAATACTTGTGTGATTGTGTGCTTATGCACTTGGACAAAAATAAATATTATGCACTGCTTGTGCTTATGCACTTGGACAAAAAATGGACCAAAAATCAGACTTGTGGACTTGTGTGCTGCACTTGGACAAAAAATGGAAAAAAAAAACAGCAAAAAGACAAAAGGTCAAATGAACAGTAAAAGTACAAAAAAAAAGAAAAAACAGTACCCTAAACTAGGGAGGGTTTGCAGGGGGGGGGGGGGGGTTAGACCGGGTCTTAATAGTGTGACCCTATTTTATTTCTAACGATATAATATATGACTCGTGGAACGCAAAGCAAACGTACACCTTGGTTTTCACATCACATGTTTTATGACTTGTGCTAGGGTGTCATATCGGGTCGGGTTCGGGTTGGCGGATTCGGGTTGTCAGGTTGACGGGTCAGAAAATCCCAACCCAAATCTGACACATTTAAATCATCGGGTCAGCTATGTCAACCATAACCTGTTTAGACATAACCCGAACCTAACCCATTTAACCCGTATATATACTTGGGTTGACGGGTTAAATAGGTTACACGGGTTGAATATGTTAAACGGGTTGAATCGGTTCAGCGGCTTTCGGGTTGACCCATTTAACATTTTTTTTATACACAAAAGTTGGCACATTACACGAGTTAAACAGGTTGTTGGGTCGGCTGTTTAACGCATTTAACCCGCATAATAAAATATAAATAATTTTGAGTTTATGAAAAAAAATTTAAACGGGTTGGCGGGTCGACCCGCTTATTTTATTCTCAACCCGAACCTGGCCTGTTTAATAAACGGGTTAGATAGGTCGACTCAAACCTGACCCGAAATCTATTTAGCACAACCCGAACCTGTTAATTTTCGTGTCGATTTCAGGTCGGGTTTCGTGTCAGGTCAGAAATTGCCACCCTTAACTTGTGCCATTCGCTCTTTTATTAGTAGTTAATTTGGCACACTTGACTGATTTGTATTATGTGAAATGATTTGCACATTTTTCACTTTTTATTGATATATTCTAATGTGTATATTAGAGTGTTTCAAAAAAGATTTAAAGTGTGCAAATCAGCTCCCTTTGTATCATTCTCAGCTCATAGAAACATTTATTAAAGATTGTATGATCATGCAAGGATCATGCTTGTGATGTGAATTATGTTTAAATAACAACTTGAGCTCTTTTGCTACCTGGATCTCCAAAGGCGTTAAGGTCAAGACTCAACACAACATGACATAGTAATTTAATATTTGAATATATGTTGCTGGTATTTAGGGTTCAATGTGTGTTGTTGGTAATTAGTTGAATGTGTATTGCTTGTACTAATAGAATAATGTGAAAGAAGATTTGTGCACAAATAAAAGTACGGTTTAACATAGTTGAAGCAACATAGAGTCTTAAAAATGTCGAGTCATAAAGAAGTGAAAATAAGAACACCAAAAGCTTATAAAACTACTTTTAGTGTAACTATTAATAGAAGATAACCAAAAGATTACAAACATCCATCTCTTTGCCTCCCATGAGTTACAAGTTACAAGCAAACCATACAAAACTATCATAAAAAGAGTTGCGTGGTAATTTGTAATTAGTTGGCCAAAAGCCCACACCATGTTGATTAGGCAAGCATCATTTAATCCTTCTTAGATATCTTCTCCTCAACAAGCTACCAATTGTGGAGTTTGAGTAACTCCATAGATCGTTTTGAGCACTAGGAATAACAATAACAATTAACAATAATACGCAGTGGAATAAATCAAAACATAATTTTTATTGATAAAAGGTTCTTCGCCAACATCTCTACTCTATTACAAACACTCCAACAACCCCAATTCCACGTGATCAACTGTAGAACGATTATCTAACTTATAACAGGGATCAAGGTAAACCTTGATTACCTTGGGGCTATACACTAACCTAGGCGTTTACATTCACACGCCTAGACACACACACATCTTTAAGTCGACTACATATTTTCTCTGTGCACACTAAACTAAACGACCCTATGTCTCTTTATAAACTTGAAACACTAGGGTTACAGGGAAATAAAGACTAAATATATTTAAACAATTAGAAGATATCCTTTAATCTTCATCTTAAATGAAGATTCCTCCTTCATCATCTTTAGTCCTTCAAGTTTCATTTTTTGTTATTGTTACTTATTAGTTTTGTACTTATCAACTCAAATTCACGACCCAACATAACTTACCATGTATACTAACACTACGTAATTTATAAAAAAAATAAAATAAATAAATAATAATAAATAAGTAAATACAATTTCATCGCTAAAAAAACGTATATATCAAAACCAAAAAACTCCGGAGGGCAAACTCCCTCGTTAACACGCATACTGGCCAATTGGCCATGTCCTTATTACACTTCACAAAATACATATAACTTTTGCTTGCACTGATATTGGTCGCGTCCTTGTTACAATTAACAAAACATAAATTTTACTAACAAACTGAAAATTAGTTATGATGATAGTGAACGAGCCAGAGTGGCATACTCTTTGATATCAGGGTCTTGTTCCAATTGGAGCATCGTTCGCTTATCCAACTGAGCCCATACTTCTACCCCATCACCTTCTTCATCATCCATTAAGACTATAAATACTGTGCTTGCAATATTCTGAATGCTTCGCCAAACGGGCTTACCCCAACCGTAATCAGTTTTGTAGAAGGAGAACTTGCACCAAGAAGCGAAAATGTATGATTTTACATTGTCACACATTAGGATATGACTCATTTCCAAAATGGAATTAGTTAAGTGCTCATGTCCTTCCTCACCAATCCCTATTCCTTTACCACAAGAACTAGCTGTTTTCTTGATTGAATTATACAAGACCTCATAGAAGTCTTGATAATCGATTGTTTTTCCCTGGTCAAGTTCAATTCGTGCATTTGCCACACTACAAAAATTCCCATACGAGTTTTCGGGTAACTTAGGGATTACTTTGTCCCTCAAGCTAACGGGTTGGGTAACAGAAGTCCCCTTTAATTCTCCGGTGATTGCTTGATCCATTCCCAATAACGCCTTCCATAATAGTGCCTCAACAGTTATTACCTTTGAGGGCCTGTGGCACGTATTATCTTCAAATATGAGTTTTTCTTTCAGTGCTGATATCTTATTCCCTTTGAATAAAAAAGCTTGCATAATGAAATTTTCGTCATCTTTTGTTACTTCTATCTCTGTTTGTCCACCGACCTTTGGCAGTCCTCCTCGTGGGAACATTCGACTCATGTTAAAAGTAGGAGCATATTTTCTCAACTCATCAACTCCAACTTGTCGGCTTCTAGCGGCCCAATTATCAATGAACATGCAAATACTACCCATATCGGAAATCATATGTGAAAAACACATACCGATGGCCACACCACCACATTTAAACGTGGTGATTTTAACGGTCAACATAGTTTCACCAACCTTAGAAAGAAGAAATTTGTCTAGCAATTTAAGCTTCAAATCCCACCTTAGGACAAGAAACTCCGAGAGATGGAAATTTGCATTTGCTTCAACGTATGGAGCACCTTGATCACTACACTCAATGAAAGAACCATGGCTGATATACCTCCCCGCCAATGGGTAAAATTCAGATAAGGCATCCGATAGAGAATTTTCCAAATGATTAGAGATGTTTTCGAAATGACCATTTTGTGGTGCATGGTAGTAAAGAATTAGAGGGACATACGAAGCACCGGATGCTAGCTCGTCGAAGAAAGAAATATTGTAATTACGAAGGGTGGATGGAGTGGGTATTGAGGGTTTTACAAGCTTTGAGGCACAGTCCTTTACCTCCATTTTGTTTGTTGTATGTTAAGTATGTTTTGATTCTTCTTCTAACTTAGACCTATTTATAATAAAACTTGATTTGAATATAGCTTCGAGTAAATTACAAAATAGTCCCACAACTATTACTTAAATCACAGATTGAGTAGGTACTTTATCATAAATTATAAATAGTTCATACAAAGAATCAGTCATCAGAAAATTCATTCTAGACCTTAAAGGTGCGTTTGGTATCCCGGATGAGAATCACGGAATGAATTTTCATTCCAATCAAGGTATTTGTTTAAGATGAGGGGTCCACCACTATGAGAATGAATGATAGATTTATTACATACTTCATATACATCAAGGAGCTAGGTATGGATCTTTCATAAGTAAAAGACTCATCACTACTATCAAACTTATACCCATTGTAATTCATGACAGTATACCAAACACACCCTAAGTTATCAAAAAAGGATACCATCATCTCAATCTTCCGTAACAAAAGGGTCATCACATGTAACATTGCAATTTAGATATTAAGACCAACTTAACATTTTTTTATATTTATAACTCCGTGCAGTGTGTGTATAGGATTTTCATATTAAAACTAATTTAAATATTTGCGCATTTTTACGATATATAATTGATTTAAGATCATTTAAGAACAAAATATTCTTTACATATTAAAGGATCAATTTACACCCTCCATCTTCTCTTCATTTTTATTTGATCTAATGAATGAGTTTAATCCTAACAATTTAAAAAACCCACTTTCAACCTATTTTTTAAATATTAATATCTTTCAAACCGTTAATCGTTAAGCCAAAAAAACATACAATTACAACAAGCATTTAATTATCTTTTTATAAATAGACACTTTGATATACTTTCGACAAAAATAAATAAATAAATAAATAAATAAATAAAAAATCATGTTTTACACGTCTTTTTTTTACTTTTTTCTGTTTTTGTTTTTTCATTACTGAAATTTGCATGAAAAATCACATGTGATAAACAGTAATTTGAATATCACATGTGATATTAGTGTTAAATCACATATATTATTATTCTAATATCACATGTGATATTGAATATAACATGTGAATATCATATGTAATTTAACACAAATATCATATGTGATTTAACACTAATATCACATGTGATATTCAAATTAGTGTTTAATCACATGTAATTTTCTCATGCAAATCATAGATTCAAAAAAAAAAAAACAAAACAAAAAAACGTGAAATAACCGATTTTTTTTTTTCTTTTTTCGAAATAATATTAATGTGTCAGTCTATATAAAAATAATTTAATGCTCGTCGCGATTGTGTAATTATTTTCGCTTAAAAAATATGTGAAATAATAAAAATGCTTTTAATCTCAACCATTGATATTTTTTTTAGATTGAGGGTGGTGATAAGTCTCTTGATATGTGATAAAAATTTGGTATGTAAAATAACTCTCCTCATAGTTTAAAACTTGTTTTGAATGTGGGTTCATGTCCTATTTAAGACATGTGAGATATATTTGTGGTTTAAATATTGTGAGATAGTTAATATTGGCGTTCTTTTTTTGTTTTTTTTAAAAATTGTTTTGAATAAAGCTTCGAGTAAATTACAAAATACTCCCACGACCATCACTTAAATCATAGATTGAGTACTTTATCATAAATTATAAATATCTCAATCTCCCGCAACAAAAGGATCATCACATGTAACACCGGAATTTCGGTATTAAAATCAACTTAACATTTTTTTTATATTTATAACTCCTAGCAGTGTGTATGCAAGATTTTCATATTACAACCAATTTAAAATATTTGCTCATTTTTACTATATATAAAGAGAAAATCAAATTCTTTAAAACTCAAAAAAAAAAAAAAAAAAAAAAAATGTTGTTTTATCAAAATACTCTTACTTATAAATTCTTTAATTTTAAATAGTTAATTACAATTTAACTCACAAACTTTCTCCACTCTCACTTTCTCTCCGAATAAATCCGTATATACAAATTGACGCTACTATACACTATCATCGTTATGCAAAAGCAATCGTTTAGTTTATATAATAGTAAAATAACATAAGTTTACTTTTCAATCTATAATACACTTAGAATGTCTGTTATTAAAAATCTTTTTCTTTAATTTACACAACTTACTGTTTTAGTAATTTTTAAAATCAAATTTTAAAATACACTAATTGCACGTAAAATGATAGCATTAAAGTGGATGTTACAATAATAAAACTATTTCATCACAAGCCCACAACCGATGTAGCACTACTACAAATTTTGGAATAAAGCCCACTTAATAGAGCCTTGTTTACGTTAAAAAAGGGTTCTATGAGAGTTCTGATAGCAGGGTTCGGGGTCGAGAAAACCTCCTTTTCTACGAGCAAGTTTTTCAACCCTCTAGGCAGTGAACCTAATCGTTGTAGTGTAGTATGGGGTAAGCCTCGGGGATTAATATCGTTCTCTAAGGGGATAGGAATGCTAGAAAGAAATTTATGACGAGAACGTGGGGTTGAGGATGATTCTTTTTTATATCTTTTTATGTTTTTTTAGAAAGCAAGGGTAAATATCTCGGGGCAAATGGTTGGGGGTGGTACTTTTACCGATTTCTCTACTTCTACTAATTATCTAATTTAACTAATTACTACGTATAGCTATATTTAATTGAAGTGTGCTCGTATGATGATTAAAGATGTGATTAATTAGATACTATTACTCGATAGTTATCTTTTATTGGTCGGTTGAATTGTCACGTCCTTTATCTTAACACGTTGTATTCCTATTAGTCGTAGGGTATGCGTATTTCCTATTTCTATGAGGTTATCTCTCGTATAATATTCACGGAATCGGCAAGCCTAGGCTATTTCATCCGAGTACCCTATCATCCTCAAGCATACTCATGCATTAAATACAACGAAAGCCTAGTTACACTCCTAAGCTTATATCAATTAAGACAAGAAACAACCTAACAACAATCAATAACTAGGTTTCATAGATCTAAGGAAACACACAAGTAATTTAGCTAGACATGTTGGACAAGCAAGCATACACACAAGTCACAATTAATTGAACATGGGGTAGACATAATGATAAATTGTATTAACAAACTTATCTTTATGTGTAAAATAGGGTATGAGACCATAGAATACTGTCCAAGTCGGACTACAAATGAGTTAGGGTTTGCTCTCCAAAATTCTACCTCTCAAAATACAGAAAAATCGAATTCTATATATAGATTTACAATCGCGAAGGCGTCGCCTTTTGCTAGCGACGCCATCAGGTCGCCGTCATTAGGGTTTCGTATGGGCCAAGTCATCGATGGGACGGCGTCACTTGAGAGTTGTGACGCCGTCGGTCTTTAGTTGCGACGTCGTATGAGTTCTAGATCTGGGTCGTCTAGAGTGAAAATGTGAGTGACGCCATCAATATATTAGGCGTGACGCCGTCAGACTTTAGGATCAGAAATTCCACTGAGCCGTCGTGGGCACATTTTGATCAAGTCTTCATAGAGGGACGTCGTCCCCCTTTGGATGGGATGCCGTCTGGTTCTACTGAGCAGCCTTGAGTGTCTTCGATCTTGACTTTGCCATTTTCTTCATGTTTTTGCTCCTTTTCGTCCAAATATTTTTCATTACAGCATTTTGCTTCCAAAAGACCTAAAAAGTGAAAAAGAACGATTTTAAGCAGTTACAGATATAAAATGTGTCTAAATAGGGCTTAAATGACCCCCTAAAAGCGTACGTTTTAAATCTTTATCAAATATCCCTACACTTGGTATTTGCTTGTCCTCAAGCAAATGCGCTTTTGACCAATCAATTTATAAGTTAGGGGGCATGAAACATTGGTTTAAAATAGTTTACAACAAGTAAAAGCGCCACAATATTCATAACAATCACGAAAATTATACACTAGCACCTCACAAGTGGTGTTTGGATTCTCTCCTCTCTCGGTTTTATATGAAATATAATATGAATGGAAATGGAAGATAAACACTAATTACCTGACATAGTAAATAGATTACCATAAACTTGAGAATAGATCAAACCTCCACCTCTCTGGCGTAAGCACCTAGGAACAACTATCTAAGAGGTCTTTACAAGGGTTGTAACGTTAGGCTTAGGGTAGGGAAACAAAGGGTTTTGTTGGATAGGGGATATTTAGTGGTGACAAGTCAAAAATCTTATGTTACAAGCATGTAAAGCGCGGCGTTGCTAAGTCAAGACTCGACTCACTAACACTAGATAACTTTGAACAAAATAAACATAAACTAAAAACATAAACATAAAGATAGATGTAGGATGGTAGCCCGTATGTATTTCTCAATTTTTTTTTTCATATCTTTTTCTCCTTTTTCTTTTGAATTTTTTTTTTCATACCTTTTTACTCTACCATCCTCTACGATAACATCAAAATATAAGGATTTATAGGAGCATCCATACACTAGAGTTTTTATTTCTCTAACACTAATTGACCCGATTTGAAAAGATCAAAACACTTGGAGTATTTAATACGTAGACAAAGGGAATTTGAATTTATCGTTATTTCCCGTTACTCCATAAAATATTACTTTTACCCAATCGTCCCAAAACTTTGTACAAAAGATATGACTCGACTTAGCAACCATGCAAGTAACTAGATAATTGAATTAAAGGTTTAGTAACTATAAATATAATGCACTAAAGATGAGTGCACACAAGGTAGGCTAAGGCGATTTGGGTGTACATTTAGGGGTGGATTGTAAACAATGTTCTTCATTGATATTTTGGATAACCGAAACATCACGAGAATCGCGAAATGGATAGGCTCTGAGGGGTTAACTAGGGGTATCGTGTACTAAAGGTGAGTACATCGCAAGGGTGTGGGGTAATTACTCAACCGATGTGGAAGATGTAATTATAATACAGGTTTCAAATAAGGGTTATCCTAATACCTCTTATCATTTAGTTATTCCTTACTACACAAGTGTAGTCTCACTAGCGATCTCGGAATGCATCACAAAAAAAGTTTTAGAATCTATTATACTACCGGTATACTCACTAAATATTAAAGGTGGATGATTTTATTCCTAAAGATCTAGGGGCGAACCTCACATTTTTGAGGTGGAATTTGAGTGGCAAACGGTTTTTGTGCTAGTCATATAATTACTATCCATGAGACGCTTTATTAAGACTAAAGTTTTACTCGTAAATGTCATAAAAAAATTTAAATTTGTTGCTAAAATTGCCCTAACGAATATTTTTCATAGTTTATTACACAAATTACTAAGGACAAGAAAAATGATCAAGTGAGTGAATAGTTTCTAAGTTCCCGTTTTATTCTCTCTCCTTACACTTAAACTGAACATTGTCCTAATTGTTCTCCGAAAGCATCAAAGTAATGATAAAGGAAGGTCAGTAAGGAAAAGAAACTAGTACTCCCCTGATTAGCTCGGTAGGATATGAGTGAAGTTGCGGTTAAATCCTCTTCCAAGAAGAATGCATAAGTAATAAGCTTCATCCGATGTGTGTTTCTTCTTCTTATTCAAAATAACCTACACACTTATAAGAAAACAACGAAACCTTCGCGTAAAATTAGCGGTAAACTATATATGACACACAACTACACTAGAAAGCAAGTAAGATATAATGCTTGTGGAATGGATGTTTGTAGTTTTTCTTGAAAATTAAGACCTGGGAATTTCCAAAAATTTATAAACTGCACAGAAAACAAAAACTGATTATCCTGTTTCTACATAGCCTGACGTCGTCAGGCTTTAATCCTGACGCCGTCAGGTTGTCCTGACAGAAAGTGGTCTGCTGTGTTTTTCTAGAAAAATTCTGGAAAAATTACATCATTAAAACCTGGAAAAAAAATTTCTTCAAAACATCCACTATGACTCGATACAAGCATTTGACTCTAACAAACACACATATATATCAATTTCAATAATTGTAATTCTCATGTTCATGTTCTTAAAAACTTATATGATCTTTCCTACACTTATCTTTTTGTAAAATACCTTTATATGTAATTAAGACGTGCTTAAATTTAAAATAAAGCATTTTCACAGAGTCTAATATGAGAATAAACAACAATGAAAAAGATATAACACACAAAAATTGAAAAACAAAACAAGCAAACAATTAAGCATGGGTTGCCTCCCACGAAGCGCTTTTCTTTATTTATGAGTCTTGTAGCTAGATTCGAAGTCATGCTCCTACGTGACTTCCTTACTGTTATTATTTTCATTCATTAAGCTTTCATCATAGGGTTGTACACGTTTTATGTTTACCGTGAACTCCCTCCCATCGTCGTCCAATATGATAACGGTTTCACTTCTTATGTTTGTCTCTTTCATCGTATAGGGTCCAAACCATTTTGGCTTATTCCTTCCTCTTAATGCTCTTAATCTTGAATTATACAAGAGCACCTTGTCTCCTTCCAAAAATTCTTTAGGGTTCTTTTAATAGAGTGTTTCCGTGGTGTAGTTGTACCCTATGTTTTATCATGTTTCCACAATTTTAAATCTATCTCCTCACTCATGCACTCCCTAATCTTTTTTTTCCATTCAACAATTTTCCTCTTAACTGTATTATTGGAGACTCGTGAATTCTTATTTTTTTTTTCTTCTCCTTAATCTTCAAAGGATACCTCGGAGCAATAGGTATCCTAACTTTTATTTTTGCCACTTTTAAGTATCATAACACCCTCACCGCATTTGATTGTTGCCTTGGCGGTGGCCAGGAAAGGTGTTCCAAGGATTAATGACATGTGTTCATCTTCCTCGATGTCTACAATTGCAAAATCCACCGGATAGATAACACTTGCAACCTCAATTAAAACATCCTCTGCTATTCCTAAGGAATAAACATATGAATGGTTTGGTAGCGAAAGTCTAAGATTGGTCTTGGTTGGTTTCTCCTTAGTCAACTTATTATAGACTGATAGCGGCATTATGCTTACATCGGATCCCTGATCGGCTAAGGTGTTATATTCTCCAAGTCACAAATGTTACATGGTACTATGAAGTTCACACAAATCTCTTGCTTCTTAGTTACTGGTTTTTTAAGAATTGCTTCGTACAATGGTCCCATAGGTATGATGTCATATTCTTCCTCCTTTATTTCACCTAAGAAGGTTTTCCTAAGAGCATCATTGTACCTAAAGTTGTTCACTTGGTTAACAATTGTTTTTTTTATTGATCTCATGCTTAAGGTACTGCCCTATGGTTTTGGGTTCATCAAAATTTGAGCCTTATTTTCATCCTTACTATTTGAGTTGTTCTCGCTAGTCTCAATGTCCTTTTCCTCAACTACCCCATCCTTATCAGGGACAATGGAAATGGCGTTAACAAACAAAGTGGGGGTAGCGCGGTCATCATTTCTCACAAGCACCTTCTCGGGAACCTTCGTCGTAGTGTACTCCTTCACTAAGTTCATCATCTCCGCCATTTTTGCCTGTATTTCTTCCCTCTGCCTATAAACCTCTTCCTCAAATTTAGCTAATCTTTCCGAATGGGCTGCCATATATTCACTCATTTGTGTTTTGAAGCTTGGTGAAAGTAGGATTGGAGAGGTAGAATGGAAGCGTCGTAGGGAATTGGGATTTTGTTCACGGCTAGGTGATTCAGGGAAGGGTGTTGGGCGGTTGGCCGAGTCAGTTAAATTAACCGTTGCTCGATGGATTGGTCCAGGTGCTTTCTTTTGCCTCTCAAATAGATAGTCGATCCTTTTCTCAAGAGCACAAACTAGCTCTTCGGTGATGTTGGAAGGCCTATGAGGTATTGATATGGCATTTACCATTCTTTTAGGAGTTTCATAAGATTCACTCCAATCTTCGTAGCTCTGACCGGCAAACTCTTCTATGATATCCCATGATTCTTCCTTGTTGAGATCGCTGAGCCTTCCACCGACTGCTCGGTCAATTGATCGCTTGGGGAGGAAATTGGCATGATAGTAAAAGATTTGGACTTGAAGCCAAAGATCGATGCCGTGATGAGGGACTTTATGGAGCAAGTCCTTGAATCGAGTCCACGCCTAGTAGAGAGTTTCGCCTTGACGTTGTTGGAACATCAAGATGTTATTCCTTAGTTTGGTAGTTCTCCCCAGTGGTGCAACTTTAAATAGGTATCATGAAACTAAGTTTCTCGTGCACTTAGATTGTCAATACTCAATAGGCATATGTTAAAGAGCAATGATATGAAGACCTAATATATAAGCCTAAATTCATGCCTAACTAATTCATTATTTGACACATCACATGCATATTTTCTCACTCCTAATCTTCACTTTTGATTTTGACACATGTTGTAATCTTGTTGTTAGGAATATCTTTTGGCATACATTTTAGGCATGAATATCATTTTCCTATGTTAAAAAAGTAATGTATCATTACAAGTGTATAAAAAAACTAAGTGTGTCACAAATAAATGTACCAAAAACTTTGAGTGTCACTAGAAATATACGAGAGATGAAACCCGCGCGATGCAGCGGGATTGCTTTTGTAGACGTGAATTTAGATAGGGACTATTTTTGCCAAATTGCTATAAAGGACTTATTTTGCAGCAACACTTAAACCTCAGGGGCTATTTTTGCCAACTTGCGAAGGACTTACTTTGCGACGACACCTAAACCTCAGGGGCTATTTTTGCCAACTTGCGAAACTTAGCATTTAATGTTGGGACACGTGTCATGCAAAGACCACATGTCTTGCCTTTTAGTATATATGATAATTATAAAACTTGGTATTTCAAAAGACTAAGTTTGTGACTTTTTTTTCTTGGTATTTTTTTACGGTATATTATGTTTCTTGACACATATGTAGCGACACATCAATTTTTTTTGACACATTTGTTGTGTCAAACTAAATTACTTTATACATATATAGTGTGACACATTAAAACTTTTAAAAAATGTCACATTCTATTGAAAAGATGTGTCAACATGTGAAATGATGTGTTACTTTATTAAAATAAAAGTTAATTACATAATTGATCATTAAGGTTTACTGGATCTTGCAATATATTGTCCCTGTGTTTTTTTTACGGGTCACGTCCTTGTGGTTTTTGACTCATTGCGGGTTTGGTCCTTTGACCAATGGTTCTGTTAGTTGACTGTTAACTTGAAGGGTATTTTTGACTTTCTACATATTTTGGCAAACCACAAGGACGATTTATGTAACTAACACAAAAAAAAAATAGAAAAAATAGGAAAAAAAAACTTAAAAAAAAAACGAAAAATGTTTAAAAAAAAATTAAGAAAAATATTTATTATACTTAAATTTGAGCTTATGTATAATGTGAGGGCTTAAAAAAATTTATTAATACTTAAAAAATTTATAAACTCTTTTTTTATTTTTTATTTTTTTAATTATTATCTTAAATGTTGGGCTTATGTAAAGCATGAGGGCCTAAATTTTTTTTATTAACACTTAAAAAAAAGGTTTATTGTACTTAAATTTTTGGCTAAAAAATTTAAGTGTAATAAACATTTTAAAACATGAAAAATAAAAAAATTAGGCCCTCACAACGTGAGAGCTTAAAAAAAATTTTGGCTAATGTACAACGTGATGGTTAAAAAAATTTATTAATACTTAAAAAAAACTTTTTTTAATGCATATTTTGTACGATTTTTGTATATTTTCATTCATTTTTATAGGTTTTCTGTTTTATAAGTTTTTATACGTTTTTATCAATTTTTATACGCTTCTTATACGTTTTTGTACGCTTTTGTTTTTTTATTAAATAGTTTTTTAAGTATTAATAAATTTTTTTAAGCGTATAAAAAAAGTTTTTTTTAATGCGTAATTTTTTTTAAGTATATAAGAACTGTTTAATAAATTTTTAAGAATTAATAAATTTTTTTAAGCCCTCAGATTATACATAAGCCCAAATTTAAGTATAATGAATATTTTTTTAAACATTTTTTTTAAGTTTTTTTTTTTTTTTTTTTTTTTTTTTTTTTTTTTTTTTAAGTTTATTTATTTATTTATTTATTTATTTTTATTTTATTTTTTTGTGCAAGTTACATAAATCGTCCTTGTGGTTTGCCAAAACATGTGGAAAGTCAAAAATACCATTCAAGTTAACAGTCAACTAACAGAATTATTGGTCAAAGGACCAAACCCATAATGGGTCAAAAACCACGAGGACGTGACCCGTAAAAAAAACACAAGGACAATATATGCAAGATCCGGTAAACCTTAAAGACCAATTATGTAATTAACTCTTAAAATAATGTGTCAATATTTTTAAACATGTTTATGATGTTTGTGATATATTATTTAAGATTGTGCGATGTTTTTAAAGTATACTCAACTATCTTAACTAAAATTTTCAATTGCTTTTAGAAATCTTATGGAATCTCATAGGTGAACTCAAGTGATACTCATTTCCCACATCAAAACACATAATAATACACATCTTATTTTATGGGTCATGCTAATGAGGCACCTCATAAGGGGTGTTTTGTACTATCCAATCACTGGGGTGCTTAGAGGTGATGGGGGTGTTGTGGCAGTGGAGGTGATGGGAATGTTTTTTCTCGATTTTCGTGCCAAATTTTTGTTATAAGTATTTTTACTAGTAATTTTTACAAGTTTTTTCAGTTTTTGTTTTACAAGTTTTTACAAGTTTTTTAGTTTTTGTTTTGCAAGTTTTTTATACAGTTTTCAGTTTTATAACTTTTTTAAAAAAAACGTAGTCGGAAAATTTTTAAGGCTCAGATTCGAAGGTTGCAAAGTGAGATTTTATCTCACTTTACCGTCCATTCGGTTTCGGTTATCATCATCGCCTCGAAAAATTTTAAGGCTAAAAAATCATCATCGCCTCGGAAAATTTTAAGGCTCAAATTCGAAGGTTACAAAGTGAGATAAAAATCTCACTTTACCGTCCATTCGGTTTCGGTTATCATCATCGCCTCACAAGTCACAACAGATCTCAAAGGGTCATGTCTAACCAAGCACCCCATTTTCTACTAGCCAAGCACAACAGGTCTCAAAACTGCACAAGTCACAACAGGTCTCAAAGGGGCAGTCTAAACAAGCACCCCATTTTCTACTAGCCAAACACAACAAGTCTCAAAACTGCACAAGTCACAACAGGATCAAAGGGTCAGTCTAACCAAGCACCCCATTTTCTACTAGCCAAGCACCAACACGTTTTCAATGTGAAAGTGGTAAGTAGGATTCCCAAACTGCAAAAGTTCACAAGAAAGTCCACAAGATTCTCAAACTGCAGGCATTTCAGCCTTATAATGCCACAAGAAAGCAACAACACCAACCAACAACAAGCAACAACACAAACTAGCAAGAAAGCAACTACACCAACTAGCAAATTCCACCAACCACAACAAGCAACAACACCAACTAGCAAGAAAGCAACAGGACCACAAGTGTCACAGTCCACCGCAACAAGCAACAGCACCACAAACAACAACCATGTCTAGTTCACCATTTGAAACAAAAGAGGTAAAAAACTTATCGAATAGGCTCAGATTATTAACTCATTATATCATGTGTGGCTGCAAATTTGAATGTTGCAAAGTGAGATAGAAACTCACTTTACCGTCCATTCAGTTTTGCCATGCCAAAACTCTTAAGTTTTTTTTAAAAAAAAGATCATCATTGCCTTTTTTTTAAATATGCTTATTTCATTGAAAGTTGCAAAGTGAGCTAAAAATCATCACTTTATCATCCAGTAAATGGGTTGCTTGGCTAGAGTATCACCTGCAAAACATCACCACAGAAATACTTTAGATCTAACAAGTTTTTAGATATAACAAGTTTTAAAACCAACCTCGTATTTTTTTCAAGATCTAAATAATATTCAAGATCTAAAAACTTGTTAGATCTAAAAACTTAAGCAACGAAAACCAAACAGGTTTTTAAACCAAAAAGTCAACACAGAAATATTTTAGATCTAACAAGTCACTTTTTATACTAGTCACTTTTTTCGAATACAGGATGGCCTATTCCGCTTAATGCTGTTGATAAGTTTTGGAGAACACTAAGTGTTCCTTGGCCTAGAGCCCGACATACTCATACGCCTGAAGAGCCTCAAGATCTTTCTTGTCAAGATGACGTAGAAAAATTCCAAAATATTTTTACCAAAGCATCGTCGTTTGTCAAGAAAAATATGATAAACATGATCAGAGGTATATACGCTCCTGAATCTATGTCAACCCGTGAACCTGCTGTTAAAGAAAGTACTCGTGGACGTCCGAGCGCAAAGGACAAAAAGTCTAAGGCTAAAAATATCCCAGGTTTGAACAAGGAACCAACCACAGGGCACCGCAGAAGCTATACAAAACCTAAAAAAATCCGAGACTTAAATGAAGAAACTGCGAGACATAGTTCATACGTGGGAGAGCCTTCTAACGTCCCAGACTTGAACGAAGAACCTAGCGAGGGCTATTTAAGACACGAGTTGTACATTCCAGATGACGATAGCGAATATTTTATGGCTCGAATTCCACCTCTTTTCCGATGGTAGATCTTAGGAATTGTTAACGTAGAAGGTGATGGAAATTGTGGCTATCGAGCTCTTGGCGTAGGTCTTGGTCATCCCGAACGAATATGGCCCAGACTTCGAACTCTTGTTAGGGAAGAGGTAGACAATCACCGGGAACTTTACAAGGAAATGTGGGGGACTTGGTTTACACAGATTTCGAACTCGCTGAATTGGTTTGAATCAGGATATGCACCCCACGATTACTGGATGATTATGCCAGACACGGGAGTGGGTATTGCTACAGCTCTTAACCGTCCAATTGTATGCATATCCAATTGTGCATCTACTACGTGTCTTCCGCTTAGGTCAGGTCCAGAGACAGCACAACTATTGTCCCCCGTTGTGATTCTTCGTGTGGGGGAAGACCATGTTGCTCACTACGTTCATGCGGTTCTGGATGAAGACTCACCACTCCCGTATACTCACCCACAATGGAGGGAGTTCTGACATAATGTGGCCGCGGGATGGGAAACTCTGTTTGCTGAACGGCAAAGCATGTTTAGAAGGACGTAGTATAGACATATGTTGCAAACGATTACTGATTTATAAAAAACGATTACTGATTTGTATTGTAAACGACATAAAATGTATAGACGATTACTGATTTATATTGTAAACGACAAAACATGTATAGACGATTATGGATTACTGATTTATAGTAAACGATTACTGATTTATAGTAAACGACTCCTCATCTTTTGTTACAGATTTCTCCTCCTACTCCGGTTCTTCCTCATCTTTTGTTACAGGAATCAGATGACATTCAGTTGAGGGACATTCAGTGTGTCAGCAACACACCCGCTCGTGTTGAGAGTCCAAATTATGTGCCTTCTTCTCCATCTTATGTGCCTCTCTCTCCAGCTATATCTCCAGCTGCAAATGAGGCGAATTTTATACACCGTCCTCCCGTTCTTCCTCATATTTTGTTACAGCCGTCTCGCGTTGACGAGTACGAGCGAGAGATTGCCGGATTGAGGAGACGCATTTCAGAGTTAGAGTTTCGTGTGGGACAGATGACAGCATCATTGGAGCGACTACGCCTCGGGCGTGATTGATCTTAGTTTCTAGTTATATTGTGATTTTGTGAACCATGTATCAACTATTAATCTATATCAAGATTGGTTATTTATGTATTCGAAGCTTCTAATTTTGTGAGTCATGATATTACTGATTTATGTTGTAAATAACTATACAAATTCTTTTGGCCAGATGCAACAAGAAAATCCTTTCTTGTGTCGTTGTCGACGGGGACTTATAATTGAAAGAACATCTCAAAAGCCCAAAAGTTGTGGTCAGAAGTATTATGCATGTCCTTTATCAAAGGTAAATAATTATACGTTTGCTTATTTACGTAAATATATCAATAACTTGTTTGTTAAGAATACATTTCTTATAATTGTTTCACCATGTAACAGCCAGGGACTGAAGACTATGGGTGTCGATACTTTATGTGGAAGGATGTATTTCAACAAAAGCACTTTAGTCAAAGCTCTTCTTCAACGCAGTGCTCAACTGCAAAACTAAAGATAGCACAATCAACATGCTATTGGCTCAAAACAATTTGTTAAAGGCAAGAATAAAGACGTTGGAGGCATCAATGGAATTGGCAAGAAATCCAGTTGATCACGCATGTCAGTCGAGTGGAATACTCTATGACCTTATAGATAACATTAATAATCTTCATGTGGAGTAGATTTTGTTGTAGTAGTAGTAGCATTTGTTGTTGTACTTGTTTAATGTTTTATTGTTATTGTTTAATTAAATGGAAATAAATACACAATAAAAAAAACATAACGTAAAAACACTACACAAATAAATATACTCTACATATAAAAACACTACACAAATAAATACACTATACATATAAAACTACTACACAAATTAAATATACTACACAAATTAAATACTAAACACTTAAAAAAAATACAAGTACGGACGGCCCCACACTACTATGTGGTGCTTGGGTAGCAATAAATCTTGGTTAGACTAACCCTATTTTATTTCTAACGATATACTGTAATATATAACTCGTGGAACGCAAAGCAAACGTACACCTTGGTTTTCACATCACATGTTTTATGAGGGGTACTACTAAACTCACCGGGTACTACTAAACTCACCAAAAATTTCTTTGGTCAAAAAGTCAATGTGTTGGAGTTCGTATAAATTTTTCGCTTTTAGTGGCTAATGATAATTCTTTTGATCCTATTTTCCAACAAGATCATTAATTAAGTAGCACCTTTTATCAAATTTACATAAGAGCATCTACTATGGTGTTTCAAAAATAAGTCTAAAAACTTATGAAGAGGTTTAAGATTTTGTGTACTATAGTGAAAAACCATTTCATATCTATGTGGCATGAAAAAGTCTAGGATTTTGAAGAGGTCCAAGAAGTGTTTATTATAATTTTTTGATTTTAATAGCATTAATTTATGTTGGAACAATTATAAATCTTAAAGCTTTAATCATAGTGGGAATAGGTTCATAATATGAAAAGTTTTAAGAATTAATGATAATGTAAGATGTGGCAATTTTATAAACCTTTTAAAAGGTCCACCATAGTGGATGCCCTAAGAGGGCCATTAAATGTGATTAGTTCAAATCAATCAGAAAACGTCTCTCGTAACAAAATACATTTATATACATGGTATAAAAAAATACATATTACAAAATATATACTTAACTTTATGTATTATTTCCTGTTACCAAAACAACTTTATGTATTATTTCATACTAGCAGGGTATCTGCACGATGCGGCGGCAAATACCCTGTGACGAAAAATAAAGGTGAAACAAGACAAAAAAAAAAGAAATGAAAAAAAAAAAAAAAAAAAAAAAAAAAAAAAAAAAGTTACATTAAGAGGTGTTAAGACACCTCCTCCACATCTAGTTCAATAAGAGGGTTATGCCTCTTATTGCCTCTTAATAGTCGGAAATAAACAAACGCTCTTAACAAAGATTATCTCTTACCGCCTCTGAATGACAGGAAAAAAACAAACAATCTTAATGATCTAGATGTCTGACCGCATCTGAATGAGTTAGATTAAGATGTTGTTAAGAGACTGTTCTGAAAAAACAAACACCACCTAACAAAAATATTAGTCAATACATTGGAAACTGAAACAGCATTTATTATAACCTCATTACTTTCTACTCATGTTTATTGAAGCTACCGGTCCCACCTTATTTTATTTTCTTTTTCATAGGAGTATAAAATAGTAAAATGTAATAACATCAAATAGGTTGATATATTTGTAGGTAGATATATTTGTAGATGACGTTATATGAAAAAATATATATATATTTAATAATTGCACATGTAAATTATACTGACATACATTTTAACTATAAATATAGTTATTGGGTGTTTCACGAATATTATTAGTACCTTTAAATATACTAGACGAGTATTCGTTCATAGTAATAAGGTTTTATAGCGATAGATCGTTCAATGATAAAAAAAATTTATGAGTTATAAATAAAAAATGATAAAAGCTTAGTATACATTGTTTTTCGACCCGGGTGGTTCAACCGGTTGAACCGTTGTTATCGATAATTAGTATACATTGTTTTTCTAATATATTTTATCGATAATTAGTATAAAAGTTTGAACCATACAAAACTAGATGTTATCGATAATTAGTATACATTGTTTTTCTAATATATTTTATCGATATAATAATTAGTATATATACATGACAAAAATAAAAATACTTATAAAAATAAATAGATAAGTAAAAAAGAAAAAAAAAACATAACAAAGATTAACAATGATTAGCTAATAATAATTTTTAATTGAGTTTACCAATGAAATTTGCATGAAAAATCACATGTGATAAATACTTATTTGAATATCACATGTGATATTAGTGTTAAATCACATATGATATTATACTAATATTACATGTGATATCATATGTCATATTACATATCATATGTGAATATCATATGTGATTTAACACTAATATCACATGTGATATTACATATCATATATGATTTAACACTAATATCACATGTGATATTCAATTAGTGTTTAATCATATGTAATTTTTCATGCAAATCTCAGATTCGAAAAAAAGAAAGAAAAGGAAAAGACGAAAAACGTGAAAAAACGATTTTTTCTTTTTTCGAAAGTATATTAAAGTGTCCGTTTATAAAAAGATAATTTAATGCTTGTCGCGATTGTGTAATTATTTTCGCTTAAAAATATGTGAAATAATAAAAATATTTTTAATCTCAACCATTGATTTTTTTTTTTAGATTGAGGGTGGTTATTAGTCCTTTGATATGTGAGAAAAGTTTGGTATGTAAAATAATTCTTTTCATAATTTAAAACTTGTTTTGAATGTGGGTTCAAGTCCTATTTAAGACATGTAAGATATATTTATGGTTTAAATATTGTGAGAGGAGTTTAAAAAAAGTAAAAATAAATAAATAAATAAATAACTTGTTTTGAATAAAGCTTCGAGTAAATTACAAAATACTCCCGCGACTATCACTTAAATCATAGATTGAGTACTTTATCATAAATTATAAATAGTTCATACAAAGAATCAGTCATCAGAAAAGTCATTTTAGACCTTAACACTGTGTTTGCCAGTAATTTCATAAAAGAAAAGAAGAGAAGTTACAATCACTTCTCTTCTTTCCTTTTCTTCCCAAAATTGGGTGGAACATTTCTTCTCCAAAAAACACTAGATCTTCCTCCCATCTTCTTCCCGGATCTTTTCTTTTCCTCCCACTTAAAAACTCAAGAACACAACATCATTATTAGTTCTTCCCGGATCTTTTCTTTTCCTCCCGATTTTGAACTCAAGAACACAGTGTAAGTTATCAACAAAGGAGACCATCATCTCAATCTTCCGCAACAAAAGGGTCATCACATGTAACACCGGATATTTCGGTATTAAAATCAACTTAACATTCTTTTATATTTATAACTCCGTGCAGTATGTATACAAGATTTTTATATTACAACCAATTTAAAATATTTGCTCATTTTTACTATATATAAAGAGAAAATCAAATTCTTTAGAAAAAATAAAAATAAAAAAATGTAATGTTGTTTTGTCAAAATACTCTTACTTATAAAAAAGATACAAATTTTTAATTTTAAATAGTTAATTACAATTTAACTCACAAACTTTCTCCACTCTCACTTTCTCTCCAAATAAATCCGCATATACAAATGGACGCTACTATACACCATCAATGTTATGCAAAAGTAATCTTTTAGTTTATATAATAGTAAAATAACATAAGTTTACTTTTCAATCTATAACATCTATAATAAACTTAGAATGTCAGTTATTAAAAATATTTTTCTTTAATTTACACAACTTACTGTTTAGTAATTTTTAAAATCAAATTTTAAAATACACTAATTGCACGTAAAATGATAGCATTAAAGCGGATGTTACAATAATAAAACTATTTCATCACAAGCCCACAACCGATATAACACTACTACAAATTTTGGAATAAAGCCCCCTTAATAGAGCAATGTTTATGTTAAAATAAAAGGGTTCTATGAGAGTTCCGTGAATGCATATGCATATAACCCGGTTTCAAAATAAAAAACCGGGCTTTAATACATGCAAGCCATAGAGCCCTGTTTTAAAAGAGAAAACCAGGCTTTATTTGTTTAATTTTTCCCCAAATTTTTAGCGGGATTTCTCCCTATTTTTTCTTCATTTTCACTCTGAGTTGAAACTTACTTTTGTGCCTATCCAGTGTTTAAGTTCAAAAACATATAACAATCAAGTATGCATTTTTTTATTTTTATAGATCATTTCAATTATAAATAATAGGTTTTGATGGGTCTAATTTTGGGGAAGAAGGTTCATGTTTTACTGTTCCAAAACCACCATTCATGTAAAATCCTTGCTATCTTGGTTCTTATATAACAATCAGGTATGCACTATCAATTATGTTTAAAATATGTGTATTTTGGTTCAACTTTGCAATTTATAGTAACAGAGGATTACTAGCCGTATGGAATTAAAGGTTGCATTGAAATATGTCTTTAGAATTATATGTATTTAGGGATCTAATTGAAAGTTAATGTTTTCATATTATCAATTTTAGTTGTAATATCCTCCGTCTTACATCTTGTATCTTGAAAGCAAGAAGATGCAGGACATGTTTTTTATTTGATTTTCTACAAGTAGCAACTATTATGAACCTAGGACCAACAATTAAGTTGAACTAAATTTGACAAGATTAATACATCAGTTTGGTGTGTGTTTTTAATTAAGTATGTCTAGCTAGTTTGTAGCTTCACAAATGAATAAGTACTTTCCACATAAGAATAAGTAAGTGATGTATAACTTGAAATATACATTCAATGATTGAAAATAATTTAAGTTTGTGGGTGCAGTAGCAGCAAGGTGACAGTTAAAGAAATATATCGTAGAGCTAATGCAAGCTACTCGGCCAAACAAGCCTCAGGAGAAACAATGCTGAAAGCTTGGGGAGCTTTCAAATGTATTGCATATTCTTTTCTTCTCTTTTGCCAACATGTGGATAATTTTACATCCTATAATATCTAAAGATGTGAATGCCAACCCATTTACTTATAGATTTGTTTACCTGGATTACGGATGTATCTATAACGGATCAATTGTGACCCATTTCCACATGTTATTGTGTATGAATCTGAAGGGAGAGTCATTCTATAACTTGGTTATTTACCATCTCTTCATGTAACTGGTGCGAAAGAAGTTACCTCATAACGTATATGTACTTAGTTGTGTTACATTATCTCATTGTTTTTACAAACGTACACCTTAAAAAATCATATATTTGATTAATCATTCTTGAACGTGGAATACCTACAGTTTTACATTTGATTTGTAGTTTTAGTTGAAGTATTTTGGCGCCGAGATGCTGAAGTTGATTGTTTTAGTTTAGTTACAATTTTCACGAGTGTATCAATGAGAACCAGAAAGTGAGTATGGCTCATGGAGGTAATGTTTAGCTGGATGTCACTGAATCATGTGGCGCACTTGTTGATTTTGTGTAAAGTCTCCAAATCTTGAATTTAGAAGTGGCCATAAAGTATGTGTTTATGCTGGTGCAAGGCTTGGGTTAGCATCAAACTGTGTTGTGCATGAGCTACTTGAGTGTCATGTGTGCCTAAACATAATGTGTCTTTCCATTTATCAGGTACATTCTTAAGCATTCATTATTTATGTGTTAATGTGTATATTAATATGAATATGGTTACATGAATCGTGTTGTAACTAGCATCTTTTGTGCAGTGTCCAAACGGGCACACGCTATGTGTTGTGTGCAAAACATTTTCCTGATATGTCGGCATGAGCTTGGAAATATGAGGTGTTTGGCTTTGAAAAAAGTGGCAAATCTATTGAGTTGCCTTGCAAGTATCACTGTTATGATTGCCAAGACATTTTACCCTATCATAGTAGAGTGAAGCACGAGGAGAGTTGCAAGCATCGGGGGTTAAAATTGTCCTTATGCATGTGCATAATGTCTAGTCACAGGTGATATTCCGTTTATTGTTGCACATCTGAAGGCTGATGTTAACTGAAAAAATGCGACTTGGATGTTAACTGTAAGATCCTGCAACGCCTTTATTTACATTTAGCTGCCTTCTAAAAATGTAAATTGTCCCTAACTATAGGGTAGTTTTAATTACTGATATATCTTGTTCGGACGCAGTTTTTCAATTGCTTTGGATTCCAATTCTGCTTGTATTTTGAAGCTTTTCATTTGGGAACATCACTAATTTACATGGCGTTTTTGCGTTTCATGGGGGATGAAAATGATGCCAACAAGTTTAGTTACAGTCATGGGGTTGACAAAAACTTCATCAAACCCCATTTGTTTTGGTCAGGCAACGCACAATATAGAGACTTTACGGTCATGCCAATGATGTATTTTCCGCTTACATTTTCATTCAAGTGGTCAGTTAACTTAGCTTATAGCTTTTTCGTGTGTTGTTTGCTAGAGTAGTCATATGCTATGCAAGATTTATCTTAATGTATCAAGAGAAAGCCACTTGTAACCTGAGAGAATCTTCTTGATTATGTTTGTTCTTCCAATAAGATTTAGTGGCCGAAATATGGCATAAAATGTTTTTTATTTATTTTTTTATTCACACAGAGCCATGTTTTTACTAGAAACCCGGGCTCTATAATGAGAAATAAAGCCCGTTTTTAAAACCGGACTCTATGACAAATCCTAATAGAGTCCCCCTCCCCCTTTGTGCCCTCATGAAAAACCGGGCTCTATCAACCTTTTCAACTGGGCTCTATGTCCATTTTTGTAGTAGTGTAAACTGTCATCTATCCTCGAAAAATGTTGTTCGCCACAAAAGACTCAAATCAAAGAATCCTTAAAAGTATTTTTCTCAGATATTTCGCTACTTTGCGCGAATACCATGCTAGTCGTTCATTAATTTTTTCAAATAAATTCAACCATCTATAACTCACAAGGTCAGTCTCAATGCGTTATTAAATTTAGGTCTTGTGTCACATTACATTTAGGTAAGCACAATAAAAGAAGAGGAGTGATATATCCACACAAAACCATCCACAAAAAAAATTTACATGCTGAGGTGGAAGTGGATGATTGATTTTTTGTGGGATCCAATCTCACAAAAAACCAATCATCCGCTTCCACTTCTGCGTGTGGATTTTTTTTGTGGATGATTTTGTGTGGTTCTAGCAAATTCCATAAAAGAATTAATTGGCACCCTACTTAACGAATACAATACCCGTGCGTTGCCCGGGCATACCGATACAATAAAAAGAGATATTGAAGCATAATTTGAGAAAGGTGTGATAATTGAAAACTAATGTGATATTATATCATTCACATATGAACCTTCATAGCACCGGCACGTTGACATGCACATAATACCCCTTTGCTTGTTGTAGTCCTCTCTTACCCCAGGATGTCTTGAGCATTCATAAAGAATATCAAACCCCAAGACCCTTTCATACATAAAGAACATCAGGACGGTTCGTGAGTTTTTGGAGGCCCTAAGCAAGAACTCAAAATGAGGCTTTAAAGTAATGAATAAGTGAAAATGTTGAGGGATTTGGGCGATCGTCCACCTCGCCCACCCTGAAAACACTTATTTTATAACCCGTTATAATATAAGGGGTGCTCATACGGTAATGCATAAATCGTAACCCACTTCATGTTTGGATTATTTTTATAAAAAAAGGAACATAACATATTCATATATAATTAGCAAATGCTAAAAAATCCACTGAAATACTTAGCTTGTCATGTTGTTAAAAGGAAAAAAAATGATTTGTTTGTCATAATCATTGCCAAAATAGGAGGAGAAATAGGCAAACAAAATATTCAATTATTTTGGTAAATAATATCACCTTCAGGCGAGGCTCCACAAGCTGCTAAAAGATTGAAGTTTCAAACCTGACGGTATCACCGTTTAGGAAAAACTGCTTTCGTGTTGTCTCTTTCTTTTTCGGGTGAAGGTGAGTGGCAAAGTTTGGTTCAACTAAGGAGTAGGTCGTCGTATCTGACAGAGCGGGTAATGCTCAAATATTCAATTATTTTGGCAAATAAAGAGTGGTTATAAAGATTGTTAAGACGGTAATTGTCAATGAAATTAGGAACACTTCTAGTTAATGATCTAACTGAAATTTGTTAGAATATGGCCAAGTAACACAATCATAATAAATATTTTGGTTATGTCAACATTTATATTTTAATGATTTGTGTATGTAATGAAAGAAGAAAAACTTTTTGTGTTACTATATTTAAAAGTACATGAACTGTACTAAAGTTGATTTTTTAATAAGAAATCTATGGCATATTTACATCGGATTTACATTGAAAAAGAGAGTCATATTTACATAGAAGTTTTCATTATGTACTCATAAGTTAGTGACCATTGTGCCTTTCCACCCATTTCAGCGTTACCCGGTCTATATTTTTGCTACTACTTTTTTATTCATCTTTCTTTAATCTGTAAACTAACTTTCCGCTTTAAAAGAAGGAATTATGACGGCCATGATTGAAAGTAAATTTGATCGAATGGTCATAATAACTTAAAGGGCTAGTCTAACCAAGCACCTCATTTTCCAATAGCCAAGCATCCCGTAGCCCCTTGTACTTCCATCCGTACGTACGGCAGAGGTACAAAGTAACTTTTTTTTTTTTTTTTTTTTTTTTTTTTTTTTTTTTTTTTTGTATTTAAGTGTGTAATGTTTAATTTGTGTATTATATCTACTTTGTGTAGTGTTTTTATATGTATAGTGTATTTATTTGTGTAGTGTTTTTATATGTAGAGTATATTTATTTGTGTAGTGGCTTTACGTTATGTTTTTTTATTGTGTATTTGTTTCCATTTAATTAAACAATAACAGTAAAACATTAAACATTAAACATTAACACATTAAACAAGTACAACAACAAATGCTACTACCACTACAACGAAATCTACTCCAAATGAAGATTATTAATGTCATCTATAAGTTCATAGAGTATTCCACTCGACTGACATGCGTGATCAACTGGATTTCTTGCCAATTCTAGTGATGCCTCCAACGTCTTTATTCTTGCCTTCAACAAATTGTTTTGAGACAATAGCATGTTGATCGTGTTATCTTTAGTTTCACAGTTTGAGCACTACGTAGAAGAAGAGCCTTGACCAAAGTACTTTTGTTGAAATACATCCTTCCACATAAAGTATTGACACCCATAGTATTCAGTTCCTGGCTGTTACATGGTGAAACAATTATAAGAAATGTATTCTTAACAAACAAGTTATTGATATATTTACGTAAATAAACAAACGTTTAATTATTTACCTTTGATAAAGGACATGCATAATACTTCTGACCACAACTTTTGGGCTTTTGGGATGTTCTTTCAATTATAAGTCCCCGTCGACAACGACACAAGAAAGGATTTTCTTGTTGCATCTGGCCAAAAGAATTTGTATAATTATTCACAACATAAATCAGTAATATCATGGTTCACAAAATTAGAAGCTTCGAATACATAAATAACCAATCTTGTTATAGATTAATAGTTGATACATGGTTCACAAAATCACAATATAACTAGAAACTAAGATCAATCACGCCCGAGGCGTAGTCGCTCCAATGATGCTGCCATCTGTCCCACACGAAACTCTAACTCTGAAATGCGTCTCCTCAATCCGGCAATCTCTCGCTCATACTCGTCAACGCGAGACGGCTGTAACAAAAGATGAGGAAGAACGGGAGGACGGTGTATAAAATTCGCCTCATCTGCAGCTGGAGATATAGCTGGAGAGGGAGGCATATAAGATGGAGAAGAAGACACATAATCTGGACTCTCAACACGAGCGGGTATGTTGCTGACACACTGAATGTCTCTCTACTGAATGTCATCCGATTCATGTAACAAAAGATGAGGAAGAACCGGAGCAGGAGCAGAAATCTGTAACAAAAGATGAGGAGTCGTTTACTATAAATCAGTAATCGTTTACTATAAATGAGTAATCCGTAATCATCTATACATGTTTTGTCATTTACAATATTAATCAGTAATCGTCTATACATGTTTTGTCGTTTACAATACAAATCAGTAATCGTTTTCTATAAATCAGTAATCGTTTGCAACATATGTCTATACTACGTCCTTCTAAACATGCTTTGTCGTTCAGCAAACAGAGTTTCCCATCCCGCGACCACATTATTTCTGAATCATCTCCATTGTGGGTGAGTATGCGTGAGTGGTGAGTTTTCATCCAGAACCGCATGAACGTAGTGAGCAGCATGGTCTTCCCCCACACGAAGAATCACAACGGGGGACAATAGTTGTGCTGTCTCTGGACCTGACCTATGCGGAAGACACGTAGTAGATGCTCTATTGGATATGCATACAATTGGACTGTTAAGAGCTGTAGCAATAGTCGCTCCCGTGTCCGGCATAATCATCCAGTAATCGTGGGGTGCATATCCTGATTCAAACCAATTCAGCGAGTTCGAAATATGTGTAAACCAAGTCCCCTACATTTCCTCGTAAAGTTCCCGGTGATTGTCTACCTCTTCCCTGACAATAGTTCGAAGTCTGGGCCATATCCATTCGGGATGACCAAGACCTACGCCAAGAGCTCGATAGCCACAATTTCCATCACCTTCCACGTTAACAATCCCTAGGATCCACCGTCAGAAAAGAGGTGGAATTCGAGCCATAAAATATTGGCTATCGTCATCTGGAATGTACAACTCGTGTCTTAAATCGCCCTCGCTAGGTTCTTCGTTCAAGTCTGGCACGTTAGAAGGCTCTCCCACGTATGAACTATGTCTCGCAGTTTCTTCATTTAAGTCTCGGACTTTTTTAGGTTTTGTATAGCTTCTGCGGTGCCTTGTGGGGGGTTCTTTGTTCAAATCTGGGATATTTTGTTTAGCCTTAGACTTTTTGTCCTTTCTGAGGCGATGATGATAACATAAACCGAATGGACGGTAAAGTGAGATAAAATCTCACTTTGCAACTTTCGAATCTGAGTCTAAAAAAATTTTCGACTACGTTTTTTTTAAAAAGTTATAAAACTGAAACTTGTATAAACACAAAATTGAAACAAAAACTTGTAAAAAGTTATAAAACTAAAACTAAAAACTTGTAAAAAGTTATAAAAAAAAAAAAAAAAAACTTATAACAAAAAAAACTTGTAAAAAAACAGCTTCCCCAGCAGCCAACCACCCAAAAACACAACTTTTTTAAAATTTAGGCACGGAAATCAAGAAAAAACACTCTCTCCATCACCTCACCTAATTATTGGGAAAGTACATGACCCTAACTTAAAACCAAATGCACCGTCGGGAATAGTAATTCATTGCTAGTTGAAACGTGGTATTATATTAATATGGACAGCTTAGCTTTAAGCTTGCTAGTTGAAACGTGGTATTATATTAACATGGACAGCTTAGCTTTAGGCTTGATAGTTGAAACGAGGATAATACAGGCTCGCACGTGGATGCGACTTCCTACTGGCTTGCATGTTGATGCGAGTTTTTTTCCCCGTATATCACGTAAAAGATACTTTTTTTATGAATTTATTGTTTATTATCTACATACTTTTAAATAATTAATTTTAAAAAGTTTTTGGTTTATAATAAATGAGCTATTTTATATACCAAACTTTTCTCACATATCAAAAGACTCATTTTTACCCTCCATTTAATAAGAAGTCAATGATTGAGATTAAAAACATTTTATTATTTCACATATTTTTATAATATCTCTTAAACCGTTAATCGTTAAACGAAAATAATTACACCATCGCGACGAGCATTTAATTATTACTCTACAGACGGGCACTTTGATATACCTTCGAAAGAAGAAAAAAAAATCATTTTTTTCACTTCTTTTTTTCTTTTTGTTTTTTTCGAATCTGAGATTTGCATGAAAAAATCACATGTGATTAAACACTAATTTAAATATCACATGTGATATTAGTGTTAAATCACATATGATATGTAATATCACATGTGATATTCAAATTAGTGTTTAATCACATGTGATTTTTTATGCAAATTTCAGTAAGGAAAAAAAACGAAAAAAATGTAAAAAACGTGAAAAACACAAAAAAAAAATTGTCGAAAGTATATCAAAGTGGCTATCTATATAAAGGTAATTATATGATTGTCGTAATGATACATTTTTTTCACTTAACTATTCATGTTTGAAAGATATTAATATTTGAAAAAAAAAAAAGATAAATGTTGGTTTTTTAAATTGTTTTATCTATTAGATAAAATAAAAATTGAGGTAATATGAAGAGTGTAGATTAATCCCTTAAGAGGTGAGATCCTTGCAAAACATGTATCCTTTAAAGAACAAATAAGACAATCTCAACCATTTATCCACCTTTCATCTAATGGCTGAAATGAAGCAAAAAATAACAAAGAGAGGGCAAAATTGGCATTTTAGCTCATTTAATATAAAAACTCACTTTCCACTTTTTTTTAAAAAAAAAATAACATATCTTGCAAACGGTAAATCTTCAAGCTACGAAAAATACACTATCGCGACGAGGATTAAATCATCTTTCTATAGATATACACTTTTATATACTTTCGACAAAAAAAATTTTCAAAACTTCGGTCCAGAAAAATCCCACGGGATTCGTAAAAAGACGATTCTTTTTTTGTTCAAAATTTCCGTCCAGAAAAATCCCACGGGATTCGTTAAAAAATCCCACGGGATTCATAAAAAGACCATTTTTTTTTTCAAAATTTCGTCCAGAAAAATCCCACGGGATTCGTAAAAAAATCCCACGGGATTCGTAAAAAATTCACTTGTGATTTGTATAAATCCCATGGGATTCTGTATAATCCCATGGGATTCTGTATAAATCCTATGGGATTCTGTATGAATCACAAAGGATTCGTCAAAAGAATCACTAGACTAGATACAATACATAACTATTATATAACTACACGCCAGATTCATGATTGTTAGTTTAATTATTATTTTAATTTAACAATTAATATATAACCATTATATAACTACATCCCAGATTCATGATCGAAACATGTTCAAGAAACTAACAAAAGGCTCGCGCGTGAGCCATGCACCTCACGGAGCTTGCTTCTCATTGTTGGGACTAGTCATAGTTGCATGTAAGTATGTTACTGTTTTATTACTAAAGCCCACAGACCAGTGCTCAACTTATTCTTCCAAAATACTCTTATACGTGATGGCTTTTTATACATTTTTACATTTTGTAATGGCTTTTTATACATTTTTTAATCATTCACTTAAAGTTCGCTATGAAATGAAAGTTAATAAGCATCAACTTACAAAATGTCATGTAAGTTCACATCATCCCAGTGCTTCACTGTTAAGCACTTATGTAAAATTAAAATTCGTCATACTGAAAGAAAAAAAAAAACCAAATCCAAAGCCTATGCAATTCTACTTTTTATTCACACAGCTTCCAAAAGTAATTTGTTTGAGTAATCATTAGTGGCCAATACATGCTCGTGGACAACCTAAACCCAACCAGCTTTGACACATTATTAAATTCACCTGACTTGCACGTAATGTGATATGATTCGGGTGACCCATTGAGAAGTCTAAACCCACCCCACCCATACCAAGAACTAGAAGAAGCATGCTCGTTTGTCCCCAGCGAGTGCCGAAGAAAGACGATTCGAGCAACGATTCACCTATAGATGGTGCTATTTCATGTCGTATGTCTATTCAATAGTAGTGGTGCAGATCAATTTTACATTTGGGGGTTAGGGTTCGTAAATTAGGAAAACTGTTTGGTGAGAGAGAATTGGGGGGGTGAGACACTTGAATGAGAGTGTAAATGGGGAGGGTGAGAAATGAGAGGATGTAGTTAAATGAGAGAGGGTGTCATAAAGTTACAAAAATACCCCTCATGCTACTTTAAAATGGCGGGATGTAGTTAAATCTAACGATATGATTAAAGTTAAATCAATGGCTAGGATTGGATGGTTTGATCTTTAAATAAATCTTGTTCTGCATTGAACTTTTCTAAATCCCTTAATATGTAAAGAATGTTTTATCATCATATAATCTTAAATATATAATCTTACCTATTATCGAATGTAATAATGATAACGACGGGGTCAAAATTTTCAAGATCGATTTGGTTTTTAAATATAGGAGAACTAGATCCAAGGCCCGCCCCGATGGGGCGGCTAGCTTTAAAATTTTGATTATACGATAAAATTAATAGTAAAATAAGTATAAACGTGTAGTCACATCCATGAGATGAAAATGAATAAAATAAACATGCCATTATCAAGAAAATAATAACGTTAAACAAAACATAACGTTCAGAATAACCGAATTACATATAGTTTATAATCTATTAAGAAATTCTCAATATACAACGTTGGTTGTAGAGTTGGTGTAGTTGTCGTCTTTGTCACAACACAACACTTTTAAACCTCTCTTGCTTTTTACTCTTGAGATTGCTACATAAAGTTGTCCGTGAGAAAAAACATACCTTTCCAAATATAGTTCAAACTTAGACAATGTTTGGCCTTGACTTTTGTTTATAGTCATGGCAAAACAAACGGAAATATGAAATTGTCTCCTATTAAGTTGAAAAGGCATCTTCTTGTCGGATGAGCTTATAATCATTCTAGGTATAGAGCGAACCTCACCCACTTTACCACCTGATATAATCTTTGCCTCAATGTTATTGATTCCCATTCTCAATACTTGTAACACATACTCGTTGATCAATGTTGCACAAACACGTAAACGGAGTGCCATTCTTCAAAACTAATTTATGGTGTGAAAATCCAGACATTTTGATTTTATTCAAAAAAATCTGTACTTTACATATCCTTGGTATGATTAAAATCCACATCTAAATCTAAGACTATATCCGAACTATAATATATTTTCTCTATGTCACTAAGTTGGGAAATCATTCGGTCATTAACTTTGTAAACTTGCTCATCTGTTGGTGGAAGAATGGCTCGATCTTAGAAATAAGATGGATCGCAAAGATTTTGCTCCCAATTATCGTAAGTTTCTTGTATCACATCTTGTACATGATCATCAGAATCATGTATTACCAAGTATTAACTATGGTGTTGAACTGTTGACGTAATAAATTATTCGTGTATTGAAGTCTTTGATCATTTTTCACGTACAATTGACCACCCAATATAATCCTTCTTTCACGACCTGCATCTTGCATCTTAAAGCTAAGTTTTGCAACAATATTAATTTTGTTTAGTTGGTCTTTTTTGTTTACTTGATGCTTTTTTTTGTTCTTATAGGTTGCTTTTACTTATTATTATTTTTATTATTTTAAGTTGTTCCTTAATTGGTTTACATTTATTCCATACTAAAAACATTATACTGATAGTGCAGAAAGTGTTTGAACCAACTTATGATTCAAAGCATACTTGTTTTTAGAAAGTCCTAATTAAAGTGCTTATGTTCATTAGCTTATTTCCTACCTAAAAATACTCTGGTTATTTAGAAATAAGTTATACTCATTATTAGTCATGAATTCACGAGATTAAATTTAAAACTATGAAACAGTAGTTTTGAATTTATTACAAAAAATTGTTAAGTATTATATATTTAAAAGATGTATCAATAGAACAATAGTCATGCTACATAACCTTAAAAAAATTAGAAACGATACAAAATCCGTAAAATCATTTTTGGTGTGTAGTTTATTTGACATACAAAAAGAGTAATATAATTTAACAACAAAAAATACATAAAATCATTAACAACAAACACACAAAACATTTTATGGCATTTAACAGAAGCTTGATAACAAAAATATTCTTTAACATTAACACTTATAAGATAGGGGTGATATGTGTGTCTGAAAGAGTAAAAAAAAGTTACACAAATAAACTTTACTAAATATAACATATCGATAACAATTTCATAAACTACAATATGTGTGTATAAAAGACTAAAAAAAATTTAATTAAAAAGCATCTAATACCATACTTAAGTATCTTACTAATCAAAAGAACGCCGCATTAGGCTGGTCCCAATCGTGACCTGGGACGACCTGGGTCATCCAGCGCCACGTCAGCTTTCTCTCTCCAGCGACCTGGGACAACCCGGATGCCCCAGTCGACGACCCAAGCTTTTTTTTTCTTTTTTTTTTTTATTTAATTCAAACATTTTTAACATTAAATTTAAATTTCATTCAAATTAAAAAAAACATTACATTACGAAATTAAAAAAAAATACACTACGAATTTAAAAAAAAAAAACATTACAATACGAAATTCAAATAACGTTAAAACATTACAAAAACTCTTCATCGTCTTTGTCATCGTCACTATCGACTTGATTCACTGCTTCGACATGATGTCGACGATTTCTCCAAATGTGTTCGACCAAATCAGATTTTAAGTTTTGATGAGTTGCTGAGTCCCTTAGCTCCTGAGTAACCACCAACGATTCTTCATGCGTTCTTAAGGGATCATGATCTTGGTGTCCCTCATCTTCAAACCATGTAGGACATATCACCCGCTGCTTGTGTCGGATGATCATATTATGTAATATGATACATGTATACATAATATCTTGGATATCATTTCTAAAAAACCCTCGAGCAGGAACTTTAAGCATTTTCCACTTTTTCTTCAACACACCAAAAGCCCGTTCTATATCTTTCCTTGCTGCTTCGTGCCTCCTCTTGTACAAACATCTTTTACGATCACCCGTGGGAGGATTTGAAATAGACTTCATAAGAACGGACCATTGTGGATATATCCCATCTGTAAGATAATATCCTCTTTTATAAGCCACATCGTTAGCCTCAAATTCAAGGTCTGGTGCTCTCCCAGATTTGATATCATTGAAAACAGGTGAACGACGTAAAACGTTTACATCGTTATTCATTCCGGAGACACCAAAGAACGCATGCCAAATCCATAAATCTTGGGAAGCGACCGCTTCCAACAAAATGAATGGATGTGGCCCGTGATCACCCCTACAATGTTGAGCTCTCTCACTATTCGGGCAATTCTCCCACTCCCAACTTGTACAATCAATGCTTCCCATCATCCCAGGAAAGCCATGCTTATGCTCGTGATGAGCATATATTCTTTCAAGGTCAGAATATGTGGGCCTTCGCAAATACTCACGACCATATAACTCCATGATAACCTCGCAAAACTTACGAAGACATTCACGGGCTGTGGATGCACCAAGTGCCAGACTCTCGTCAAGAGAATCAGGAACGGCCGCGTATCCCAATTGACGAATGGCCGCAGTACACTTGACCAATGGGCTAATACTAGGTACGCCCCTAGCATCAAGAGTTTGTCGAAAATAAGTAGAGTGATCGGTTATCTCTGTGAATAGCTCTCGGCTCATACGGAACCGCCGCGAGAATGTTCTTGCGTCGAACTGCGGGTTTTCGGAGAAGTATGCCGCCACTAAACGATTATGAGCACCCTCATGATCCCTACGTATGTACCTTCGTCGGGTTTTTGGCTGTGATGCTTTGTAAGCCTTCCAAGCAAAATCCGCAAACTCCACAAACTCACTAAAAACTTCTTCCTCGTCGGAAGACGAAGAAGAACCGAATAAATGCTCGAATGACAACATATTATAAATTTTGTTTCGTGGGTATTTCGTTAGAATGGTTGATTGAATATAGATGAGAAATGGTGAGTGGTGAATTGTGTTTGAGGAGAAGTTGGTATTTATAGATTGGTAAATTTGGTTTTAAAAAAAGTTTTTTTTTTTGTTTAAAGTTGCAAACGGTCAAGTTTTAAAAAAAACCCAAACAGTCAAATAAATGTGGTTGAAAAGTGAGATTCGGAAGCATTTAACATCGAGTGAAAATTCACTCGATATTGCAAATTTTGCTATGCCAACCGATGTGGCAACCGACCTACGCATTCGACTAAACCGATCTAAACATCGGTTGAGGACTAAAAATATTGACACCCAACCGATCTAAACCTATTGACTGGGACCAGCCTTATAAAACATAGATCCAAACACCTATAAAGTCAAATTCATTTTTTTCCCTTCAAGGCATCTCTTATGCAAATCTTGTAAGCTAATAGAAATCTTCACATATTAGAATTATCTATGAAAACATAAGGAGGCCCATGAGTCTAAAGACATGTGGCATGCATTCACTAAAATTGAATGACTTAAACTTGAAAAGATGAAGTAAAATATGAAAGTACATCAACTAACATAATATGTGAGTAATCTCCGTTCCAATATTTTTTTAAAGCATGATTGGTAATGAAGTTAATCTGTGATGCAAAACAAACCAAGATGGACTTCTTGATATTTATCATCTATTCATTCTATTGATCCACCAAGTGTAAAATATACCCGAGTAATCACTTCATATTTTGTCTTTATTGTTTTTAACTTATCTTATCGTCAAGAAAAAATAATAATAACAACCATTAATTACTTATGAGAAACAGATTATACTTTTGATTTATCACGTGCTTGTAGAGAACATTCGTTTCTTGTTAAATGCATCATTTCAAGTACTAAGTTGACAGTATACAATGAATATATTATAATTGGATCAAAGTTGTCACCACCAAAATCAAGAAATGATAGAATTTTAGAAGCTCAAATTTCATAATGTATGGTACGGATACGTTGGCACATACACTACTGGAGCAATAAGCATTCAATTTCCCGATACAGATACAAAGTCCGAAAATACAGTCTTGTAATTATGATCACAAGATATTGCAGTTGTGCTCTTTAAAAAAAAGAAAAAAAAAATCAGATTAGAGGTATCAAGCGCCTTTCTTCTTGTTGTCTTTTGCTTGTTTGACATATTTTGTGAGCATTATAGTCGCAATTGCCATGGACATGAGCTCTTGGAACAGCAGTTTACATGCGTATGAAATAAGCAATGCGTATGAAATAAGCAATGCATATGAAATAAGCAACTGCACATAAATAGCAATTAGTTATATATTCCCAATATATAAAATGTTCATACATAATGTGAAAAGATATTAAACTGGTTCAAAATAATATGTTTTATACGTAAAGGCAAATATTGTAAACACAATAATTGGAAACAAAAGGTAAGTATTCATGTATTATATGTAAAATAGAACAATGAAAAGTATGAGAAAAAATAAATTACATGGTCCTTATTCATATAAGAATAAAGAAATACAAATTTCTTTGTACACAACGTTGTGAAGTTTGTGTATTTGCCATTTGTGTCGCAACAAATAACCTTCAAACATTTTCTCCACTTATGCCACTTCAATGACTATGAATATATTACCAGACTAATATTTAGGGTGGCAACCACATGAAGGTAGGGGCAATCTTGTAAAGGAAAACAATAGTGTTTATTCAAACCTGCACTTTTGTGTGCAAACAAAAACCATATAAGAATGAGCCACCACGACCATTTTTTTTGACGAATTACACTGCAGCAACCAATCAAATATGACAGCGATAACAACTAAATCAATGGTGCTAATAATATATTTAAACAAACAAATCAAAATATGTTTAAAAAATAGGAAGCTATATATCATAAAACGTCAAAACTAAAAGATATGAACGATGAAATCTTACTTGCTCTACCCAAAGCATCATTAAGACAAGGTTTGTGTGGTAAAGATTAAGTTGATCCTTGTGATAAATAAATTGTAAACCATGACAATTATAGTAAATAAAAAATAGCATAAGGTCTAATGTGTTTTCAAAATATCTTGTTAATGCTTTTATCACATGTTTGAAATACCCTTCCCATTACTTCATGTTGATAATAATTTTACATTGTTAGCAACGTCGTTTGCTTCTCTTTATCCGATGCCAACTCAGTTGTCTGTAAGATCATACAGTGCTACATAACAAATCATTAATGTAATTGAACCGTTTGATAATAGCTTTACTCCTACATTTAGTCTAAAAATATGTTTTTTTCTTATACTCATGTAGAACATCTCAAATAACCTCGTAATGTGTCTTCAAAGAATTTTTTTTAATATAACATTTGATTTGATTCCTTATGTTCGAATTTAGTAAAGTACCAAGACACAATACCATGCATAAAAGATGACCAGACTTAATGTAGCTAATCAATTTAGGGAAAAAGCTAATTAGTTTGGAGAAGAAAGGCTTGGAGATTAGATCCTTATAATGCTCCTAAAAACCTTCACAAAATGAAAAGAAAAGATTAAAACTTTGTCAGTTTCAATCATGAGATGCTCCTTGAGTACTTATACAAAAGTGTTCCATATGCTAGAAGGTTAAAAATATATATATAGAGAAAAAAAACATATAAAATACTACTGCTAACATTGGTCTATATAGTTGATTTAAGGTTCTAGTTTACCTTGCACCGAAGTCGAAAAAAGAGCACCAATGGCTGTTACATAAGTCAACGCAACTACCATCAGACAAAATAGTACGATCATCAACGTCCGTACTGTAACTCCCACAAATGATGTTGTTGCTCCCATGATCGCTTAGAAGTTGCACTAAATTAGTGCGTAATCCAAATCTTGATAGAAAACTTCACACTAATTCATGTGGAGTTGTTGAACAAAAATACCTTAGCAGCACACCAAATGGCTTTTGTTGGATAAACTCTTGATGTTACCATTGTTCTTCCACCTGGCGCAAACCCACCTGTCATTATACCATACCACATTTACACTAAAAATAAAGATCATGAACTATTTTAGACTAAACGATGGTTACAATAGTGTGACTTACCGGTAACCTCATGCTGAATTTTTCGCCTTCGGAGTACAGACATACTGCTTCCGTGCACCAATTTTCTTACAGTTAGATCCTTTGATGATCTGCATAAGTTTGTGTTACAGATTAGATTGGGTCATGATGAGTCTGAAGAATGTGTTAACTATAATTGTGATTTCAAATCACAACAATCACATACATGGTACTTAAATACGGTAAAGAAATTTATAAATACAAACATAGAGAAAGATTTAACAGGCACAATCCATACCTCTTCCAAAAGATCTATCCAAACGCATCTCTAAAGATTTTTTCTTGCTCGTCATATTCTTATTCAGAATTGCATTCTGTCTGGCTTGTATAAAACAATCCAGTATAGCACCAAATTTTTTTATGGTTATTTGTCTTTCTTAATAGAATAATAATCAAGAATAAGAAGGAAGTACCTTTGCTTCAATTCTCTCTTTCAGTTTAGCTTTATTGAACTCGGGCATAACAATCTCAGCCCTGAATGCATTGTTTTTTAAAAATGAAATGTGTGATCTTCTTCTTTAAAACTGATGCAAAATTACTTTCTCAGCACACACGGCCAAAATCAAGTAGTTCATGAAAACTTCGAAGAACTTGCATTGACATCATGTTATCAGTAGTAAGGCGCTATGAAACTATTTCAATAATACCAACTTACATGTGTACTACAAGAAAATCATCTTAAACACCAGCTATGTCACTATGTGGAAACAAATTATTGCCTTTCATCATAGACTTCCTAATGTTTCTAAGTTTTAGACAACCTGAAAATGCGTGCCCGCTTGATCGTAATAATTAAATAACATTATACCAATTATACAACATGATCTCAATGTCCATGGGAAGCCATAGATTGAGATATCTTATTATTTTGGTGCTAATATATAAACTTGATGAACTTGTTACTTATTGTGTGTTGAAAATATATAGAAAAAATGTGAAACAGTGGAAATTACACCAAGTTGTTCAATAGTATAAGTTTTTTATATTAGCCCCCTATATTTTAGATATGCAGATTTTTACCTTTCCATCTTCAGTTACAGATGCTCCAAGCGTGTACAATGGATTTTCAGGGTTTTCCCAACATATAATAGCCTCAGATTGATTTGTGCCCAAGAAATGATAGTAGAGTTGATGATCAAGGTTTGCATTTGTCTATTGTTCCAGCATCCAAAATTCTTACCTTGCCTATCAATTTCCAATTCAGACGTTATCATCTATCTATATTCTAGAAAAGATAAAGCCATCAAGCTTATATGTTACACATGCTGTGACTAAATTCCATTTAAACCATCTCAAGGGACAACATGCAAAATGCTCAACCTTAATACGTCGTTTGGGAATTATAGCTAACACTAATTTACAGTAAATTTGAGCATGTTAAACAGAAAAAAATATCAAATGTCATTTTGCACTTACTTTGGAGCAGGGTAGCGGCTGTAGAAGAGACCTCTGCTATCATTTGTCCAACTAATTCCCGAAAATTTAACCTGTCACAATAGAAAACTAAATATAAACAAACTAATATCTATGAGAAATTAAATGTTTACTTAAAAAAGAAGACGGGTTGGTAATCGGAATTGTGAAACACGTACTTTTTAAATTTCCAGGACATTTTAAAAGGATCCACCCTTTGAAGAAAAACAATGTTCATAATATAAATTGTTCTTATCCAAACACGAACCTTAGAAAAGTTTTCATGAATTTAACAAACACGAACCTTAGAAAAATGTCAATCGCGCAGTTCGGGTTTCGAGACAGAATTACTTAGGTTGCAAGGCGATAAATGCACAAGTCTTACAGTATAACGTTGAAGGTGAGGGCATCAATGTTGTAACTAACTCCTGAAAAGACTATCTCACATTTATGTGGGACAAAGGGAGTAAATTATTAGCCACTGTGATTTGAGGTTATTATTTCGAACCATGCACTTGCAAACGGGACAATCGATTTTAGGCTGCATCTATATGAGTCACAGTATTTTGTAAAAGAAAATAGCTTGCAAGGAAAATGTCCAGACTGTTGGAATGGGTTAATGCTACAATGTTTATATTTACTACATAGAAACTTTAACCATTTTATTGATCAACTCATCGGAATATATTAAAATAAGGAGTAAATAAGTTATTATCTAAAAGTACCATAATATCATGAAGACATGCTACTTCAGTTAAAATGGAGCATTTCCTGGTGTGGCTTACGGCGTCGTCCATTCTGATCAGCAAGCTGCTTGAGACAAATCCGTTGATTTCCATGAAATTCTGGCAAACTATTAAACCTGTGCCAATCATTGAGAAGCAAGACATCAGTTGAAAATACTCAACATACTGAAGGATCTTGAAAGAACATCACAAACCCTGTGTTTCCTATTATAGTCTTTAGCAGATCATAGATCACGATTACAACCCAAAACATGACATAAAGTAGGTACAATCTGTCGTCATATCTTGGCCTTTACCATAGTCGATAAAGATGCATACCTGCCATTCAATGCTTTCACAATTGGAAAGAAGTTTTTTTGTTAGTCGGTTTGCTCCCCACTTGCTACATCGCTAACATTCCAACAGAAACATCCAATCACCAACATGCTGCTAAAAAATAAGCAAGGTTGGATCACCTCCTCTTCATAAAATGCAGAAATTAAACCAATGACTTGTTAGCCCAAAATTAGCGTTACAAAAGTGAATATGAAATAAGTTGGTGTGAAAATGCAGAAAGAGTCCAAAATCCAAAGTATTTTCAGCTGTTATAATGTGTTCCATAGCTCCTCTATTTTAACTGATATATGTACCAAATGTGTGTGATAGAAAGATTCAATTTGTCATTCTAAGAGTAAGAATTGAAGTCAGAATGTGTCAATATATGTACCAAATGTGTGTGATAAAAAGATTGAATTTGGATACCTGTTGCGGTTCGGGTTATTTTTTTCATGTCTTCAGACACTTTGGCTTATCTACCAAGCTCAGCAGTTGTATTTGCCGCTACTGCTACTTTAGCTGTACTGCTACTTTAGCTGCAACCTTCATCGCAATGGTATATGCCATTGTGTGTCATTTCTGTTCCTCCTCACGATCCTTCACTTTCACCTGATGACTTATCTTTAGGACCTAAAACACCATCTCCTTTTCAATGCAGCCTATACTTTGAGGTATTTGTCCCTGATAAAAATCAAATAGAACATGTTAAAACCAAGGTTATTCAAGTGATAACTTCTCCATGTACTTGAGGTTCCAGTACCGCACACCACTATTCAGTTATCCCAATAAGCATAATGTAAGAAAGATAATGAAAGAACCCAAAAAGTGACAGTTTTGAATTACCTCGTCAGTTGGAACAGCATGTAAAAAGAAAAAGGGTACACAGGTCCAAAAATATATCAAAACTTGGATCGGATTAATTCATGGCTTGGCTGCACACGTGGAGGTTGAGGCGAGTATTTGTCACAGTCTGCCAACCTTGCACATTATGCAGCAAGATAATACATCGTGTGAGCTTCTGTTATATCTAAAACTTAGCTACAAATTCTTTATATCACCATAATATACTTCATTATCGTGAAGCCTGATTTCTTAATAACAAATACAATTTTATATAACTTAACAATTCATGTGCGTAAAAAAGCTTACGACTCAATTTGTGCAGCATAAGAAAAAATCTTCAATGGAAATTAACTACATAACATAATGTCAATAAAATTATAATAATTATGATAACTTTGCTATCGTTAGCATCAGAATCCTGAGCGTTACACTTAACAGCAACAACAAACCGTCTACCATGCCTAAAACTCAAAAAACTGTTAACAGGGGATATTTTAATAACTTAATCTAATATCCCCTAAAAAAGTGTGATATTTTAAATCATTAGGTAGTAGTCAAAAGAAGTCCGAAACTATATACCAAACGAAACAGGCATAGTAAAATGAACAAATGAGCTATACTCGAAATCAAAAGTGCCATGGATGATAATTGAATGCATTATTTTGACAGAGTAAGCTTTCAAAAAGTATATTAATCTTGCTTCTCACAATAAAATCAATCATACTTTCACACAATTAAATCAAAAAAATGTTTAAACCTATTTTTTATTCAACCAAACTGCCCTTATGAATCACTTGTCAACGCTTTGGCTATATAATTCCTCCATTACATTTGATTTTGTCTCTTTCCTTCAGCATTTCTCAAAGGAGCTTCCGCTATTTCAGGAGAAGCTTTAAATTTCAATTTTAGAAATTGTTTTAATGGCGATTGTATATGTAGTATGCTTATCTAAAATTATCCAGGTACCACTACTCAATACTAATCTACTCAAACACTCAAAAGAGAGCATATATGTGTGTTTTCTAAGGCAAGTTAACAACTACAACAGTTGGTACATTTGACCTCAAGCCCAACCATCAAAATATAGTACATGCAAAAATTGACCAAAGGAAGAATTAATGAAAATACATTTACATGCTAAGACGCAAAAAATAAATGGATCACTAACATTTTCATAGACAAAGGAAGGAATTTGGCTGTGATAGTCTTTTTCTCAAAATGTGTTTGATTGCCCATATGGCCATATCTCAAAGACAAAAAGTTAAAGATACAACAAACCTGATGTTTAGGCTCTTTTTGAAATTTGTTTTAAGGCTTGTTTGGAATACCAAATTCAAACAGATACATAAAAAAGAACCATGTTTTGTTGAGGCATTATATCAAACAGATTATATGCATATCACCCATTATAAAGTTCAATCCATAATTGCAAAAATAATCAAATAAGCAAATCAAAAAATATAAAAAAAACATGATTCCATATCATACTTGAAAAGTAGATGAAAAAAAAATCATGCCTTTGATATCATGCTTGAAAAATCATCATTCTTCATCATCTCCATCCTAAAATCAATAACAATAATCATTTAAAAACATCTCATCACAATAAAATTGAATCACAATAATTTGCAATTGTATCACATGAATCCATCAACTAATCTATCAAACAGCCTGCAAATCAAAGAATTAATGAAACCAAAATTGATGAAAATTCGAATTAGGGTTTGCAAATGGGACAATATTAAAGGACTTTATATCAAAATCGAAAAACTTATAAAAGGGAGAAAATTGGATGAACATATCTGAGATTCAATTTTTGTTATAGAAGTGTTTGTTGATGTTTTTTATTTTGATTTATGGATCTGATTTAATTTATTAATTATATCGGTTAGGGTTTGGTGCAGAGGGTTTGAGAGCAGGAGATTGTGTATGTGTTTTTTCACCTACATTGAATTGTTTGGAATGAGACCCGACTTTCAAATCCAAATCTTATACCAAACAATATTTTCTACTTTGATGCCTAAATCCTAAGATACACCTCCCAACCAAACGGGCCCTTAAAACTTAGTTTTAACGAGTGTAGAAACCCGCGCGATGCAGCAGGATTGGCTTCAAAGGACTTACTTTGTAACGACACTTAAACCTTAGGGACTATTTTTGCCAAATTGCTATAGATAGCAATTAATGCTACAGGGCTTAATTTACAACGACACTTAAACCTCAGGGACTGTTTTTGCCAAGTTGTGAAACTTTGCATTTAATGTTTGGTTAGGACTTACCTTGCAACGTCGCTTAAACCTTAGGGACTATTTTTGCCAGATTGCTATAGATAGCAAATTAATGATGCAGGACTTATTTTGTAGCGCCACTTGAACCTCATGGACTATTTTTGCCAAGTTGGGAAAGTTTGCAATTAATGTTTGCATTGGAAAACTTTTGGTCCTGCCTTTTAGTATATACGAGTGTGGAAACCCGCGCGATGCAGCGGGATTGCTTTTGTAGACGTGAATTTGGATAGGGACTATTTTTGTCAAATTGCTATAAAAGACTTACTTTGCAGCGACACTTAAACCTTAGGGACTATTTTTGCCAACTTGAACTTACTTTGCAACGACACTGAAACCTCAGAGACTATTTTTGCCAACTTGCGAAAGTTGGCAATTAATGTGGACACGTGTCATGTGAAGAACTCATGTCTTGCCTAATAGTATATATAGTAATAATTCTCCGCTAGCTATTTAAAAAAAATATTTTTAATTAAATATAATTATTTCTCTTACTTGGTTTTCCTCGTATATAAGATATCCTCCTAAACCAAATTCAAAGTCCAAATCCATTTTCATAGCAAACGCAACCTAAGTAACGGTAGGCTCAGGTTCTCAAGATTAAGGCTAGCTCCAATAGAAGTAGACGATCGATTGGGAGGATCGATCCCCACTCGATCACGTTATTGTGGGAGGTGTCGATCACAAACTTTTTTGTTTAACTCGATCGTATATAAGATCGAAACAAATACACACATAAAAACAACACTCACCCTTTTTAATTAATTTTATTAAAGGTCGTCTTTACTGGGGCACCCAATCGCCTGAAGGTCGCTAGAGAGAGAAAACTGACGTGGCAGGGAAAATGAGAGGGATTGAGGCTCCTTACTCGAACCAGCCTAAGATAGTTTTTCATTTGTCAAGCAAGTAAGCTTTTGATTTCTAATTTCTTCAAGTGTAATTATCCTTATATATTTAAAAGGCAGGAAGCTCTATGCCCATGAACAGTATGTCGGTGGTTTATTGGACGGTAGAGATGTACAAGATCTATGATTTTAACGGACCATATTTGTTTCTCACACTGTTCATCGCACTGTAAGAGTGCTCCATTGCCTTATAGTTGGAGGGAAAGTATGAACCAGTAAGGGACACGTCTCAAATAAAATGCCAAACATTACATTTATCCTTACACAAATAAACAAATAATACAATTTCCTGTAGACAAGAAAATCTAATCACTATCTAGAAAGTCCTTTTCATTCTTCTTTTTCCTGTCAAAACATCAGCCTTCATCATACAGTTCCTGCTCTTGATAAATCTTGGTCCTACTCAATCACAAAGAAAGACAACAATTTCTTACTTTACAAAGGTTATTTTCATGAACCCACATGATTTGTCATATGTGCATGTATGTATGTATAAAGTTGCTGAAAAAATAAAAAAATAAAAAAATGATGCATTATCTGTTTGTTTGTTGTTCTTCTTTTCAACCAAAATTTTACTAATATGTCAACTATGCTTCTTATATCCACTTTGGGGTGATCATTTAGGTCATTTAATTTTGTTTTGCATCTGTTTGTTTGTTGTTCTTTTTTTTCAACCAAGTCTTACTAATCCTTATATATTTAAAAGGCAGGAAGCTCTATGCCCATGAACAGTATGTCGGTTGTTTATTGGACGGTAGAGATGTACAAGATGTTGGAAAATTTAGTGCACTTGTGGGATTAGTTCACACCTTGTAATGGGTTAGGAAGTACGGAGTGTACACCCATAAGGTCCATGAACACCCTGACTCTTATAGTGGTTTGTATTGGTAGTACTGGTGAAAGTACTGCTTGGTGAAAGTACTGTTGGTGAAAGTACTGCTTGTGGAAAGTACTGCTTGTGGTTTCCACTGATAAGCAGTGCTTCCACTGATATGCAGTGTTTCCACTGATAGCACTGTGAAAGTACTGATGCTATGAAAGTACTGATAAGCAGTGTTTCCACTGATAGGCTGTATTTCCACTGTATGTGAAAGTACTGCTAGTGGAGAGTACTGCTTATGGAAAGTACTGCTAAATGGCAGTTACAACTTCTTTATGACCACGTTTAATTGGTCATGTAACCACTAACGGCTATAATGGGGATAATTATGAGGCTATTAATGGGCCGATTAATACTCATAATTCCATTGGAATAGCTCCAGAGTAACCTCCTATATATAGGAGATCTGAACATGCATGAGTAACACACAGAAAACGTAAACACTTACTAGCGAAAGGGTTATAGAATTGTGCCTAATTCTCTAACTGCATTTGGTCTTATCCCAAGTAGATATTCGTGATACCCAGGCATTAGGGTCGAATAGTTTACTTTGGAAAGTGATCACACGATTCCAAGTGATATCCGGTAACCACCTAGTGGTATTGCTACTGTCATTGATTGTCTTAACCCTGTTCTGGGACATAACCCCCAACAATCAAAGTAAACTATTAGTGATAATCAATGGCAATTGCTGCAATGAAACACATGGCTTCAAACTTTGCTAAGCTGGACAAGTTTGAAGGGGTGGACTTTAGGAGGTGGCAGAAGAAGATGCACTTCTTGCTGTCAAGCATGAGTGTGGTGTATGTGCTGACTACTCTAATTCCTGATGATGGTGATGATGCTACTGTGGATCAGATCAGGAGGAGGAGCAAGTGGGAGAATGATGACTACATATGCAGAGGTCTTATTCTCAATGGTATGTCTGATTCTCTGTTTGATATTTATCAGAACTTTGAATCTTCTAAAGAACTGTGGGATTCCTTGGATGCCAAATATATGGCTGAGAATGCATCAAGTAAGAAGTTCCTTGTTAGTAATTTCACAAATTACAAAATGACTGATTCAAGACCAGTTATGGAACAATACAATGAACTTCTTGGAATACTTGGAAGGTTTACACAACACCAAATGAACATGGATGAGGCTATCAAAGTCTCTTGTGTCATTGACAAACTCCCTCCTTCATGGAAAGATTTCAAGCATACCTTGAAACATATGAAGGAGGAGTTAACTCTTGTTGAGTTGGGCAGTCATCTGCACATTGAGGAATCTCTCAAAGTGCAGGATAATGACAAGCCAAAGAGTAGCAATGCTGCTGGACCATCTGTTGTCAATATGGTAGAGCATAACAACTCTACCAGGTACAATGACAACAAAGGCAAACGCAAATATCATGACAGCACAAGAGCAGATCCTAACAAGAAGGCAACACCTACTTGTTGGAAATGTGGCAAGACTGGTCACATTAAAAGGGACTGCAAGGGTGTTAAAGTTGGTGGTAAAGCCAATGGATCAGGCACTAATGGTTCAGGGAGTGGTGGTTCAGCCAACTCACTGAAAGGTCAGAATATGTTTAATAAGTCTTTTCAGATTTATTATGTTACATATGTATCTGAATCTTTTTATGTGCAGGATGATGATGTTGCGTGGTGGGTTGACTCTGGTGCAACAGTTCATGTGTGTAAAGATAGAAGCTGGTTCAAGACTTATGAGTCACTGAATGATGGTTCTATTCTTCACATGGGAAATGAGTCAACAACCTTGGTGCATGGTCGTGGTTGTGTAGATCTTAGGTTTAGTTCAGGAAAGATTGTAACTTTGTTTAATGTTATTCATGTTCCTGATATAAGGAAAAACTTGGTTTCAAGTAGTATTTTGAATAATCATGGATATAAACAAGTTATTGAATCTGATAAATTTGTGCTTTCTAAGCATGGTGTTTTTATTGGTTTTGGTTATTTATGTAATCAAATGTTTAGGCTTAATATTTCTACTGACAATGTTAATTCAGCTTTTGTGACCACAAATGACACTGATTCTAGCCTATGGCATGCAAGACTTGGCCATGTACATTATAAAAGAATGCAAGATATGTCTAAGGATGGTTTAATCCCTGCTTTTGACATGGACACTAAAAAGTGTAAAACTTGCATGTTGACCAAGATAACCAAGAAACCCTTTCAGGGTGTTAGTCGTGAGACTAAGATCTTGGAGCTTATTCACAGTGACCTGTGTGATTTGCATGCCACTCCTTCTTTGGGGAATAAGAAGTACTTTGTGACATTTATTGATGATGCTTCTAGATTTTGTTATGTATATCTGTTACATACCAAGGATGAAGCATTAGATAAATTCAAAGTGTTTAAAACTGAAGTTGAATTACAACTTGGGTCTTTAATCAAAAGATTAAGGACTGATAGGGGAGGTGAGTACATGGATACTCAGTACTTTCAGTCTGTTGGAATAATCCATGAAACGACTGCCCCTTATACTCCTCAGCAAAATGGTATTTCTGAAAGGAAAAACAGGGTGCTGAAGGAGATGGTTAATTCCATGTTGTCCTATTCAGGACTGAGTCAAGGGTTCTGGGGTGAAGCCATGTTAACAGCTTGCTATTTGCTAAATAGAGTTCCCAATAAAAGGAACAAGGTTACCCCTTATGAACTCTGGACTAAAAGGAAACCCAACCTGAACTATCTCAAGGTTTGGGGTTGTAGGGCTGTTGTAAGACTCCCTGATCCAAAGCAAAAGACTTTGGGTGAAAGAGGCATTGACTGCATCTTTGTTGGATATGCTGAGCATTCCAAGGCTTTTAGGTTCTATGTTGTTGAACCTAATGAACATGTTTCAGTTAACTCAATAATTGAATCAAGGGATGCAGACTTTGATGAGAATAGATTCTCATCAGTCCCTAGACCAAGTCAGAGGATTCCTAATGGAACTCATGACACTGGTATATCAGAGGTCCCTGATGATGAACCATCAGTGGTCCCTGATGAGGTTGTGGTTCAGCAACCTGAACCTGTGCTCAGGAAGAGCAAAAGGGTCAGGACTCCAAAGTCATTTGGACCTGAGTTTCAACTATACTTAGTTGAAGGTACTAGGGATGAGGTCTCAGACCAATACTCCTATTGCTTCATTGTTGAGGATGACCCCAAAACATTTGAAGAAGCAATGAAATCCCAGGACATTACTTTCTGGAAAGAAGCAATCAATGATGAGATGGATTCCATCATGGGCAACAACACTTGGGTGTTGGTTGATCTACCTCCTGGTTGCAAACCTCTGGGTTGCAAATGGATTTTCAAAAGGAAAATGAAGGTAGATGGAACTATTGAAAAGTTCAAGGCTAGACTAGTCATTCAGGGCTTTAAACAAAAGTCAGGAATAGACTATTTTGATACTTATGCCCCTGTGGCTCGTATCAGTACCATAAGACTGCTGATTGCTATGGCATCTATTCACAATCTGGTTATTCATCAGATGGATGTGAAAACAGCTTTCTTGAATGGTGAATTGGAAGAGGAGGTTTACATGAACCAACCTCAGGGCTTCATCATGCCAGGCAATGAAAACAAGGTGTGTAAACTGATTAAGTCTCTTTATGGACTTAAGCAGGCACCTAAGCAATGGCATCAAAAGTTTGATGAAGTGGTTTTGTCTAGTGGTTATGTTCTTAACCAAGCTGACAAATGTGTATATAGCAAATTTGATGAATCTGGTAGAGGAGTCATCATTTGTCTATATGTTGATGACATGTTGATCTTTGGCACTGACCAAAATCAGGTTGACCTGACAAAGGAATTTTTGTCATCAAGGTTCTCCATGAAAGACATGGGGGAGACTGATGTTATCCTTGGTATAAGGATTAAACATGAAAGTAATAGAATTTCTATCTCTCAGTCTCATTATATTGAGAAGGTACTGAAGAAATTCAATTACTTTGATTGTACTCCTGTGAGTACACCTATGGATACTTGTGAGAAGCTGATGCCTAATAATGGCAAGGCTGTATCTCAACTTGAGTATTCTAGGGTAATTGGCTGTCTGATGTATGCCATGACTTGTACAAGACCTGATATTGGTTTTACAGTGGGAAAATTGAGCAGGTATACTAGTAATCCTAGTGCTCATCACTGGCAAGCAGTTCAGAGGGTACTGAAGTATTTGAAGAGAACTATGGATTATTGTCACACCCCCAATTTACCTGTTTTGCAGCGGAATGGAATTCCTGGGGGCATTGACTGTCATAGCACCACATCACAGTTATATTGAACGACCTAAAGTGTCGTTTTAAAAACACATCGTTGGATATTTCATAAAAACATAATCAGAGTACAACATCGGTCCCAAAAGGTTTAACAAGTTTGCCAAAATACAAATATGTTACAATCCAAACGATGTTTTGAAATAAAGAGCCATAATGTACATAATGTAAGTCGACGCCGCGACTCAAAATATAGGTCCCTAACCATGTCATGATGCGAATGCCTCAGTTACCTGAAAATACATTGCTAAAAACGTCAACAATAATGTTGGTGAGAAATCATAGGTTTATGTAAATGTTTTATACGACTACACAAGTATAGAATATGCATGACAATCCAGTCACGTAAAAATAATGTTACAATTGCTCTAAGCCCATGACCCCGAAACTAGACTGTTCAATAATGTATGCCCCTGCAGAGTGTTTGCCAGACAACTCCGTAATACCATCAAATGAAATGCATCCGTTCACCTGGTTGGGATTCACCAACCCGGATGGAGGCGTCACCCTCGATAGATCTATCCACTCATCCTCGCTTCAAAGATTAACGGTTCATGTTCAAGTAATGGGGACTTTCAAATTGGCATATGTGGTAACTTAAGCAATGTAATGAATTTAACATACTTGGTATCGTACAAAAAAATGTAGTGCAATGTATTCTCCCCCGTGGGTTTGAAAATAATCGAAAGCATGTAAAAACGGGGCTATGAAAACTCACTTGGATAAACTGGAAATAACGGCAAAAGTGAGTACACCGAGGTTTATAATGTAGTGCGTCAACCGGGACCTATTATCAATGATATGATATGTCATGAGTTGCAATGTAATGTTATGCATGCACTTCGTATGTTATTTATACCATTTACGGGTTTTGAAAATATTACTCGTCGTCGAAAAATACTCTTTTGACGTCTTGACCCATCAAAAATGACTTTACATGTTTTTACGTCAAAATGTCATCCTACAATGGTTTTATAATGATTTTTGGTGAAATTACCATTTTTCGTCGCAAAACAATGTCGTCGGAAAAACCATGAAATCAACAAAAATGACTCCGGAAAAGTGGTCGTAAAATGGTGTACGTCGATCGTTAGAGAACGAACTCGACGGTTTTGGAAAGTTTGTATCGATATCTAAAAGTTTCAGTTCAGGAGTTTTCGTCCAAAAGGTCTCGATCATAAAGATATTAAGGGCTAAAGATGGTGGTTTTTGTTAATGTTGTGCAGAAAATTGAGTTTCGGCCAAAGTTTGAACATCCGTAAATAAATCACTATGACTCCGCTTGACAAACGGCTTTTTGTTTTGAAAAATATGGCCGATGAACTTGATTTTACTAGAAGACACTTCGTTATGAAAAGTTTTGCATCACGGTTAAAAACTGCCGCAAACATGGACGATAGAGCTAATGAAATACTTGTTACGTCAAAAATAATAAAATTTTCAGAAATTAATACTTACGGCAACTTTATGAAAATGGCCATATATTTGTCGTTTTAGCTCCGTTTTCTACGTAAAATATGTCCTTAGCTTCGTATCGAAGTAAACTAATACATTTTTGACTAGTCGAAATAATTTGTGAAGCTTAAGGCTCGTTTTTGACCCGAAATCACTAAAAACTGCATGCTGTCAATTTCAGAAAATAATACTTTTCGTCGTAAAACTTTAAAAATTCACCACGGCTTCGTTATAACTCCGTTTTTGTCCGTTCAAAAGGCCACGGATTCGTTTTAAAGTATATTTTCTAAATATGAAGGCCAAAACTTCGTACCATCAGTGGATTTTTCCAGAAATACGTTTTAAGGACAGACCCTAAAATAGAGTTTACGAAAATAGTTTTTCTCGGACAAAACCTATTCTAATCCCTTCAAATCAACTCCAAAGCTAATCTAATCCTACCATACACCTTCTTAGGGTGTCATGGGTTCCTAATCACCATCAAGACCAAAGATTAACTTGGGAATAATTATAGGATGACTAATAAGTATATAAAACCTTAAAATCATGTAATAAATGGTATAAACTACATAACATGCATAAAAGCTCCAAAAATGATAAGAATCATATGAAAATGATAAGGAAACTTAAAAATGATGAGAATATGCTTACTAGTGCAAGTGAAGAGGTGTAGGTAACAAAGGTTTTTCTTAAATATCCTTGGTTTTTATTTCAAAACCATGAAAAGGATATGTTCTAGGTTGTTAAAACACTTGAAGTTGCAAAAATTTTCTTGATCCCTTGGAGACTTGATGATGGCCGGTTCTTAGTGAACAAAAGAGGAGAGGAAAAATTTGTTTACACCTTACAACTATGAGAAAATGAATGAAGTGAATTATTGTATAAGACTTTAAGTAAGATAGAAACATTTTCTAACACAACCATGCATCATTTATGAGACTCCCTCCCCCTTGGCCGGATTTTGGGGAGGGTTGTCTTCCCATATATTTTTTTTTTCTTTTCAAAACTTGTATAAATTGATACTTGTATTATCTTGTGTTTATTTGTAGAAAAAATGTAAGTAATATGTACAATTATAGGTAAATGAGAATTTTTGGTGCAAGTAAGTTTTTATTAGATCAAAATATAATGTAATAAGTTGATAAAAGTTGTAAAAATATTTTCCTTGTGAAACTCGGGTGATAAAATAATTATCGTAAGATTTTTAAGAAACTAACGTAATAATTAAATTTTAACGATAAAAATACCAAATGAATGTGAAACACTAGGAAAACTAAAAATATAGTTTTTATGAACTAAATGTGAGTTTAAAAATACCTCGGGATCATTTTGAATGTAACGGGTTAAATAATCAAAATAAAAACTCACGCGATAAAAATTATTAAACATAAAAATTTCGCGTTGAAGGGTGAAATGAAATGTCGTGAATGTACTAATGAAATGCACATGATGTCAATGAAATGTAGACTAATCATAGTCCATATGAAATGTACGTGATGTCATGATCATGAATTCGCCGCTAAACCTCCAAGGTTACGCGAATTTGAAACAAGTAAACCAAGATTACTAAAATGTTGAAATAATGAGACATGAACGGTGTCGAGAAATGACCTGAAAGTACGGATTGTCACAATTATAGTCTCTCATATACTGGTTACCCATCAGTGTTGGAAGGTTACACTGATGCAAGTTGGATCAGTAACACTGAAGACAATTCGTCTACCAGTGGCTGGGTATTCCTACTTGGTGGAGGTGCAATTTCTTGGGCATCCAAGTAGCAAACTTGCATCACCAGTTCAACAATGGAATCTGAATTTGTGGCTTTAGCAGCTGCTGGTAAAGAAGCTGAATGGTTGAAAAACTTGCTTTTTGAGATTCCATTGTGGCCTAAACCTATAGCACCTATTTCTATCCGGTGTGATAGTGCAGCTACATTGGCTAAGGCTTATAGCCAGATGTATAATGGTAAGTCTAGACACTTAGGTGTCAGACATAGCATGATTCGTGAGCTTATCATGAATGGGGTGGTATCTATAGAGTTTGTGAGATCTCAACAGAACTTAGCTGATCACTTGACGAAGGGTCTGGCTAGAGACTTGGTTATAAAGTCTGCTAAAGGGATGGGTTTAAGTCCAACTTAGTCACTGAATGCTAGGACACCCAACTCCCTCCTGAGGAAAAGCTGAGTTCAATGTGGAAAGCTGAACATTCAGTAGACTGGAGCACATGTTTTATTTACATCCCAAGGTTGTGCTCAGAACCTGCTGAAAGGAGGATGGAGTCTTTACTTCTTAATGGTTAATTTTTCTTTGAAAAAGTGCTTGGCAGGAGCATGACTAAAGAGGAACCACCTATGTAAATGTTGAAGTTTTGCCGCTTCAGGAAGCTTTGGACTTTTAGCTTTTACAATATTTATGAATTTGGATATGGACACATGGCTTGTATAGTATCAGGAGCTTTTAAGTGTTTGAAAACTTGTGTGTAGTTATCTTCAGGTATTCAAATGGGTTGAAGGGTTCAATTCTTAGAACACCCTGATTCTCGAATATTTGAACGTGTAATTACTAAGATGGAAATTCAATCCTCAGGACATTTTCATTTATGCACATGTTTTGATTAATGTTTATTTTTCATGCAAAAGGAAGTGAACTAAATTTCGGGAGGATTGTTGGAAAATTTAGTGCACTTGTGGGATTAGTTCACACCTTGTAATGGGTTAGGAGGTACGGAGTGTACACCCATAAGGTCCATGAACACCCTGACTCTTATAGTGGTTTGTATTGGTAGTACTGGTGAAAGTACTGCTTGGTGAAAGTACTGTTGGTGAAAGTACTGCTTGTGGAAAGTACTGCTTGTGGTTTCCACTGATAAGCAGTGCTTCCACTGATATGCAGTGTTTCCACTGATAGCACTGTGAAAGTACTGATGCTATGAAAGTACTGATAAGCAGTGTTTCCACTGATAGGCTGTATTTCCACTGTGTGTGAAAGTACTGCTAGTGGAGAGTACTACTTATGGAAAGTACTGCTAAATGGCAGTTACAACTTCTTTATGACCACGTTTAATTGGTCATGTAACCACTAACGGCTATAATGGGGATAATTATGAGGCTATTAATGGGCCGATTAATACTCATAATTCCATTGGAATAGCTCCAGAGTAACCTCCTATATATAGGAGATCTGAACATGCATGAGTAACACACAGAAAACGTAAACACTTACTAGCGAAAGGGTTATAGAATTGTGCCTAATTCTCTAACTGCATTTGGTCTTATCCCAAGTAGATATTCGTGATACCCAGGCATTAGGGTCGAATAGTTTACTTTGGAAAGTGATCACACGATTCCAAGTGATATCCGGTAACCACCTAGTGGTATTGCTATTGTCATTGATTGTCTTAACCCTGTTCTGGGACATAACCCCCAACACAAGATCTATGATTTTAACGGACCATATTTGTTTCTCACACTGTTCATCGCACTGTAGACTTAACAGTGCTCCATTGCCTTATAGTTGGATTGCCTTATAGTTGGAGGGAAAGTATGAAACAGTAAGGGACACGTCTCAAATAAAATGCCAAACATTACATTTATCCTTACACAAAGAAACAAATAATACAATTTCCTGTAGACAAGAAAATCTAATCACTATCTAGAAAGTCCTTTTCATTCTTCTTTTTCCTGTCAAAACATCAGCCTTCATCATACAGTTCCTGTTCTTGATAAATCTTGGTCCTACTCAATCACAAAGAAAGACAACAATTTCTTACTTTACAAAGGTTATTTTCATGAACCCACATGATTTGTCATATGTGCATGTATGTATGTATAAAGTTGCTGAAAAAAAAAATAAAAAAAAATGATGCATTATCTATTTGTTTGTTGTTCTTCTTTTCAACCAAAATTTTACTAATATGTCAACTATGCTTCTTATATCCACTTTGGGGTGATCATTTAGGTCATTTAATTTTGTTTTGCATCTGTTTGTTTGTTGTTCTTTTTTTTCAACCAAGTCTTACTAATATGTCAACTATGCTTCTTATATCCACTTTAGGGTGATTATTTAGGTCATTTAATGTTGTTTTTCATGCATGATACTAGCTTAACCAACTTATTGTTACACAGGTATGTTAACACTGAAACTTACCTTTTTGTATAAAGTTGTTGTAAAAAAAAATTATGCATCATCTGTTTGGTTGTTGTTCTTTTTTTCAACCAAGTCTTACTAATATGTTAACTGTGCTTCTTATATCCATGAACCATATTATCTTGAATTCAATTATACTTAGATATCTATTACTACATTATTATATTCCATCATATAAAACATGACTAAGAAACGCGCACAAATATATCCATCTAAACAATGTAAAAACTATGTTGCTGACCTCAATAAGAATCGAAAAAGGCGTGTTGAATTTCCAACTGAAGGTAATGTGAAATACCAAAGAAACGCCTTCAGAACACAGATGCTCAATAACCCACCAGCAACCATGCATTTACCACAAAGTAGTGTTGGCGAGTGTTCACATGTAAATGGGTCTGGTATGACGTCAAATGAGTTACTGAGTTTTGGAAACCAGCAGCGTATATGCAATTCAGGTTCCTGCAAAAGAAGTCGAAATGGACAAAGTAAGCAATGTTTTCATGATATATGTATCTGTTTCCTCTATACGAATATGTATCAACAGTACTGAATTATACATTTTAACTGAATACAGGTATTCATGCACCTTATATGGCTGGGGAAAGTAAACAATTATATGGTAACACATCCATCAATTTACCACCAATAAACACAGAGAAAGTGATAGACAATATGCAAGAAAAAAGTTACTTACGAAGAGACGGTAACAAAGACCTGAATCATTTTGACCAATGCAAAAGGCATGACACAAGCTCGCAATCCATTCACTGGCTAAATGTTAACTGTAATAAAGGTAAGGAAAAGGAGTAATTTACAAGATTCATCATGTGTTTACACTTTATTTGAGTAACTTATACTTAAAATATGTACTACACATTTTAAATGCTGCAGGTGAAAATGATTCTGTAAATGAAACATTGGCTTATACTGAATGCAGCAGACGGTTACATGAAAAAGGTCCAAAAAGGAGGAGAAAAATGAGAAATACCATCAATCATACAAATATTACCATGGCTGATATTTCAACAACATCATCATGTAGTAAAGGTATAAAAAAAAAAAAAAAAAAAAAGATACAAGAGTAATAATACCTTTTATCGTATTTATATATTTATGATTATATAACCATGTTTATAATATTATGTATCCATTGCAATTGCAGCTGCATCAGAAATTTATATAGATTTGGGTGATTGTCAATACAGATGCGAGTATTGCAACGCGGGTTTCTGGTATGGAGAGAGGTTGAAAGGAAACTCATTTCGACATCAGTTAAAATACAATAAATGCTGTGGAGGTGGTCAATTTCAACTTGAAAAAGAAATCGATCCACCAGAATATTTAAAAGAATTATTCAAAGATAAGCATTTTCTAACCCACATCCGAGCATATAATCAGATGTTTAGTATGACGTCATTTGGGGCAGAAATTGATGAATCAGTTAACAATGGAAAAGGTCCGTATGTGTTCAAAATTTGTGGCCAGATACACCATTGGATAGGTACATTGTGTCCTACCAATAATGAAGACCCAAAGTTTATGCAGCTTTATGTATATGATACTGAACATGAAGTAGCTAACAGAATGAAGGCTTTTGGTGGAGCAGAACGAAGTGGACTATCTCCTGAAATAGTCCAACGACTCATTGAGATATTGGATGAACACAATGAGTTAGTTCGGGTCTTTAGAACAGCAAGGGATAAAATTGCAGAAGGAAACGTACCTGAGTTCAAGATTCAGCTGTACAATGTATTAGGGAGCCGTCAATATGAGCTTCCTACTTCCGGAACTCTTGGAGCAATAGTATTTCAGCCTGACGCAAACAGTAAAATAGACTACGACATAATAATAGAATACAAAGACAAGCTTCCTAAAAGAATCAATAAACTTCATAGTTCGTATATGAGCTTACAATTCTCTCTCCTCTTTGTATATGGTCAGCCCGGTTACAATACAAAGATGCCATTTAATGGTGTCAATGGAGGTGCAAAGAAGAAAACGGTTTCTATGAATATGTATTATAAGTACCAATTGCATGAACGGTTTGATGAATATGGCCTTCTTTTTAGAGCAGGAAGATTATTTCAGCAATACGTTGTGAACGTCTACTGTGCTCTTGAGCAATCACGGCTTGATTCATTAGATCAAAGCAAAATAACCTAAGAACTGATTGTCTTTCTGGTATTTGTGATGCAATATCAAGAGGCGACCATTTTGGAGCTGATATAGGTCAAAAAATAATTCTGCCTTCAAGTTTTACAGGAGGACCGAGATATATGTATAGCCATTATCTTGATGCGCTTGCTATATGTCGAGTCCTAGGGAATCCACAGTATTTCATCACTTTTACATGCAATGTCAATTGGCCAGAAATTAAACGCCATATGAAAAGGTATCCAGAGCTTAACCAATCAGATAGAGCTGATGTTGTGGATCGTGTTTTTGAACAAAAGGTAGAACATTTCTTAACAGCGCTCAAGGAACAGCACATATTTGGTCGCTGTACTGCAGGTATCCAATTGTTTGCTTCCATTATGCCACTAACACATTCCTATGTCATTATTTAAAAATTAAAAATTAATTTTTTTTAACTCATTTTTCTTTTCCCATATACAGTTCTGTACACAATAGAATTTCAGAAACGGGGTCTTCCACATTGCCACACACTTTTATGGCTAGATAAGAATGACAAAATCAAGAATCCTGAAGACGTCGACAGATTCATTTGTGCGGAATTACCTGACAACAAATCAGATCCAGAGGGATATAAAGTAGTTGCTGATATGATGATGCACGGTCCGTGTGGAAATGCAAAACCAACAGCTGCATGTATGCAGGAAGGAGTATGCACAAAGAACTATCCAAAAAGATATAATGAAAAGACTTATTTTGACGAAAATGGCCACATACACTATCGACGAAGGAGGACATTGTCTTACGTGCCAAGAGGTGAAGTGAAGCTGGACAACAATTATGTTGTTCCATATAACCGCTCACTTTGTCTTATGTTCCAGGCACATATTAATGTTGAATATTGTGGCTGGAGCATGTTGATAAAATATCTTTTCAAATATATTTCAAAGGGGACCGATAGAATTGCTGCAAAGATTACAAGACCCCTTGGTGATCCGGGTACATCTGCATCTGCACCTCAGATACACATAGATGAAATCAAAAGTTTTATTGACGGCAGGTTCATATGTCCACACGAAGCATGCTGGAGGATACTTGATTTTCCTATACATCATAGAGAGCCGGCTGTGCAGATACTTGCAGTTCATCTTAAAGATATGCAGACAATAACATTTCGCGAAAAAGAACCATTGGGAGCTATTCTAAACGACGATGGGAGAAAACGTACAACGCTTACAGAATGGTTTACATATAATTCATTATTCGAAGATGGTCGCCACCTAACATATTTAGACTTTCCCTCTGAATATGTGTGGTATGAAGACAACAAAGCATGGAGACGGCGAATTATCAAAACAAAATACGTGATTGGCAGATTAGTGTATGTCTATCCTGCTGCAGGAGAGCTATTCTACTTTCGCATGCTGCTTGCTCATCAAAAAGGTTGTCAATCATTCAGAGACGTGCGGACCGTTAACAAGAAAATATTGCCAACATACAGGGCGGCATGCCAAGCTATGGGTCTGCTTGACGACGACAAAGAATGGGATACAGCACTATAAGAGACGACGTTCTCAGCATCATCAGCGCAGTTACGTACCCTTTTTTCCCATATTCTGATGTACTGCGAGGTTGCAGACCCTTTACAGCTTTGGGAAAAACACTGGTATTCTATGGGAGATGATATTCCAACAAAGGCTTCAAAAACAAGTGGCGTCAGAAACCTCTACGTAAATGATCCAGAGCTAAAATACTATATTCTTTACGAATTAGAAATAATATTGAACAATTGTTCAAGGTCAATCAAAGAATTTGGATTCTCATTACCTCCACACCATATGCTAGACGATCTACACAACAGGCTGCTGATGGAAGAAAAGAATTACAACCGTGAACAGTTGAAACAAGAAGTTGATATCTTAGTTGTGAAATTGAATGCTGAACAACGACAGATTTATGATCTCATAATTAATGCATGCAGTCAAAACAAGCAGGAGTTGGTTTTTATCTATGGTCATGGAGGTACAGGTAAGACTTTTCTATGGAAAACAATTGTTAATAAACTTCGATCAGAAGGAAAAGTAGTATTGACGGTTGCATCTTCAGGTATCGCCTCTCTGCTCTTGCCATCCGGACGTACTGCGCACTCAAGGTTTAAAATACCCTTAGAATTAACCGATGAATCAATGTGTAACATTAAAAAGAATACAATCATGTCAAAGCTTCTTAAAGAAACTGAGCTAATTGTATGGGATGAAGCGCCGATGAATGACCGACGTTGTTTTGAAACACTTGATAGGACTCTACGAGATATTCTCAGCAAACCAGATAAAGTGTTTGGTGGCAAACCAGTTATTTTAGGAGGCGATTTCAGGCAGACACTGCCCGTAAAAAAAAGGGACAAAATCGCAAATCATAAATTCATCAATTGCAAAATCATATTTGTGGCATCATTTTTAAGTTTTCAGTCTTAGACAAAATATGAGAGTTATGCAAACAGACCTTGATGAAAGCACACGCAAAGAAATAGATCGGTTCTCATCGTGGTTACTTGATATAGGGGATGGTAAGGTCGGTGAACATGACACTGAAGATCCACAAGACGTTAAATGGGTTCCAATTCCACCAGAGTACCGGATACACGACGACGAAAACAGCCTTCAGTCGCTCATTGATTTTATTTACGACGAAGAAAGTTTACAGAATCCAAGTGCAGATGTCCTGCAGAAAAAGGCTATCGTGTGTCCTAAAAATGCGACTGCAGATACCATAAATGAAAAAATATTATCACAGATACAAGGAGAGACAACAGTTTACATGAGTTCGGACGAAGCAATTCCGCTTGGAAAAGATGGTGCTGCAACTGAGATGTTATATCCACCAGAATACTTAAACACATTCAGATTCCCAGGTCTACCACCAAATAGTCTCCAATTAAAACCCGGTGTCCCTATCATGTTGCTTCGAAATGTAAATATGGGAGGTGGCCTCTGCAACGGTACAAGAATGATTGTAAAAAACCTCATGTCAAAACTCATTGAAGCAGAAATTATTACAGGAACAAGAATAGGCGAAAAAGTTTATATTTCAAGAATCCCATTGACCCACAGAGATCCGAATTACCCTTTCATTTTCAAGCGAAAACAGTTTCCAGTTAAAGTTTGCTACGCTATGACAATCAACAAGAGTCAAGGGCAATCTTTAAGCAAAATTGGAATATATCTTCCTGAACTGGTGTTTAGTCATGGGCAACTATACGTTGCATTATCAAGAGCAACATCACCTTACGGGTTAAAAGTCCTTTTGCCCAATCAAAATGTAAAATCACCGCATGTTACAAAAAACATAGTCTATAAAGAATTCTTAGATAACATCTTACAAAAAAAAGGTGCACATTTTTACTTTATATACATATGCTTTTGACCTATTTGTTTGAGTAATATGTACAATTTTACCTGTTGCATATTGTCTTCCTAAATTAGCTATTGCATTTACATTCACCTAATGTTGCATTATCATTTATATGTCACCATGCAGCTTGCCAAATGATTATAAAATTATTATTTTGAAACAGCTTAACATTAACAATATGTTTTATTTTATTTTTCTTTTTTTTGTGGTATATGCAGGACGATGAATAGTTCAATAAAAGAACTACGACCAAGGGACAGAGATAAGATCATAGAAGCAAAAGTCTATCGGGCTTGGATAGCTCGAGACCCTCCAGACACTACAGAAAAAGGTTTCCGTGCTATTTTAATAGACAGAGAGGTACATTAAACTTTTGAAAAAAAAAAGGTATTTTAACATTCATATTAGTATGAATATAAAAGCATTTGTTGTATAAACAGGGTGATGCAATACAGGAAAACATGGAACCAAATGACATAAAACACTTTACAAGTATTCTTATACCTGGAAAAGCATATCGGATTTCAGTGTTCTCATGTATTCCTACCGACAATTGGCAACAGACCCTGCAAAACAAAACATCACTTTCATTTACCCGGTTTACAAAGTTTGATACTATAACTGCAGATGGATTTCCAGAGCATTATTTCGATTTCGTTTCTTACAATCAACTTCCTTACAGAGTCATAGACCCAGATGACAAAACCAAAAAGGAATATCCAGTTCTTACAGGTAAAAGCAAACAACTTAACACATTCTCCTATTCATTCATAAATAGATTAACTAACATATGTTTTAATTTTTGAAGATTACATAGGTTGCTACATCAAATCAGGAGAAAAAGAAAAGTGGGGCAATCCAAATAGAAACCAGATGGTTAATCGAAAAGTGGAGATTCAGAACTTAAAGTAAGTACCACTTAAAAAAATTTTGACACTTGAAAATTAAAAATAATTTTATTGCAAATACGACCATAAATTAACATATTTGAATAAAACAGTCGTAACTCTGTTGAATTAACACTCTGGGACGAGCTCGCCGAAACATTTAAAAAAGAGGAAATAGATGCACTGGAAAAACCGATCATTATAGCTGTTAGTTCATGTCGTGTTTCGAGATACAGAAACAACCTACAATTATCATCGACTCCGGCAAGCTACTATTACATAAATCCAAGAATTCCAGAGCTACAGCAATATCGTGCAGAGTAAGTCATAAAAAAAATATTTTTTATAAAAATAGTTGTACTAAAATTTTAACTAACAAATAATATATGTCTATAACAGGTATGCAGCATTATTCAATGTGAATCCACCATTACAGATTGTAAGAAGGCCATACCAAGATAAGGAACAAGAAAAAATGAGAAACAGGTTCCCGTTAGCTCTGTTGCTACAACAAGCCCCGCAAACCTACAGTGTACGTGACTATTAACCTTAAGTCATGTTGTATTTTTTTCATTACAATAGAATTAAGAACAGCTATGTATAAAAAAACCTAAACATGTAATACTATATCTTATACTCAAACAACAGGGTGTTCGGTTTACAAGTGAAGCAACTATCACTGGAATAAATACATCACGCGAATGGTATTACCAATCATGTACACAGTGTAGTAACAAAGCAACTAAGGAAAATGGCGAATTTGTATGCAGAATCCATGGACCTTTAGAGGCTACAACTTACAGGTAATCATTTTTTTGTTAAACGTTTGCTTATCACTTAAAACTAAAATACGATATTTTTTTATGTATACAGATACAATTTCAAGGTCTACATAACAGATGGCACAGCGACAGTCATGGTTACATTTTTCACGCCTAAAGCAGACGAATTTATGGGTATCACCTGTCCAGAATTCGTCAGTCTGCTGGATAACCCTGATCCTAAAGAAATACCAGAACAACTACAAGCCATTGTCGGAAGAAAACACATTTTCCAATTTCACTATAATACAGCTTCAAAACAAGAACCAGTAGACTTCATTTTTAACCAACTGCTTGATAAACCAGCAGAACCCAAATATCTTGAAGACCAACCATCAGGTAATCATATATATATGTATATATGTATGTGTGTATATATATATATATATATATATATATATATATATATATATATATATATATATATATATATATATATACCATCTACTATTATCCTAAAATACATAAACAAAAAAAAATTGGTTACTGAATGTTTAAAACTATGTTATTAACAGGTTCTGCATCAACATACCAACAAGACACAACAACTGAAAAAATAAAATCATCTGAAGGTAAAAAAAAAAGGGTACAAAAAAATAATGGCTACACTAATATTATACCAACCTGCACATACCATCAACCATTTACTTATATGTCTTCTTTTCTAACAGATACACCAACAAGAGTTTTTGATCCATCAACGCTCCTCCTCTCTGATCCATTGGAAAACGTTGCAGTATCTGCAGATACAATAACACCACAACAACAACCTTCAGAAGGTAATATATTTATAACATTTAACATTCAATATTTAAAAAAAATAATCACAAATCAATTACGACTTTATTAAATGTTAATATGTATTTATGGTTATTGTTACAGAAATAGCAACACCAATGTCAACAACATCAGTTATGCAAACCAGATAAAAAACAGAAGCGTTGGCTGAAGCTAGCAGGAAAACAGCTAAGAGGCCTCTTTTCACAGACGAAACGTCTGAAAGCAAAAAAAAGAAGACTTAAAATGCAACATGCATTTTAACCAGACGGTCTTCGCACAAAGTGGATGTTCACAAACTGCATTTTAAAAATCCATCTTTATGTAAATACAAATAAAATCTACTACGCCTTAGACGTTACAACTTTTGTAAAAAAACTAGAAGCACTACCCCTACATATGCTATGTTTCTACTACTATGGATCGAATGTGTAGACCCATATACTGTGTTAAAAGTGCATCTTTATGGCAAGTCACAATTCTACATAATAGTTAGTCCACAAAATGAACCTCATATCCTAAAGTTTACACTACACATTAACCATGTATATCTAATACTAAAATTAACAAACCCTAAACCAACTTGGTGCAAAACATAACTTCAATGTTCTATTTTGACACTACACATTAACTGTCTATGCTCAATACCAACATTAATAAGTTTTAAAGCAAATTAAACAACATAATGTCCAATGAAGCTTTATCCCAGTTACCATCACACATAAATTTATACCATCTATTTATACAATCAAATACCCCTAAAATAGTGCAAACGAAAATAGAAAAGATTCTATACACTATCATATACAGATAATTGAATACCTTGATTAACTTCAAAAACATTCGATAAGGTTGATATTGAAAAGCGCTATCAAGTGAACACTAGTTCTCTGGAACCAGTCATACGAAAAAGGAAAAAGATAAGAGGAAAAGAGATAAGATAAAATATATAAGCAACCTATAAAGACAGAAAAAAAAAAAAAAAAAAAAAAAAAAAAAGAAGAACGAAGTGAAGGAAAGACTATGCATTGGACCATACATAAAAATCTAAATTTTTTCAAAAATATGCCCAACAAATTAGGAAAGCCCAATACCTTTTACCAAACTAAATTAAAAAAAAATACATTTACACATTTGCTATACAAGGCGAGTACCCGCGCCTAGCGGCAGCTGTTTCTAGCGTCAGATAATTAATGATTTGTGATATTGTGGTGAGTGTTTTGTGTAGCGTTTAAAATAGAACGTAAACCGATGAAAATGCAATTGCAAACGGTTGTACTATACGATAATTAAAGTCTAGACAAAATTTTAACATCTATCAAACAACATATAAAATCATTTAATGAAAATGAAAGTAAACATTACATCAGTTATAGGATAAAAACTAACAACACACGTTACTTGTCGCGTAAAAACTAACAAGGATGGGATTAATGGTGACCAAATTTAGCGTGAATATGATTAGTACAAAATAAAATAAAAATTGGCTAATTTTGGCTATTTTGTAAAAGATTTGGGCACATTTAGCACCATCTTTTTTTTTGAAATGAGCATATTTAGCCTATTGAAAAGTTAAATGTGCACTAACGGGCACATATTTTCTCATAATTGTAAAACATTATAATCGTTTTTGAAGAAAAACTTATAGATAATATATTTATATAGCAACAGATCGTTTTGTGTTAAAAAAAAAGTTTATGGGTTCTAAACGAAAAATAATAAAAGTTTGAAGATTTGGGGATTAAACATAACGTTTTGAAACCCGGTTCGACCCGGGTGGTTCAACCGGTTGATTTAAACCGAGTCAATATGACAGGTTGGGTCAAAACGGGTCAAATTAAACAGGGTCAACCCACCGGGTTTGAAGCGTACTGGGTCAACCCGGTTTTCGATATGTGTTAATAGTTTCAAATAATTTTACTTTGTTTACATACTAATTTTACTTTTTACTTTTTGGTTTTTCCTTTATATATAATACTAGCTTATAAGACCCGTTGACACCGGGTTATTTTTAAAAAAAATAGATAAATGAGATGATAATAAAAGTAATAAGATGAAAAAAAATGTTTCAAAAAGATGAAAAATTAGTATGTAAACAAAATAAGAAAAATAATGAAAGAAAACAAATAGTGAATCTGTTATTTATTAATATGAAGTCATAAGTAAAACATTTGTGTGAATTACAATAAACATGTAAAAAACAAATTCGTATCACATTAAGTGAATATCCGAACATACCTGTTGATAACTGATCAAAGACCGTGAAGAACCTCTTTATATACTACATTTGTAGTAGTCTTCAATAAATTACTATCGGCATCAGAAATAACAACCTTCAAACCCTTTTTGCTTTTTACGCGTTAAAGAGCCACATATAAAAATGCCGAATGAAAAGTTTAATATGGACCGTACAGGAAGTAGATCCACTTCTGCTTATCAAAAAACAATCATCTAAAAAATAACAATTCATCTAAAAAATACCAAATAAAAAGTTTAATATGGACCATATAGGAAGTAGATCCAGTCCTGCTCATCAAAAACAATCATTTAAAAAATAACAATTCATCTAAAAAATGCCAAATAAAAAGTTTAATATGGAACATTTAGAAAGTAGATCAAGTTCTGCTCATCAAAAAACAATCATCTATAAAATAACAATTCATCTAAAAAATGCCAAATAAAAAGTTTAATATATACCATATAGGAGTAGATCCAATCCTACTCATAAAAAATAATCATCTTAAAAATAACAATTAATCTAAAAAATGCCAAATAAAAAGTTTAATATTGACCATATAGGAAGTAGATCCAGTTCTGATCATCAAAAAACAATCATCTATAAAATAACAATTAATTTAAAAAATGCCAAATAAAAAGTTTAATATATACCATATAGGAAGTAGATCCAGTCCTACTCATAAAAAACAATCATCTTAAAAATAACAATTAATCTAAAAAATGCAAAATAAAAAGTTTAATATGGACCGTACAGGAAATAGATCCAGTTCTGCTTATCAAAAAACAATCATCTAAAAAATAACAATTCATCTAAAAAATGCCAAATAAAAAGTTTAATATGGACCGTACAGGAAGTAGATCCAGTCCTGCTCATCAAAAACAATCATTTAAAAAATAACAATTCATCTAAAAAATGCCAAATAAAAAATTTAATATGGAACATTAAGAAAGTAGATCCAATTCTGCTCATCAAAAAACAATCATCTAAAAAATAACAATTCATATAAAAAATGTCAAATAAAAAGTTTAATATATACCATATAGAAAGTAGATCCAGTCATACTCATAAAAAACAATCATCTTAAAAATAACAATTAATCTAAAAAATGCCAAATAAAAAGTTTAATATGGACCATATAGGAAATAAATCCAGTTCTGATCAGCAAAAAACAATCATCTATAAAATAACAATTCATCTAAAACATGTCAAATAAAAAGTTTAATATAGACCATATAGGAAGTAGATCCAGTCCTACTCATAAAAAACAATCATCTTAAAAATAACAATTAATCTAAAAAATGTCAAATAAAAAGTTTAATACATACCATATAGGAAGTAGATCCAGTCCTACTCATAAAAAACAATCATTTTAAAAATAACAATTAATCTAAAAAATGCCAAATAAAAAGTTTAATATAGACTATATAGAAAGTAGATCCAGTTCTGCTCATCAAAAAACAATCATCTAAAAAATACCAAATAAAAAGTTTAATATAGACCTTATATGAAGTAGATCCAGTTCTGCTCATCAAAAAACAATCATTTAAAAAATAACAATTAATCTAAAAAATGTCAAATAAAAAGTTTAATATGTACCATATAGGAAGTAGATCCAGTTCTGCTTATAAAAAATAATCATCTAAAAAATAACAATTCATCTAAACAATGACAAATAAAAAGTTTAATATAGACCATATAGGAAGTAGATCCAGTCCTGCTCATAAAAAACAATTATCTAAAAAATAACAATTCATCTAAAAAATGCCAAATAAAAAGTTTAATATAGACCTTATAGGAATTAGATCCAGTTCTGCTCATCAAAAAATAATCATCTAAAAAATAACAATTCATCTAAAAAAATGCCAAATAAAAAGTTTAATATAGAGCATATAGGAAGTAGATCCAGTTCTGCTTATAAAAAACAATCATCTAAAAAATAACAATTCATCTAAAAAATGCCAAATAAAAAGTTTAATATGGACCATATAGGAAGTAGATCCAGTTCTGCTTATCAAAAAACAATCATCTAAAAAATAACAATTCATCTAAAAAATGCCAAATAAAAAGAATAATATGGACCATATAGTAAGTAAATCCAGTCCTGCTCATAAAAAACAATCATCTAAAAAATAACAATTTATTTAAAAAATGCCAAATAAAAAGTTTAATACGGACCATATAAGAAGTAGATACAGTTCTGCTCATCAAAAACAATAATCTAAAAAATAACAATTCATCTAAAAAATGCCAAATAAAAAATTTAATATGGACCATATAGGAAGTAGATTCAGTTCTGCTCATAAAAAACAATCATCTAAAAAATAACAATTCATCTAAAAAATGCCAAATAAAAAATTTAATACGGACCATATAGGAAGTAGATCCAGTCTTGCTCATAAAAAACAATCATATAAAAAATGCCAAATAAAAAGTTTAATATGGACCATATAGGAAGTAGATCCAGTTCTGCTTATAAAAAACAATCATCTAAAAAATAACAATTCATCTAAAAAATGCCAAATAAAAAGTTTAATATGGATCATATAAAAAGTAGATCCAGTTCTGCTAATCAAAAATAATCATCTAAAAAATAACAATTCATCTAAAAAATGACAAAGAAAAAGTTTAATATGGACTATATTGAAAGTAGATCCAGTTCTGCTCATCAAAAACAATCATCTAAAAAATAACAATTCATCTAAAAAATGCCAAATAAAAAGTTTAATATAGATCATATAGGAAGTAGATCCTGTTCTGTTCATCAAAAACAATAATCTAAAAAATAACAATTCATCTAAAAAAATGCCAAAGAAAAAGTTTAATATGAACCATACAAGAAGTAGATTCAGTCCTGCTCATAAAAAACAATCATATAAAAAATAACAAATCATCCTAAAAAATGCAAAATAAAAAATTTAATATGGACCATATAGGAAGTAGATCGAGTTCTGCTCATAAAAAACAATCATCTTAAAAATAACAATTAATCTAAAAAATGCCAAATAAAAAATATAATATGAACCATATAGGAAGTAGATTCAGTCCTGCTCATAAAAAACAATCATATAAAAAATAACAATTCATCTAAAAAATGCTAAATAAAAAATTTAATATGGACCATATAGGAAGTAGATCCAGTTCTGTTTATAAAAAACAATCATCTAAAAAATAACAATTTATCTAAAAAATGCCAAATAAAAAATTTAATATGAACCATATAGGAAGTAGATCCTTGCATGTTCTTAAAAAACAATTATCTAAAAAATAACAATTCATCTAAAAAAGGACAAATAAAAAGTTTGATATGGACCATATAAGAAGTAGATATTTGTCTGCTCATCAAAAACAATCATCTTCATATTAACAATGATTAATTTCAAAAGGGAGTATAAAGTTATAGGTTTGGTCATCTCTTTACTTCTATCGCTTTTGAATAAACTACGTAACTCAAAATCATTAAATTATCTTAACACCAAACACTCTATCTAGTTCACGGGGTGTTTGGATATGCATTTTCATAGTGAATATTGCAGCTTTAAGAATCAAATGTTTAGAAGTTGCTAAGTTAGTTTACATTAGACTTCAATGATTGGTTTTCTTTAGAGGTGGCAAAACGGGCGGGCCGGGCGGGCACGGGCTAGAATGGGCACGGGCTTAAACGGGCACGGGCTAAACGGGCACGGGTCAAACGGGCACATGTTATACAAATCACTTAATAAAAGACTTAAAACGACGAAATAAATTTCTTAAATGTAATATCTTATTAATATTAAAAAAACTTAAATATATTATATAAAAAAAAACTCTTTAAAACGATCGTAATGTTTTACAATTGAGGGGGGAAAATGTGCCCGTTAGTGCCCATCTATGTCTTCAATGGGCTATATGTGCCCATTTCAAAAAAAGGAGGGGCTAAATGTGCCAAAATCTTTTAAAAATGTGCCCATTTAGCCCATCTTTTTGCTTTTGGGCACATTTTGCCACCTCTAGTTTTCTTACATCAACTTCTAAAAATGGCAAAGAAAAAGTTTAACATGAACCATATAGGAAGTAGATTCAGTCCTGCTCATCAAAAACAATCATTTAAAAAATAACAATTCATCTAAAAAATGCCAAATAAAAAATTTAATATGGACCATATAGGAAGTAGATTCAGTTCTGCTAATAAAAAACAATCATCTAAAAAATGCTAAATAAAAAGTTTAATATGGACTGTATAGGATGTAGATCCAGTTCCGCTCATAAAAAACAATCATCTAAAAAATAACATTTCATTTAAAAAATGCCAAAGAAAAAGTTTAATATGGACCATATAGGAAGTAGATCCAGTTCTGCTCATAAAAAACAATCATTTAAAAAATGACAAATAAAAAGTTTAATATGGACCATATAGGAAGTAGATCTAGTTCTGCTCATAAAAAACAATCATCTAAAAAATAACAATACATCTAAAAAATGTCAAAGAAAAAGTTTAATATGGACCATATAGGAAGTAGATCCAGTCCTGCTCATCAAAAACAATCATCTAAAAAATAACAATTCATCTTAAAAATGCCAAATAAAAAATTTAATATGAACCATATAGGAAGTAGATCCAGTTCTGCTTATCAAAAACGATGTAAGGTCTATTTTTTTAAAGAATAAATTAATAAACAACAACGAACATAAAGAGGTTGCATTATTTTCTGAAAGGAATAATAAGCAATAGGTCAATGATACGATAAACAATTTGGTTTGTAACTATTTGAAATAATACATGTGTGTGTATCGTCTCGCCGAACTGGTAGATAGTATTGTAGAGCAAAGGTATGCAGTAAACGTCAACCATTTGAGTAGTTTATGTTCATTCCGTGAACACCTAAAAATTAATTTAAAAAACAAAAGGCAAACTAAAAGAAAGTTGTTGATAAGAGTATATGTAAAGTTAAAAAAAGGTATAAAACATGTCATTTATATAGTTGTGTGTACCTGTTGAATCACGGGTATCTTTAAATGAATTATTCATTACAGAGTTACGTGTATAAAAAATTAACAACCAAACAACGAATATAAACAATTTGATTTGTAATTATTAACAAAATAAATGTACATGTATTGTTTCTCTAACCAATAGGTAACAAAAAAAATTAAACTGTAATCCAAGTACAACATATTATACTATGGTGTTTCTACTTTATCTCTATACAAATTAACTGAAGCATTGGTTAGTCTAAAGAATATTTATTAAATACCTATACAAACCGTTTCACCAAATGTAGTTTTAGTGCCCATGACAGTCAATGTTAAAATATTTCCATTGACCATTGATAAATTGATACTAATCGAGGGTGCGTTTGGTTTGGGCCTATGGGAATGAAGTGATGACTATGGGTATGATATATGTTGTTTGTTTTTTGTTAATTGGTATGGTGAAATCCATAAATTGTTTATACATCAAAGGAGGCAAAAGAGCAAGGTATGAGTCTATCATAGTTAAGGGGCCCACCACTACTATCAAACTCATACCAATTGTGATTTCTATCATCATACCAAACGGCCATTTGTTAAAAATGGGAATCGAGACTCGACTTAGAGGTAAATTTTTTGAAATCATAGACGTTGAAAAAAATCTTGATACAGAAGGTGAATGAGGAGAATGTTGAAAATGTATGGATTTAAATGTCCATAAGACATGCAAAACTGTTAACTTTGTGTCAAGAAAGGTGCTTGTGGACTTTCTAAAGTCAAAGACATTCCATTTTTAGCTTCAAATTGGAAAACTAAAGATTTTACCCATTTGGTATCAATTGTAATAAAATAAATTCTGCGAAACCACTAAAATTATCAAACCACATAAACTCTCCGAATACTTGATTTTTGATTTTTTTTTTCAATTTCTTGAGTACTTAAGTTAATCTTCAAATTAACTTTGCATAATTTCCAAAACAGTTTAGCATAATTTTGATATGATTTTCAAATTAGGCACTCTTTTATATATTTTGTATAAATAATGTACTTTTTATGGTTTTGCGACTCTTTTTGAAATTTAATAATGACTATGTTGTCCTCAAAAGTCAATCATCTATAAATTGACTAAGAATTTCTTTACAATGCAGATTCTTGCAGAGATTAGACCATACTTGGTTGGCACAGGTGGTGTAATTCTTGAGTTTGTATAGATCAAGGACTATGCGGTTATGGTTCGGCTTAGTGGCCCTGCAGACGGGGTGATGTTAGTTCGTATTGCATTGACACATAAACTAAAAGAAAAAATACCCATTATTGCATATGTTCAATTAATATAGTAAAGAAAACAGCATAAGAACAACACACTTCTTATTGTATACCAACAAATGAACTATACCATTTTTTCGAAATTACAAAAAAAGATTTCGTCATGTCCAATGAATTACTTTCTTTCTGTCTTCTTTATAACCATACTATGAAGAGTTAATTCAGTTTGTTAATAGACATATAGCATAAGTAACTTTATTGATTCTCAATTTATTTTCACAAAAAGGGAATTGCCCAAAAAAGGCCAACCCCCATCTGTAGTCACATTTTGCGGCCAAAAGGATAGAATTCAGAATTTCTGGACATCAATACACCAGATCTTTTACAATGTCTTTTGGTTTCTACCTTACCGAGTTAAAAGTCAGAATGCACACAATAATCCAAGGACAATATATATCAAATTCATGATATAAATTATGAAACCAACATAAAGAACTTCTTGTCGTATCAATTAAAATTATTTGAAAATAGCTTCATGATCAAAACACAATGTAACTTCAAAGAAGCACACCATACAGTAACAACCAAAATCTAATGCTAAGCTATTCATCATAAGTTTTAACAATTGATCCAACATGAATCTTTCTTAACAGAAATCTGGTAATGCCACAGTGCCACCCAATCTTGCCCACAAAACTGGTGAGCATGTGTGAGTCAAATCTTCAAGTTTTCTACGGCTGCAAATCAACGTAACTGTTAGTTCATCAAAATAAAATTAGTCTACCTTTGACAGGCTGTTCATCATGTGGCTTCATTTCCGGAAAAAGGAGAACTTCTTGTTTACGATAAAGAAGAATAAAGTTAAGCGCTTGAGCACCCGAAAAAATTATAATAAATGAAGATAATATTACAGAAATTTAAAACATATATATACAAACCTTAATATTTTGTGAATCGGTGAGCAACATGGTGATTTTGTCAATGCCCAACCCCCAGCCACCAGTTGGTGGCAACCCATATTCAAGAACTTTGTGATAATAAGCTTAAACTGCATACACCAAAATTATGTTTGACAAAAGAAACCCATAACCGAATCCCTTTTTATCCACCCTTCACCAACATGTAAACCCAGATTATTTTTTGTTAGATCAAGTTGCTGCAAAGAGAACTAAGAAAAAAAATTATTATATGCACAATGGGAGTGATCCGCACCTTTCTAATGTGAGTGAAGGGTTGTATAAAAGTTGTCTATACTTTGTTGTTTGCATTATGATTGGTCAAATGATGATTCAAAGGCAATATGAATTGCAAACTCTTAAATCATTATCAAAACGTTCACTGAAATATCCTGTAGCCACTAAACAGCCCCAAGCACTCCAAACTTACCAACAATGCCTCGTCCTTTTCCATGACCAGCAACTAACAAAAAATGAATAAAAAAGAAAAAGCAGAAATGTCGAAAATATTCAAAGTTTAAATTTCCATTTTTTTACTCTTACCAGATAAAAAAAATGTAAAAGTCAGCAGAAATCACCAATATCAAATGACGTTTGTGGTTAATGCTAAAATCATGGACCTTCACATTTGAGGCATCCTTATGGAATCATAATGGCGATGGTACAAAGTATCTTTTACACAGCATCACTCCAAACACATAATCCCTCGGACATCAACTCCTGCATAAATGTCTTACCCGGATTAAATTAGTTGCAACTAAAATAGGTTTTTATAATAAAATTTGCTGAGACTTAGAAACTTAAGGTAAAAAAAAACTTACCCAGTTCCAAGACATGGGTAACATGATAACGCTCGATCCTTTTTAGCAACAATCATCTAAACAAAGCTTATAACATGATATGTTTTACCCTTTCCTGTTGGTCGCACAACTTGTATGCAGAAGTGCCCGTAACATCCTCATCAGACATAACAAAGCTTATAACCGGTCTCGTCTTGGGCGTTCAAATGAATACAGAATCTAATAAAAGACAGAGAAGGATTTTAGAAAATTGGTACTTACTTTAGCTTGAGTATATATCAAAAGGTACATATTGATAAGCTGGAAAATGATAAGCAGTCGAGAGTCCAAACACCCCTTAATCGTAATGGCATAATCGCTTATAACCCGCCTATCCTATACAACATCCAAACATCAAAATCCTATATTCACAAAACAACTTAAATAGGCTTTAAAGGGCATATTTGATATATAAATTGTTCATATAATGGTTGAGGAGCTCCTATTTGATAAAGAAAAACTGAACTCCAATGACATTAAGTTATCGCCTATAAGTGGACCTTTTTTAGTTGAAATTACTTGTTTTTTTTCCCATTTGAAAAAAGATATTACCCAACTCTCCACATTCATTTGTAAGCCTTGTTAATTTGGTTTAGTAAAAATAGACAAACCTGGGCACATTATAAGCCACCCGGGTCATCAATTTTTGTTGAGCATGTGTTCAGTATGTTCTTTAAGCGTTGAGTATGTTCGTTCAGATTGTGTTCATTCAGCAACCATAAATGTATTCTCATTATGAGCTACAATAACAGGCTGCTCCTTGAGACGTTGAGCTACAACCTGAACTACCTTTTTAAACTCTACAAAGAACGTGTCATGAGAAGCAGGCTGCACTTGATCTACACCACATGCATATATTGGCGGTGCTATGATGTTACATGTAACCTGCACAATGGAAAACATGTTGATGCTAATGCAAATCAGAGGCCACAACAGATCACACATTAAGCTACCAAACTAATAAAAATATATATAGCAAACTGAAAACATCAAAGCATGGAAAACCAACTAAACTCGAGTCACAAAACGTCAACTTGTGAACATACAAAAAGTATAAGCCTGTTTCAAACTCAATTCCACAATAATATGAGAACTAAATTAACCCAATGTAGATAGATAGATGACCAAAGATGTATATGCTAAATTGATCAATACCTTAAACTTTACACACAACAAAAGTGTTGGTCAATCATGATTGTCAATTATATTAGAACTACAATCCCACTCCATATCCCTATAATCCAACTTAAATGATATAATCCAATTATATTAGAACTAAAATTATATTAAAACTTACACTATAATCCAACTCCATATCCCTGGGTCTTGCCATTTTTAATTTTTAAAGAAATATAAAGACTTTATACTCTACTCTATCAATATGTGAAAGATGGAAAATACACAAATAGGGTCATGACTCAGAACATGCCAGGTTGACCCGAAACACTATACATCCAAAACATAGTCTTTTTAATGGGATAGTTGGGAGGTTCTGAGAATTAGTTAAATACTGACCTGGTGACTTAAGCCAATCGATGAATCGTGTTATGCCATGTGTTTCAACCACAAATTTTAGTTGATGCACACCCGTTAACTAATTCTTTTTATGCAGTACCTGATTGACTTGATGCATGTCACACCCCCAAATTACCTGTTTTGCAGCGGAATGGAATTCCTGGGGATAGACTGTCATAGCACCACAATCACAGTTATATTGAACGACCTAAAGTGTCGTTTGAAAAGAACATCGTTTGATTTAATAAAACAATCAGAGTTTACAAAGTATAGGTCCCAAATGTTTATAAAGTTTGCGGAAATATAAATATATTACAAGTCCAAACGATGGTTTTGAAAGAAAGTGCCAGAATGTACAATAATGTAAGTCGACGCCGCGACTAAAAAGGGGTTCCTTAACCATGTCATGATGATAATGCCTTAGTTACCTGAAAATACATTGCTAAAACGGGTCAACAATAATGTTGGTGAGAAATCATAGGTTTAAGTAAATGTTTTATACGACTACGCAAGTATAGACCAGGTATGACAATCATGTCACATAAAAATGTTACTGGTATGACAATCATGTCACATAAAAATGTTACAATTGCTTAAGCGCATGATACCGAAGCTCCGACTGATGTTCGCCCCAACAGAGTGTCTTGCCAAACAACTCTAATAATGTTTATGAATGAAATGCATCTGTATGACTAGTTGGGATTCACCAACCCGGATGGAGGTGTCACCCTCGATAGATCTATCCACTCACACACGCTTCTAGAAAATTAACGGCTCATGCATTGAAATGGGGACATTTAACTGGCAACGTGGTAACTCAAGCAATGTAAATGAATTTAATATACTTGGTATCGTAATAAAAATGATGTGCAATGTATTCTCCCCCGTAGGTTTGAAATAATGTATAAACTTGTAAAACGGGGCTATGAAAACTCACTTGGTAAACTGGAATGATGACAAGAGTGAGTACACTGAGGTATAACGGGATGCTTTAATCGGGACCTATTACGAATGATATGATATGTAATGAGTTTCAATGTAATGTTATGCATGCATTTCGTATGTTATTTATACCATTTGCGAGTTTTGAAAATAATACTTATCGTCGAAAAATACTCTTTTGACGTCTTGACCATTCTTAAATCACTTTACAAGTTTTTACGTCAAAATGTCATCCTACAATGGTTTCGTAATGATTTATGGTGAAATTTTCACTTTTCGTCGTAAAATAAAGTCGTCGGAAATTTCATGAAAGTGACAAAAATGGCTTCGAAAACTAGTCGTAAAATGGTGTACGTCGAACGTTAGGAAACGAACTCGACGGTTTTGGAAAGTTTGTATCAAAATCTAAAAGTTTCAGTTCAGGAGTTTTCGACATAAAGGTCTCGAACATAAAGATAATAAGGGTTAAAGATGGTGATTTTGTCCAAAATGTTGTTTAAAAATGAGTTTCGGCCAATTTTAAGCATCCGTAAATAATTTATTACAACTCCGCTATACAAACGGTCGATCGTTTTGAAAAATATGCTTGGTGATCTCGATTTTATTAGAAGACATCTCGTTACAAAAAGTTCCACATCATAGTTAAAAACAGCCCTCAACATGGTCGTTTTAGTTACCGTAACACTTGTCTCGTAAAAATAATATAGTTTTTCTGAAAATAATAGTTACGGCAATTTTATGAAAACGTGCATATCTTAGTCGTTTCAAATCCGTTTTCTACGTATAATACGTCCTTAGCTTCGTATCAAAGTATACTAATATATTTTTGACAAGTCGAAATAATTTATGAAGCTTAAGGCTCGTTTTTGACTCGTACAAAACAAAAACTCTTTGCTGAAATTTCAGAAAAATATATATTTCGTCGTCAAACTTTAAAAATTCATAACTTCTTCGTTATAACTCCGTTTTTATCCGTTCAAGCGGCCACGGATTCGTTTTAAAGTATATTTTCTAAATATCAAGGCCAAAATTTCATGCCTACTGTCGGATTTTCCAGAAAATCAAAATAGGGACAGAACACTTTTATAACTTATCGAAAATAGTTTTTCTCGTACTAAACCTATTCTAATCCCTTCAAATCAACTCCAAAGCTAATCTAATCCTACCATACACCTTCTTAGGGTGTCATGGGTTCCTAAACATCATCAAGACCAATAACTAACAAGGGAATAATTATAGGATGACCTTTATATATATATAACTCTAAAAATCATGTAAAAATGGTATAAATCAACATAAGTCTTGCATGTTTGCTCCAAAAATGAAGAGATACTTATGAAATGAAAAGGAAAGATGAAAAATAGTAAATGATATGCTTACAAGTTAATATGATGAGGTGCAAAGAACAAGGTTTATCCTAAACACTCTAGGTTTTTATTTCAAAACCTTATAAAGAGTGTTATCTAGATTGTGTTTATGCTTGAACTTGAAAAAAAATGATGATCCCTTGAAAACCTCTTGATGGCCGGTTCTTAGAGGAGAGAAAAACCAAGAGAGAACTTTTGCTAACTTTGAAATTATTTGAGTATGAATGAGATACATGAATCAAGTAAGACTTTTAAGTATATGTATATATCTAAACAATCAAGAACCATTCCCACATTAATTACCACCCTCCCCCTTGGTCGGCCAAGGGGGGAGGGATGTGATAGATATTTTTTTTTCTCTCTTATATAATGTGTAAATATATACTTGTATAATTTGTAAGAAAAGTGTAAGTGAAATAGATTCAAGTTAAGGTAAATGGTAGTTTTTAGGTACAAGTAAATTTTTAATAAATCAAAGTAGAATGTAATGAGATAATAAAAATTGTAAAAATACATTCCTTGTAAAATTTGAGTGATATAAAAATTTTCGTGTAGTTTTTAAGAAAAACGTCGTAATAATATAAATTTAACGATTTATATACAAAATTAATTTAAAACACTAGTTAAACTCAAAATATAGTTTTTTATAACTAAATGTAAATATAAAAATATGTCGGGATCATTTTTGGAAGTAACGGATTAAATATTCAAAATAATAACTCACGCGATAACGTTTATTTAATATAAAATTTTACGCGATTAATATGAAATGCAATGTCATGAATGAACTAACGTGATGCAAATGATGCTAATGAAATGTAGACTAAACTTAGTCCATATGAAATGTACGTGATGTTATGATCATGAATTCGCCGCTAAACCATAAAGGTTACGCGAATTTGGAACACGTAAACCTAGTTTACGATAAATGTTGAAATAGTGAAGCATGAATTGTTTCGAGAAATGACCTGAAAGTACGGGTTGTCACAATGCACACCCGTTAACAAATTTTAGTTGATGAATCAGGTACATAATTAAAAACAGCCCAAGTTAGCGCATTCATAAGTGAATGGATCCAAATGGTTCTTACATTTTCTCAATCTGTGCCCACTTGCTAATGAAGTTCGTTATCTTTCCTGTGAAATTATTGTCACGTATCCTCCTAAAAGTGTAAAAACGTAGCAAAAGTTAGGGAAAAATTGGTGAACCTTTTATGAAAGCATCCAAGTTTACAATATCTATACTCACATACACTTCAAGTTGGTAAGTTTTTCAAATGCATCAGGCAGCGATCCAGTGAAAGAATTTGAAGCTAAAACGCTGCAAATACAAATTTTACATGAATATATCTTTTTTAGGTAAAACATAAGTCAAAGGGTAAATATCAGTACAGCTTCTGCAGATTTTCCATGTTTCCAATATCAGTACAATTACTATAGTTCAAGTTACATGCAACACTCCTTTTAATTCCATGATTTCAATAGTAATTTCAGGTACCTTTTAGTGTCGAACTACGTATCCCTGGTCCTTCATATACTCGACATATTCTTCTACACATCTGATAGACCTATGTAACAATCACAATTACAATTATAAAGGTAACGATCACAATTATGCATGTAAATCCTTTTTAGTACAAAGGTGAACTTTTGTGAGACTTTTTATCTGGTTATGACTTACAATCATACAAAAGAGAAACATAATTTTATTGTTTTAAAAAATTATAGATTATCATCAACATCCACCAGTTTTGACAGATTTGGTATAAACAAAACGCGATACATGTAGTTTTAGTAGTATGATGAAAACTTTGATAAATAAAATATTGAGAGACGCATGTACTGATCTGAATAGTTTATACTATATTTGTGCAGGGTTAATTTCATACCATTCCCCAAACCAATAAGGGAAAGCCTCCACAAGTATGTATTGTGAAGAAATCTATAGAACCGTTTCACCTTCACCTCGGGAACATTCGAGCTTTCTCCACACTAATTTGATCGATTCTATACTGTTGGTCAAGACAATACAATTGAAAGTTAGTAGAGATACAAAGATTTTGACGTAATTAAACTAATTATAAACACTAAAAAGGGTATTAGTTTTTCGTTTTGAAGTTGTCTAAGACCACGATTTGTTGACCCGTAACTGTAATAGAAGAAAAAGATCAAAGATAGCAACAATTTTTTACACGTAGCAGTAAGTCGCGTCATCGAAAAAAATCGCATAAGCAACAGCAGTAAGCCGCGTCAGGGGCCGTAGCAACCTGTGTCATCAACAGCATAACAATGGCAAACACAACTTTGTTTTGTGCATCTTGCCAAGTTCAGTGGTACAAAAGGCTTTTATAACCCGTCGTTTTCATTTGACTATAACAGCAACCGCAGATGATATACATCGCTTGTCAATATTAGGAAATGAACATACCTTGTATGCTTTATTTGCCGATATTAAAAGTTGATGTCTTGTGCCTGTGAGAGTTAATTTTTTTCGCATTTCGCAATTCCAATTCCACAAAAGGCGCTGATCAACAATAAGGTTCAATTATGAAAGAAAGATGAGAAACGGAAGAGGACGGTGCGAAGAAGTAATTTGCACCAAATCACTTGTCACAACATTCTCTTCTATTTCTCATCTTTCTTTAATCATACCTTATTATACCAATAAATTCAATGAGACATTTTATCAAAACATTTAAACAATATGTTATCAATCGAGATCCAAATAGTACCCACATTGCAATCTCCAACCAATTAATCAGTAACTTACGCGAACTATGGATTCCTATAGCAAACTAATTAGTGGGCATTTGTTTAAGCTTATACGTAGACTTATGAGCTTATCTGATCATGCTATTTTTTCGTAATCCAAGTGTCTAGTTTAGCTTAATTTATGGGCATAACGGCTTGTGAATTTAGAAAGTCGATAATCTCACTTTTTCACTTTATAAAGCATACCTATAAGCTTGTTACAGCAAGCTCTGTTGCTTTATGAAGATCATCGGGATGTTTCTGCAAATCAAAGATACAGTCAATAAGAATCTTTATTTAACGCAAAATAGTGAACCTGAAAAAATTTCTTGCAAATGGTCTGGTTGTAGCCTATAAACCAAACAAAACATAGTCAAAATCTATCTCAATCGGCTTACAAAGAAGGTCAAGCACTGGTATTGGAAAGAGCAACAAACCTGATTCAAAGCAATAACTAAAACAGTAATGATATGATTGTGTGAACCCCCTTGAAGCCGAGGGACTCAGCTTCATTTATTTTATCTTCAAATCCATACATCACCTACACATTAATACATATGTAAAAGCTAAATAGCATGACCTGAGATAAAATAATAGAATTTACATAAGTCATATAGACACACGAACTCACTCGTTCGCCTTTTTGTTGATCCCATTAGCCCCTTCCTGAAAACGATCATGGCTCCATGTGGTCCACGTAGTGACTTGTATGTCGTGCTTGGTACAACATCAGCATATTCAAAAGGAGATGGTATAACACAAGCAACAACCAACCCGCTGATGTGTGCCATGACAGATAATAGAATAACATTTTGTTTGTGGCAAACCTGTAAAAAAATGAGACAGTCAAAGATTTGAGATATCAAGACTCATCGATAAAAAGAAAAAATAGGACATTACTGCCATTTACCTTGTACATACAGGCATAATCACATACCCGAGCATATGCACTTACACCCGATACATCCCCTGCACAATCCAAACATCACAATATAGATTACTCCGAACTAACTACCTTTTTGTATCTCAAATAAGAACAATTAATTTTTTTCTAATTCAAATAATAGTACCCGTTAAGAAAAAATTTCAAACATGGGTCAATTAAGGTGATCTATTCTTTAGCGGGTCAAACAGGCATACTGAGTCAAAATCCAATCTCTGTATTACTCGATCCAACAAACATTCCTATGCCACCTTAGTATCCATAGCCTAAAGAAAAAATAACATAACTAATACCTCAAAAACTATAAGCATTACGCAAATTTTCAGAAACATACCTACTTATGCAACTCCAACTGAAACATGAAAGTTTGCACAATAAAACAAATGGACTCAAAACAAAACATAATTAAACGAAAGTGACACAGGTGGTGTTTTGGTTACAATACCTCCTATTCCATTTTCAAAAAATTATAATTGAATCCGAAAAAAATCACAAACGTATTATAATCGAATCCGATAAAAAAACGCATTAATTACCAATAAGTAAAATCCCCAATTCATATTTTTAGGGTTCTTATAAATTGATGCTTACCAGTTTTGATGCTAATTGACAACATACTAATGAGTGGCACATGGAATCACCATTTGCTGCATAATTCCCCACAAAAATCAAAGACAAAAACGAATTCATTAGTGAAATGATTAAATTTAAAAACTAAAAAAATTGAATAGATACAAATACTTACCAATCGAATGATTGCTTCACCATAACAGACATAGCAAGCCTAAGAACAAAGATCATTCAGAAATCATCCTCATTCACCTATTTTTATGTTCAATCAATCAATTAATTTTATAAATAAACCAAAATTACCTGAATCATCCTCATGCACTCCAAATGATTTTGAATATGATTGTCAAATATTTAAAGACCAAATCGTGTTCACTTTTGATCCTTTTTTTGAATCGTTGACAAATTGGTTCTATTAAAATTGATTGTTAATTGATATTGGAACTGATTTTGAATGGGTATTGAAACTAATTCTAGTGTGTTAAAATGGTGTATTGGTGGAGGGTGAATTGATACTGGAAATGATTTTGAATTGATATTGTAACGCATAATTGAAAATTTTGATGAGTTTCCAAAAAAGCAGGAGAGGAGCGTACCGAAGAAGTTTTACAACGTAAGGAGGAAGTGTCTCGGTGCTCACGTGTTCCTGCACATGATTAGTATTGTGAAGGGATGCATTGCGCTGTTGTACATTAGTGCTAAATATGGAAGTGTTTTTAATAATAAAATTTAATGCAACGCTTTATTTGGTGGTATAATATTATCATATATTATATAGTATAGATAGCAGGGTACCCGCGCGTTGCGGCGACGAGTACCCTGTGACGATTAACCGGAGAAATAGATCTCGATGAGACCTGATTCACCAGTTTGTATCGGTTTTAACGGGTCCTCTCTAGTTCGTTTCCGGATGGCTGTTATTGGTTAGCCGAACCGATGGCGACACCGGTTTTCGGTTGAACCCGTTGGTCCGGTCCGATTTTTAAAACTATATGTACTATCAACTTGTTAGCTTGTATGAAGCTTTGTGTGTTTTATTAATTTGTATAATGTGTATAATAACATGTACTTTTCATTTCAGGTGTTTTAAAAATAACATTAATTAGTGTGTTTAATTATTTTATATTTAGAATTATGTTGTAGCTTGTTTAAATTGTACATTGTGAAAATTTCATTGTACTTTTTAATAAGGGTGTTTTAATTAGTTGTTTTTAATTTTGTAGATGTGCTTTTAATTGGTTGTACAATGTGAATAAATTATTGTATTTTTAAGTAATTGGGTATTTTAATAAGAGTATTAATTACACAAATATATTTCTCTCTCATTTGACCATTTCACTTTTCCACTTTGACTGTTTTTCCATTTTATGTAGTATAGATACAACATTTTTAAACAAAAATATGAAACAAAACTATATTCTACTAAAAAAAAAAAAAAAAACAGAAAAACGTAACCAAATAGACCCGCAGCAACGCGCGGGCAACCCCGCTCGTTATATTGATCCTTTGGGATTCAACTCAAAATTATGCTCCTTTTGCTAAAACAAATATAGAAAACTTGATTTCACAGAATAATAATATACAGCTTTTAGTGAATCAGTACTATTAAACTCATCCATCCTCAATAGTAGTCTCTCAAATGGGTATCCATAAGTTATAAAATTTTGCTCAAAATGATCCATCACCAAATGTAGTAATAAAAATATGAATCAGATAACCTCCAACTAAGCAGGTTTATTCCTGAGACTTTTGCATTTTGGATCGGATTTTATCTTCTATGATGGAAACCTCCATCTCTAGTCCAAAAATGCGATTCAACGAGTGCATATTTTCAATTGTCTCGTCCAAAGATCGGCCTTCGGTTTCATCACACCTCAAATGCTGCATAGGACCATGAAGTAGCCTGTTTACAATACCCTTACTTAATTCATGTATAGCTTTCTGGTTCTTCTTAGATAACTCGGGGCCCATTTTTGCTAAGCACTTGACCACTTCACTTGTTCTGATTCTTTCAAAGTACGCGAGAAGCTTCTTGAGTGTAGGCACAGTTTCTAAAGAATCTTTCCAACCTTCAAATTTTCTCACTTCATCTGATATGATTATTTGAGCTTCTACCGCCTTGCGTAAACGGTCTTTTTTGTTAGCTTCCACAACTTCCTTGAGATCATCCACATTATAAACACGGGCTGTTTCAAGATCCGAAACACATGATTCCACGTTTCTTGGAACTGATATATCTATAAACATCCTTTGTGTTGGTCTATTACTAAGTGTCTCAACTTGTTCTTTTGTGAATAATAACATTTCAGAGGCTGTGCATGTGAAAACCACATCTGAATTTGAAGCACACAATGTTAAATCTGAGAAGGGTAGATAGACTATCTCAACATCCTTAAACTCTTCACGTATAGCGGACACTCTATCTTCAGATCTATTCACAACCACTATTTTTGTACACCCTTTTGCTATTAAATGTTTGATCACAAGTTTTCCTATTTTGCCCGCTCCAACAACCAACACATCTACGGAAGAATAGGAATGTTCTGGAAGTTTCATTTGTGCAAGTTCAACTGCAGCTGAACTGACCGAAACTGACCCGGAAGAGATATTAGTCTCGGTTCTGACCCGTTTCCCTACTGTGATTGCGTGTTTGAATAGCCCGCCTATCTTCCTATCAAACCCTGGGACACCTTGTCCTACCTTTACAACATGCTTTACTTGAGAGAGAATTTGACCTTCACCAACCACAATGGAATCGAGTCCTGAAGATACTTCAAAAAGGTATTTTGTTGCATCTTTTTCATAAAGCAAGAATTGATGTCGACGAATATCTGAAGCAGAAACACCGCTAACCTGCATTTGGAATGTGTATTCCAGAGTTTAATCATTTATGATTCCGTATATAAGATGAAGTGCATGTGCAATAGTAGTAGCTGCTTTAGTACCTTTGACATCCATTCAGTAATTTCTTTAACACCACGATGTTGGGTGCTACAACATATATCTCCATCCTGTTGCAAGTGCTAAGAACAGCGGCTTCTTCTATATGATTCAATCCACATAATTCAATAATTGCTTGAGGTAATTCTGCCTCTGGAATGGAAAGTTTCTCACGAATTTCAACTGGTGCTGTGTGAAAACTAAGCCCAACAACCATAAGACCGCTTTTTTCTTTTGTATATCCTACATCACATAGAAAAAAAAAGTATGAATATCAGAACGCATACATGTCTTTTAAATGGATATCGATTCACCGTGAAATTCTATATACCTACAAATACAACAAATTCAGTTGAAAGAAAGTATAAATACATCCCATGGACGATGAATTGATGTTATGTGAGAGCATGGTATGTTAAGAGGTATTGCCTAGTGAATTATGCGGGTTTCATCGATGGTCAGACATTCTTTTTAACTCCTTTAGGGTGTGTTTTCCCCTGTCTTAGTAAAGAAACTATGGTTTTCGAAAAGGTCATTATACTTGTATGATATCAATTTTACTAAGAGCATCCTGATTAAACAATTATAGTGAAGTTCCAAAATTTTGTGTCTTCAAATTAGTTTTTCCTTATACACATATCGCATGTAAAAACTATAACTGATAAAAAGAAGTGTGATTTAAAAAACCAATAACAGATGCTTTGATAAAATGATTCCCAACAAAAAGCTCTTCACAAATTCTTAACTTGGCATAAAAGAAAAGCAACATACAAATAACTTAATTCGACAAACCGGCTTTCAGTTTGATACAGACTTTTCAGTTTTTTAAAATAAAGTGACTACCAATTATGAAATGAATCAATTAGCTAGCTACCTTATTCATCACCTCAAGGTTAAAAGCAACTTATTTCATCCTAATGTTAACTTTTCATCTTGAAATCACTAGATGATCATCAATTTAAAATATACGATCTTTAACTATTTAGAATTTTAGATGGTGTTTAGAATTCCTTCCTTATTAGAATAATTAGCACATGTTTATATTGATCACATTTAACTTTTTAACACACCAACAATCTCACTATCCTTGCTTAGCCGAGGACATAACTATCTCACGGATACCGCTAATAAAAGGTGTGTTTGGCTAAGCTTATGAATTAGGCTTATGCTTACATTATATAAGCGGCTTATGGCTTATATATCATAAGCTCATAAGCCCTCGGTGTAATATTAATGAGGTTATAAAAGTCTTTTTATATAATATCATTATACAAGCTCACCCTGCTCAAATAAATCGTGCAGTTTGGGCTTATCAAAACACCCTTATATAAGCTCATAAGCCCACTCATATAAACTCAGACAAACACTTAGGGTATGTTTGGCGCAAGGGGCTGGGGTTGTGGCTTGAGCTGGGGATGTGGCTTGAGCTGGGGCTTATATTATAAGCCGAAACTAGAATTTTTATTTTCATAAACTTGTTTGGCAAATTAGTTTAAGTTGGGACTGATTATTATAAAATTACTAAAAAATACATATAATTAAATTAACATATGTATATATTAGATATTTTTGTGAGTAATTAAGTAATTTCGTACCAACGAGGCTTATATTTGAGGCTTATAAAAAATTTAGCCTCATTCTTTGGACTGTGCCTGGGCTTATAATTTCAAAAGCCTCCTATAAGCCTCTACGCCAAACGAGACTTATAGGGGGCATTTGAAATTGAAGTCCCATAGGCTCTTAGCCAAACACAACCTTAGTTTAGGCTTATTAACACATATAAGCTAATAAGCTCATAAGCCCATCATATAAGCTTGGCCAAACACCCCCATAATCTATAATTTATATACAAGTAATAAAAATGAGAAGAAAAAAAAAAGAAAAAAAACTGACTTTCAGCAGCAGATGTCTTAAGAAGCTCAAGTGCATTAACACTTGAGGAATTCGATACCGTTATAGATTGCGAATCCGAACCAACCTCACATCTAACATTCCCACATCTTAATCCTCCTCTAACACTTACCTGATTATAAATACTCATACGAACCCTTGATCCAACATTATTTCTCAAACAAGAAGAAAATGAAGAACCAATTGAATTAGTGGATTGAATATTAGAAATCATTTTGATAAATCAATTGAAACTAATTTTTTTATAAATCCTGGGCAAAAAAGAGGTTAAAGGATTAGTTGAAGTGGTTGTATTGTGACATCTTTGAAAAAAACAAACATTTGGATCTTTTTTATTTTAGGTTTTAAGAACAACAAGGTGGTGGTTGTGTTGTGGGATCCCACACGCGTGTTTTGTCAGAAGGGTTCAGCCTGTGAATGTCATTGTTTTGACTTTTTCATCAAGGTTGACTATCTCTTTTTTTCAAAAGATACATGTTCGACTCTCTTAGGCTGGACGCAGTAAGGGCTGTGCAATTGATTCATTTGTTGATCTATGTCGATCGTCTTTACTGTGGAGACATATGAGTGATCGATTGATTGGATGTTTTTTTATATGGGTCGTGTATGCTGATGAGGTATGATCTCCTCTGGATACTTGGGAGGAGATAATCACGATTAGTCTTTAATATCTTTAAGACAAAGCTACTCTGCAATGGAGTAGCATCTGCCCAAGAAGTATAGTTATGGAGCAGTGTCTCCTCAGGAAGTATAGTGACGGAGCAGTACCTGCTCAAGAAGCATAGTGACGGAACAGGCCCTGCATCGGAGCTAGTACACTGACATCTGACATACATAGTACAATGATGTACGAATAGCACAGACGCTTGGTCCACAACTAGCATGGAGACAACCTTGACCCCGAAGACCAAGTCTGGTGCTTATCAGCGCTGTATGTGCTGCACCTAGAAGACAAATTAGCTTCCACAAAGGGTTTTGTCATGGAGCTAATCACAGGTAGTATAAAAGGAACTGTTCACACACATGAACAGGCACCTTGAACACACACACACTCCGATACATACTTCTCTCCTCCCTTAACCTATTTTACTCACCACTTATACCAAGTATTTACTCTCACGCCGGAGCTTGGTCTCGGACTAAAAACCCGGGGCTAGCTAACGGTGTTTTCTCTTATTTCAGCCTACAAGAAGAAGGAGCTGCCGCGGAGTCTCCTGAAGCTTAGGGTTGAAGAGCATCTACGAACATTTGCTCAAACATTGGCGCCATCCGTGGGACCCTTATACCAATCTATCAGAGCTTTAAGCAATGGACGCTGGTATGGGAAGTCCTCATCCGGAGGAAGGTGAGAACTTGAACACTGGTGTCGTAGGGACTGGGAGAACTCCCCCGGGAGGACCCTCCGCTCCCTCCAGACCAACTCAGGAAGGGCCTTCTCCGGCATATGTGAAAGAAAACATTGATGTGTTAAGAACCATGATTAAGGAACTTGATAACAAAGGGAAGGAGAAGGAAACCCCTCGCAGGCTCTCATACGGAGGGTCAATAAGTGTTGAGTCGAAAAGTTCCCAAAGGAGTCCGTCGGTGGAGGAAATAAGGGGATACTCCTCCGATGGATCATCCGAGTCTGGAAGGAGCAGGTCACGGTCTGCTAGAAGGCACCGGAGGAGTGCCTGTAAGAAAATGGCTTCTTCTAAGTCTCGTTGCTCAGATAGGTCAGAGGGACGAAGCAGGTCTAAGACCAAGAGGGCCAAGTCGAAGTCTCGTCCGACAAGGGCCTCTAGGAGGAAGTCAAGTTCAGAATCGGGGTACGATACAATGTCTGAATACAGCTCAGAGGATTTGAACGCGCCTTACAAACGGCCTAAGCCTACACCGTTCACCTCTCGGATCACGCGCTTTAGGTATCATCGGAGGGCCAAGCTCCCACCAAACATTCGGGTGTACGAAGGAAACAAGGATCCGGATGATCACCTCAGCATCTTCTCCGCTTCTGCTGAACAAGTGGAGTGGCCTATGCCAGTATGGTGCAAGGTGTTTCATCAGACTTTGGGTGGCTCGGCGAGGAATTGGTTTGATAGCCTAGACCCAAAAAGTGTTGATGGGTTTGAGGAGTTAAGCCGCAAGTTTCTGGAAGAGTTCTCGCAACAGAAGAGGTACGATAAAGATCCAACAGAGATCCATGGGATCAAGCGAAAGCAAAACGAAGGACTTCAAGTGTTTGTGGATCGTTTTAAAGCAGAAAGCTCACACATCAAGGGAGTACCTCCGATACTCAGAATATTCGCGTTCATGCATGGTCACGGCCACCCAGAGTTAGCCAAGAAGCTTAATGACAAAATCCCTAAGACAGTTGATGAGATGTGGGAAAGAGTTAGAGCCTTCATCATAGGTGAGACTGCAGTCGATACCACCGAAGTCATTAAGGTTCCCCATTGGGAGAAGAGGCCCGATAGGGATGCATGGTTTGGCAGTCCAAACGGGTCTAGAAACCGAAACAACAGAAGAGGTCAAGGTCGGAGCATGAGAACTTGTGCTCCGTATGCGGGGAAGAATGGTTTCAACCCTCTAATCAAGACTCCGAAGGAGATATTGGCCATGGACAACATAAACTTTCCTCCACCTCCTCCGTTGGTTGGTACTCCAGAAAGTAAGAATATGCATAAGTTATGTGACTATCACCAGGACAGAGGCCACAACACTAACGACTGCTACCAGCTAAAGAAGCAGATTGAGGAAGTAGTGGCCTCTGGGAAATTAGCTCACTTGGTGAAGGACATCCGACAAGGAACCTCAAAGAATAGGGGAGCTGCTAAAGGAAAGGCTAAGGTCATTAGCATGGTAGAATCTTAGGGGTATCGGAAGAGACCCTATGAGAGAATGGAGAACTGGATGGATAATGAGATAACTTTCCCCTCTGTTCCTCGGTACCAGCTGGTAGATACTCCCATTATAGTGGAAGCCTTAATTGAAGGTTTCCAGGTGAGAAGAGTTTATGTAGATGGAGGCAGTTCGTCGGAGATCATGTATGAGCATTGCTTTCGAAACTTTGATTATCGAATAAGATCAAGGTTGAAAGAGTCCAGAATACCGTTAGTAGGATTCTCTGGAGAAGTCAGCTACCCGCTAGGAGTCATTGATTTGGAAGCCACTATGGGAGAGTATGGCAGGACCAGAACTGTACTGATGGAGTTCTCGGTCGTGAATAGTCCGTCTCCATATAATGTTATATTGGGAAGAACTGGGATGAGGAGTTTGGGGGCTGTAGCTTCAACCATTCATTCCATGATGAGGCTCCCCACCTCTGGAGGAGTAGCCACAATCGTAACTAACAGAGAGACACTAAGGGAATGCAGGCAGATCGAGGAGGCTCAGTGCTTCAGTCGGAATGCCCGAATACCTGGTTCAAGTCGACGACAGACAACTTCGGGAATAACGGGTCCCGGGAGCTCGTCAGTTCCGAGGGAGATACAACCTCGCGAAGAGGAACTCCATCCGCGGAGACCAGGAAAAGAACCAAGTCTGCTAGATAATGGTAAGGACCAGGCTTCCCCGAGTAATGCTAAGGCAAGAGCATCAAAATCAGAAGAAAAGGTAGTGGTGAACGATAGATACCCTGAGCAGCTCGTGACCATTGGTGGTAGCCTGTCCACAGAATGTAGAAGAGCTTTAATACAGACCCTCAGGAGGAATGCAGATGTGTTTGCATGGACTGCATCAGACATGACTGGCATCCCCCGGCCCACAACGGAGCATCGTTTGGACACTTACCCTCATGTTGAACCAAAGGTGTAGAAGAAGCGCAGTCTAGCTCCAGATAGGAGGAAAGTAGTAACATATGAGGTCAATGAATGGCTCAAAGCTGGAATCATGAAACGGGTGCAGTACCCCACTTGGGTCTCCAACCCGGTGCTAGTAAAGAAGGTAGATGGGAGCTGGAGAATGTGCATAGATTTTAAGGATCTTAACAAGGCTTGCCCCAAAGACCTTTATCCTCTCCCGGAGATTGACTGGAAGATAGAGTCTCTCATGGGATTCAAGTACAAATGCTTTCTAGATGCGTACAAGGGCTACCATCAAATCCAGATGGCCAAGAAAGATGAGGAGAAGACTGCCTTTCATACTGAGGAAGGAGTCTTTTGTTATACGAAGATGCCCTTTGGTCTAAAGAACGCGGGAGCAACATACCAGAGGCTTGTGGACCCTACATTCAAGGATCAAATTGGGGTAAACTTGGAAGCTTATGTCGATGATATGGTAATTAAAAGTCGCACAGAGCAGGATATCATTAAGGATATAGAAGAAACTTTCACTACTCTTCGGAAGATTAACATGAAACTCAACCCAAAGAAGTGCTCGTTCGGTATGGAAGAAGGGAAGTTCTTGGGGTATGTGGTTACTTCCGAAGGAATCAGGGCTAACCCTGAGAAGACAAAGGCAGTCATGGACATGCCTTCACCAAAAAACCTCAAGCAGATGCAAAGCTTAAGTGGGAAGCTGGCAGCACTCAATCGTTTCTTATCTAAATCTGCTGAAAGGTCCCTACCTTTCCTGGACACATTGAAGAATTGCAAAAACAAGAAGGATTTCAAATGGATAGAGGCTGCTGAGGCAGCATTTCTAGAAATGAAAAAACTTGTCTCTGAACTACCAACTCTTACTACCCCAATGAAGGGCGAAACCTTGATGATGTACTTATCCGATGCAGAGGAGGCGGTTAGTGCAGTGGTTCTTACGGAAAGGAATGGAAGGCAAATGCCTATACACTATGTCAGCAGATCATTGCAAGGAGCAGAGGCAAACTATGCTCCGATGGAGAAGCTCACTCTCGCATTGGTTCATGCAGCTCGAAGGCTAAGGAGATACTTCCAGGCTCATCCGATCAAGGTTATCACAGATAGGCCTATCAAACAAGTATTAAGTAGCACCGAAGCGTCCGGAAGGCTAGCAAAGTGGGCTGTTGAGCTAGGAGCGTATGATATATCATATGTCCCAAGAGTCTCGGTAAAGAGCCAAGTCCTGGCGGATTTTTTGGCAGACACTGTGGCGGAGCTACAAGATGACCGTCCTGTTGAGATAGCTCCGATGGTAGAAGACATCCCAGAGTCGACAAGGGCAAAGGAAGACTTAACTCCAGGTCTTTTAATAGGTTCCGGATCAATCACATCCCCATAGCTCAGAACAAGAAGGCTGACGCTCTGAGCAAGTTAGCAGATGTGCAGTTTGATCACCTGTCTAAGGAAGTCCTAGTAGAGGTGCTGAATGAGCGCTCCGTTGAAGCAAAGGAGGTCAACATGATAGTGGAAGAGGAAGGCCCTACCTGGATGAATCCTATCCATAACTACTTGGAGAGTGGGACTTTACCTGAAGATCCTGCGGAAGCCAGAACCCTTAGGGAAAAGATCGGGAACTACACCTTAGAAGAGGGAGTTATATATAAAAAATCTTACTTAGTGCCGCTAATGAGGTGTGTGGGACCTCTTCAAGCCAATTACGTTATCAGGGAAGTGCACATGGGCTCCTGTGGGATGCATGATGGACCAAGGCGGGTAGTAGCTAAAATCATGAACTTAGGATACTACTGGCCTACTATGCACCGGGACACAAGGGAAGTGATTGAGAAATGTGATAGCTGTCAAGTTCACGCGTCAGTACCAAGACTCCCCAAGGCAGACATGATCTCAGTAACATCAACCTGGCCATTTATGAAGTGGGGAATGGACATTGTGGGGCCTCTACGAGAAGGTCCCGGAAGAGTCAAGTTCCTAATCATGGCGATTAACTATTTCACAAAGTGGATGGAGGCAAAGCCACTAGCTACCATCACTGGCAAACAAGTAGTAAACTTTGCATTTGACAACATCGTTTGCAGGTTTGGAATTCCAGCTTACATGATCACAGACAATGGAACTCAGTTCGTAAATGATCCCTTCAAGTCATGGGCGGAAAAGCTCAAGATTGAGTTAGTTTCCATTTCAGTGTATCACCCTCAAGGTAATGGAGCAGTCGAAAGAGCAAACAGAAGTCTCCTAGATGGGATAAAAACCAGATTGGAAAGAGGAGGATCAGCTTGGGTTGAGGAAGTGCCAAATGTGTTGTGGGCACATAGGACAATGAAAAAGACTAGCAATGGCGAAACGCCATTCAGTCTGACTTACGGCACTGAAGCGGTCATTCCTGCAGAGATCGGTATGCCAATACACCGAACCTCCAGATTGAACCAGGAAACCAATGACCAAGAGCTCTGGTTAAACCTCGATCTGCTAGAAGAAATGAGGGAGATAGCAGCTATAAGGGAAGCCAAGTACAAGCAACAGATAGAAAAGTACTATAATAAACGGGTACGTCATGTGCAGTTCAAGGTGGGAGAGTTTGTCCTCAGAAAGAATGAAGCTTCAAAGGTAAAAAGCACCAGCAAACTCGGTCCAAAGTGGGAGGGGCCTTACAGGGAAACCCAAGCATTCCAGAGCGATGCCTACAAGCTAAGCAACATGAACGGGCAGGAAATACCTAGCACTTGGCATGCATGTAACCTCCGAAAGTGCTACATGTAAAGCACCGGAGCATTATTATTATTATTATGTTTTCCCTCCGGAGGAGCAATTTTTAAAATGCAAGACTTCCTCCGGAGAGGACTTAAGATATTATCGATATATTGTTTCTGTCGGCATGATATGAATGAAACAAAATTTTCCAAGAATTTTCTAAGTTATGAATTTGAAATTGTTCATCATAGTACGAATATGAAACAACGGACGGCTCGCTACCTCCGGGCGAATAAGGTAACTCCTACCAATGTGTTCCCCATGGTGAAATCGGTACCATTGGTGGTATAGGCTGAGCAACCTTTGCTAATTGACTCCGCAGTGGAAGGGCCAGGAACAAACACCTTTCCCTTCCACGCGTAATAATTTCTCTATGGTGAATAGCTACACCGGATAGAGAAAGTAGCACGTGGATACGGATCCAAAAGCTACCTAGGCAGGCACTGCACATAAGCAGACACTGCATCGAGATATAAGAGTAATACAAAGATATTGGTGTAAGTGTTACATTCAAAAAAAATGTGGGAACATTGATAAGGTTTTAAAAGGTACCATTTTGAGGGGTCGTTTAGGTCCTTATTTGATCACTTTTGTATCCGTTATTGCTAAATATCGTTCCTTTTCACTTTTTAGGTCTCTTGAAGGCAAAATGCTGGAATGGCACTTATTTGGACGAAAAGGCGCGAATATATGAAGAAAATGGCCAAAGTCAAAATCAAGACACTCACAGTTGCTGAAATTAGAAGGCGACGGCGTCAGGTGCTAATGGCGACGCCGTCCCAAGATTTTTGTGACGATACAGAACTCAAAACTCGTATTTTCAAGTGACGACGTCCAGTTGTAAAAGAGTAGGCCGTCGCTACTCAGACGGCCTAGATGCAATCCAGACGACGTCAGAAGCTGAAGAGGACGGCGTCACGGACATAAGGTGACGCCGTCGCAAGGTTAACGTGGCCAAGATGAAACCCTAATGACGGCGACACGACGGCGTCACTAAACATAAGGTGACGCCGTCGCATATGTAATCTTATATATAGAATCCGAATTTTTTCAGTCTTTTGTGGAGAGTCTTTTGGAGTGAAAACCTAAAACCGAACCTAAGGTGTCTTGTACAGTATTTTAGGGTTTTAAACCCTATCTTACATCAAGATAAGTCTTTACTTCATTAATTCAATTATGTCTTTGATATTTGTGTGTATGCTTGCGTGTTCTCCATGTCCGGCTAATTTATTTGTGTGTTTGCTTAGGAAGTATGAAACTTAATTATTGAATATTGACTGGTTGTTTCTTATCTTAGTTGATTAATGATCTAGTAATGCGATAGGTCATTCGTTGTGTACTTAATGCTTGATTCATCTTTGTGAACCTTAGAATATAATTACCTGAGTAGTTGTAGGCTAAACCATCCAAAAAGCGCCTTAGAGTAGGAGTTTATCATCCCTAGTGGGTTTGTAGACAAGACCCTTTGGTAAGTTCAAAGAGTTAGGGAGAAACGCATACCCTACAACTTTAGACACACAACGTAACTAGGAATAAGGACGTGACAACTCAACCGTCAATAGGAGATAATTAAGGAGTAATACAACTTAAGTAAACACATCTTTAAACTATCATACGAGCACACATTAATTAGACATAGACTCCCACAACCTTAGTTTAGATAATTAGATAATAGTAGAGTAATCGGTAGAAATACCAACCCCCCAAATCCAATACCCGAAATTCGTACCTTTCCATTTCATTAAACATAAAAAGATAAAAAAATAATCTTCCTCAACCTTAACCTTAGCGTAGTAACTCCTTACTAGCATTCCTATTCCCCTAGAGAACGATATCAATACCCGTGGCTTACCCTAATTACTACACTACAACGATTAGGTTCACTGCCTAGGGTGTTATAAAACTTGCTCGAAGAAAAGGAAGTTTCCTTGACCCCGAACGACGCGTGTAGCGTTATCAAGTTTTTGGCGCCGTTGCCGGGGAATAGAATAGCTAGTTAGTAGTCCACCTCGTTTAGGTTTCTTTGCTTGATTCATATCAAGTAAATTTTTTCTCATTCTTAGCTTTCTCTTAGTCTATCCCCCTTCTTCGTGACCTTTGTTAGTAATCCCATCACTTTTCATCATGGAAGGTGATAACCACCCACCATTCATCAACCCACCACCAATTGACCCACCAAGAGCCCGTACTCTTGGTGAGTACTCGAGACCAAGCCACCTAGGCTATAGGAACACCATTGAGCTTCCCGACCAAGCCCAAACTACGGCCCTGCGATCCGACACCATCCGGTTGGTGCAAAACGGATGTGCATTCCATGGACTTCGTTCCGAAGATCCAAATCAGCATCTGAGGGATTTCCTCAAAATCGTCGATTTCATCGACCTTGATGCTACTACTCGGGAGACCACGCGCCTGCGTCTCTTCCAATTCTCTCTACGGGACCAAGCTAGTAATTGGCTTGAGCGACTTCCCGCCGGTTCCATCTCAAGTTGGGATGATCTTACCTCTCGCTTCCTTGCTCAATTTTTCCCACCGGGGAGAACCACTAAGCTTAGGCGAGACATCTTGACATTCCAACAGCTCCAAGGTGAGTCTCTTTACAAAGCATGGACTCGATTTAAGGAACTACTCCGTAGACTTCCACACCATGGCATTGATCTTTGGCTTCAAATCCAAATCTTCTATGATCATACCGATTTCATCACTCGACGATCCATTGATCGAGCCGCCGGTGGAAGACTCAGCGACTTTAATGCAGAGAAATCATGGGATATTATAGAGGAGCTTGCCGATCAAAGCTACGAAGATTGGAGTGAATCTTCCGAAACTCCGATTAACGTGGTTAATGCCATATCCACTCCTTCTGAATCCTCCGATACACTCGAAGAGCAATTGAGTGCCATCGAGAGAGGAATTGATTATCTTATGGAAAGGCAGAAAAGAGCACCCGTACAAATTCCTCGAGAGGTCGTCAAATCCGCCCACTCCACCAACCGCTCCACACCTCTTTCGGAATTCCCAAGTCGCGAGCAAAACCCAAGTTCCGAAAGGCGCTTCCGTTCTACTTCCCCAATACCACTTTCACCAAGCTTCAAGGATCAAATGAGGGAGTACATGGCAGCTCATACAGAGAGATTAGCCAGATTTGAAGAGGAGGTTTATAGGCAGAGAGAGGAAATGCAAGCAAAAATGAAAGAAATGATGGATTTGGTAATTGAATTTACCAAAACAAAGGTTCCCGAAAAAGTGCTCGTAAGAAGCAATGATTGCCCTCCCACTTCATTTGTAAACGCCGTTTCCATTATGCCTGAGAATGCAAGGGCTGAGATGTGGAAAACTGAGGAAAGCACGAAGGATGAGTCTGCGCCTAATGATGAACCTGAGACCATTGAGTACTACCTTAAACACGAAATTAACAAGAAAACCATTGCAAACCAAGTAAACAACTTTAGGTACAATGAAGTTCTTAGGGAAGCTCTTGAAGGAAAAATGACGGAAGAAGAATACGACGCCTTACCTATGGAACCTCTGTATGAGTTGGTTATAAAAAAACCGTTAACAAGAAAACGAGGCACCACAGGGAATTTCGTGATACCAGTTAGTGTCGGTGACATGGACAATATAAATGCCTTGGCCGATCAAGGGACCGATGTGAACATAATGCCATTGTCAATCTATAATAAGTTAACTAAAGAGAAACCAGCAAAAACCGACCTTAGACTTTCCTTAGCTAATCATACTTATGTCCACCCTGTAGGAATCGCTGTTGATGTTCTAATTGAGGTGGCTAACATCGTTTATCCGGTGGATTTCGTGATCATTGATGTTGAGGAAGATAAAAACGTACCTCTCATTCTTGGGACACCGTTCCTGGCCACCGCCAAGGCAACCATCAAATGCGGAGAAGGCATCATGATACTCAAAAGCGGGAAGGAGTACGCTAGGATACCCATCATCCCAAGATACCCTCTTAAGATCATGGAAATGATTACGGGTGGAAATCGAAAAGCCCCGGGCAACAATGTTAAGAAGAAGATGAATGACTGGGAAAAAGGGCTTAGAGACTTTATGGTTCAAGGATTGTATGCGACATTGTGGAAACCCGATAAAAAGTTAGGAAGCAATCCCACCTCAATACCTAAGGTACAAAAGGACCCTAAGGAATTTCTAAAGGGAGAAAAAGTGCTCTTATATAGATCTCGGATAAGGGCATTACGAGGAAGAAACAAACCAAGATGGTTTGGGCCTTTCACAGTTAAGGAGACCAATTTAAAAGATAAAACCGTCGCCATAATTGACAGCGTTGGCAAGGAATCCACGGTAAGCATACAGCGTCTACACCCTTTCGATGAAGGGAAAACAAAGGGTGAAGAGGGCGGTAATGAGAAAACGTAGGAGCACGACTACGAGTCTAGCTACAAGACTCTTAAATAAAGAAAAGCGCTTCGTGGGAGGCAACTCATGCTTAATTGTTTGCTTGTTAGTGTCATATATCTTTTATTAATTGTTTATCCTCATGTTTAAATTTGTAAAAATGCTTTATTTTGTTTTTAACCTCGTCTTAATCGCATATAAAGGTATTTTACATAAGGGATAAGTGTAGGGAGGATTACACACGTTTTCAAAAGAAATGTAAACATGAGAATAACAATTAACTAAAAGATATATATGTTTGTTTGTTCAAGTCAAATGCTTGTATCGAGTCATAATGGATGTTTTTGCAGAAATTTTTCCAGATTCTAAAGATATAAATTTTCCAGAATTTTTTCCAGAAAATCGCAGACCAGTTTTTGTCAGGATAAACTGACGGCGTCAGGATTGCAACCTGACGGCGTCAGGAAGGAGTAAAAATATCAGATTACGTTTTTCTCGTTTTCTGAGCTATTTATAAATTTTTGGAATTTTCCAGGTCTTAATTTTCTTAGAAATTCTGTAAACATCCATTCCACAAGCATTATATTCTAGTTTAAATCGAGTCTTATATATATTATTACCGCCGATTTTACGCGAAGGTTTCGTTTGTTTTCTTCAAGTGTGCAGGTTTAGTTTGTCAAGAAGAAGTTACATAAGATTGGAAGGAGCTTTTCACGCAATAATTCTTCTTGAAAAGGATTTAACCACCACTTTACACGGATCCTACCGAGCTAATCAGGGGAGTATTAGTTTCTTTCGTTTTTAATTACCTTCTTTTATCATAACTTTGATACTTTCGGGGAACATTGGGGACAATGTTCAGTTTAAGTGTAGGGAGGGAAAATAAAACGGGAACTTTGAAACTATGCTTATCCTTGACTATTTGCTTTGTCCAATTGTGATTGTGTAATAAACCATGAGAAAATGTCGGTTAGGGTAATTTTGGCACCAAATTTAAAATTTTTTATGATATATAGGAGTGGGCCATTAGTCTTAACAAAAGCGTCTCATGGATAGGAAGTTGCATGACTAGCACAAAAAACCCTTTACCACCCAAATTCCACCAAAATGTGAGGATCGCCCTTAGATTAGTAGGAATTAAAGCATTCATCTTCAATGCTTAGAGTGTGAACCGGTAGTATATTAGATTCTAGAACTTGTTTTGTGATGCATTCCGAGATCGCAAGTGAGGCTACACTTGTGTAGTTAGGAATAACTAAATGATAAGAGGCATTAGGATAACCCTTGTTTGATACCTGTAATATAATTACTTCTTCCACATCGGTTGAGTAATTCCCCCACACCCTTTGCGTTGTACTCATCTTTAGTATACGATACCCCTAGTTAACCCCTCAGAGCCTATCCTTTTCGCGGTTCTCGTGATGTTTCGGTTTTTCCGGAATATCAATGAAGAGCATTGTTTACACCCCACCCCCAAATATACACCCAAATCGCCTTAGCCTACCCCTTATGCACTTACTTTTAGTGCAAATGTTTGTTATCACCCTAAACCCTTAGTTCAATTATCTAGTTGCTTGCATAAGTTGCTAAGTCGAGTCATATCTTTTGTATACAGTTTTCGGACGATTGGGATTCATGGGAAAAGTTAAAGTTTATGAAATGATGGGAAGGGAACGTTAAATTCAAATTCCCTTTGTTTGCGTAATAATGTACCCCAAGTGTTTTGATCTTTTCAATTCGGGTCAAATTAGTGTTAGAGTAATAAAAAACTCAAGTGTAGGGATGTGCCTATAAATCCCTATCATTTTGATGTGTACCGTAGAGGATGGTAGAGTAAAAGTGTATGAAAAAAAAAAAAAAAAAAAATCGAAAAAAAAGATAGAAAAAGAGAAAAAGAAAAAAAAAATAGAGTGTAAAAAAAAAAAAAAAAAAAAAAAAAAACATACGGGCTACCATCCTACATCTATCCTTTAAATTTATGTTTGTTATTTCAGTTATCTAGAGTTTAGAGTGTCGAGTCTTGGCTTAGCAACGCCATTCTTCATATGCATTTAACATAGATATTTTTGACTTGCCACCACTAAATAGCCTATCCCACCAAACCCTTGTTTCCCTACCGTAAGCCTACCATTACAACCCTTTAAAGACCTCTTTGATAGTCTTTCCTAGGTGCTTACGCCAAAGCGATGGAGGTTTGATCTATTCTCAAGCCTATGGTAATCTATGTACTAGGACCGGTTAATGAGTGTTTATCTTCCATTTCCTATTTGTTATATTTCATATATACACCCGAGAGAGATGTGAGTATCCAAACACCCCATGTGAGGTGCTAGTATGTAATTTCCGTGCTTGTTATGACTTTTGCGAGGCTTATATGTGTTGTGGACCGTTTTGAATTTATGCTTCATGACCCCTAACTTATAAATTAATTGGATAAAAACACATTTGCTTGAGGACAAGCAAATAACAAGTGTAGGGATATTTGATAAGGTTTTAAAAGGTACCATTTTGAGGGGTCGTTTAGGTCCTTAGTTGATCACTTTTGTATCCGTTATTGCTTAATATCGTTCCTTTTCACTTTTTAGGTCTCTTGAAGGCAAAATGCTGGAATGGCACTTATTTGGACGAAAAGGCGCGAATATATGAAGAAAATGGCCAAAGTCAAAATCAAGACACTCACAGTTGCTGAAATTAGAAGGCGACGGCGTCAGGTGCTAATGGCGACGCCGTCCCAAGATTTTTGTGACGATACAGAACTCAAAACTCGTATTTTCAAGTGACGACGTCCAGTTGTAAAAGAGTAGGCCGTCGCTACTCAGACGGCCTAGATGCAATCCAGACGACGTCAGAAGCTGAAGAGGACGGCGTCACGGACATAAGGTGACGCCGTCGCAAGGTTAACGTGGCCAAGATGAAACCCTAATGACGGCGACACGACGGCGTCACTAAACATAAGGTGACGCCGTCGCATATGTAATCTTATATATAGAATCCGAATTTTTTCAGTCTTTTGTGGAGAGTCTTTTGGAGTGAAAACCTAAAACCGAACCTAAGGTGTCTTGTACAGTATTTTAGGGTTTTAAACCCTATCTTACATCAAGATAAGTCTTTACTTCATTAATTCAATTATGTCTTTGATTATTTGTGTGTATGCTTGCGTGTTCTCCATGTCCGGCTAATTTATTTGTGTGTTTACTTAGGAAGTATGAAACTTAATTATTGAATATTGATTGGTTGTTTCTTATCTTAGTTGATTAATGATCTAGTAATGCGATAGGTCATTCGTTGTGTACTTAATGCTTGATTCATCTTTGTGAACCTTAGAATATAATTACCTGAGTAGTTGTAGGCTAAACCATCCAAAGAGCGCCTTAGAGTAGGAGTTTATCATCCCTAGTGGGTTTGTAGACAAGACCCTTTGGTAAGTTCAAAGAGTTAGGGAGAAACGCATACCCTACAACTTTAGACACACAACGCAACTAGGAATAAGGACGTGACAACTCAACCATCAATAGGAGATAATTAAGGAGTAATACAACTTAAGTAAACACATCTTTAAACTATCATACGAGCACACATTAATTAGACATAGACTCCCACAACCTTAGTTTAGATAATTAGATAATAGTAGAGTAATCGGTAGAAATACCAACCCCCCAAATCCAATACCCGAAATTCGTACCTTTCCATTTCATTAAACATAAAAAGATAAAAAAATAATCTTCCTCAACCTTAACCTTAGCGTAGTAACTCCTTACTAGCATTCCTATTCCCCTAGAGAACGATATCAATACCCGTGGCTTACCCTAATTACTACACTACAACGATTAGGTTCACTGCCTAGGGTGTTATAAAACTTGCTCGAAGAAAAGGAAGTTTCCTTGACCCCGAACGACGCGTGTAGCGTTATCAAACATGTATGTCATACACTAAATCCACAAAACACAAGGATAGATGCGTTATGGCTGGGCACCTTGTAGCCGCAGCTACTGCTACTGCAGTCCTTGCAGTTGTAGCTACTGCCACCGCAGTCCTTGCAGTTGCAGCTACTGCGACTATAGCACCTGCAACTGCAGCTGCTCCATCGGTGGATACACGTTGAATGTGATATATGATAAGTATTAGAATGTATCGACAAAAACAATAGTGTAATTCTAAAATCAATGTTGTGTTGGATAAAATATGTGAATGACCAGCGGGTTCTACTTTAGTAGACCCCGCCTATGCAAGGTCAAATGTTATTCGTGGGAATAATAGGCACTTCATATGCGAAACACTAAAGCATTCAAAAACATACACATACTAAAAAACACAACAAATGTAGGCATAAAGAGCTACAGCTCCATATGAGATACCACCGTCACAAAGTCATGAAGTTACAAAGTCATAAAGTTACAACACAACAAACGGGTCCACAGTACAAAATATCAAAGGTGCTCCCGAAAAGCTACATAAATAAAATAAGCCTACTGCAACTGGAAAATAAGAAAGTTCTTCACTTGGAGGCTTTCTTGTTCTTCAAATGCGCTGGAGTGCTGGTATAGCCAAATGTCTTGGTGGGCAGAGTAGTAGAACGGTCTAGAGTCTAAATGTCTGAACCTCCGGGCGAAGTAACTGATGTAGAAGATGCCTGGCGTGGAGGAAGTACCCCATCAGGCTCAAGCTGGGCAATGTCTCGTAAATTACTCCCAGCATTCTGGGATATCTTGCTAAGAAAAGGGAACACCCGAGTGGGGAAAGCAGCCACTGTATCATCAAACTTTTTCTTAGCTCCAGGAACAAAGTTCGAAACACCCCGAGAAATGTATTGAAACTGAGTCTCTATACGACCCATACGTAGACCCCCCTCAACTCCGATGTTAACACCTAAATTTACTACTTCTGCAAAGGCCTGATCAAACTCTCCACTGCTAAGGAACCTCTGGACTAGCTTCTCGAAGTCATCATGAATGAAAGAGGTAACACTGGTGCAAATCTTCTTAATATCCCTTTCATGCTCAGCGATGAGGTCCTTGCACTTGTGTGTTTCAGACTCTTGCATAGAAATCTGATGCTTTAGCTCTGTCAAATCAACCTTGTGACGCTCGATCTCTGACCTAGCCTGTGTAAGATCTTGCTCCAGCTTGGCGTTCATGGCTTTGACTTCCTTATTCTTTTTATGTGACTTCTTGATCTCCTTATATTCACCTACAAAGAAGGGCAAGTTAGTTTTCGTGTGATTTATGTTTCTTAAAGGTGTTTAAGTCAAAAATAATAATTATAACAAATATATATACCTTTGAGAGAAGCTAACTTAGAGGTAAGCTTATCTACCTTCGTATTGGCACAAACCGTAATTTGAGTCTGATCCATAAGATCGGAAGCCTGCTGCTTGATGGTGTGTCTGTGCTCTCTGCATCGATCCAAAAGACCCTCACGTATACCAACCGAACTAGTAAACCGGGAACTCAACTCACCACTGTGGAAAACTAGAAGGGGGGGTTGAATAGTTTTGCCGATTTTAATTTGATTTCAAAAACTTTAGATCCGATATTATGTGAAATCGTGTGGATGTTGAGAACGTATAGATCTAATGATAGTGCAAGCAAATAAATAAATACAAGGGATAGAAATGACACAACCGATTTATAGTGGTTCGGCTACAAGGACACCTTCCTTGCCCTACTCCACTCCCCGAGTCACCTACTCGAGAGTTCAAGCACTATGTCAACAAACTCCTTCACTTGGCGGAGAAGCCTTCACAACGTTGCTTACACTTTATCCGGTACAAAGCTAGATACCGAGTCCGTAGCACGGTGGACCAAACCAACACAACTATTACACAACAAATATGTGAAATATCAAATACAAGATCTTCGCTACAGAAATCTTGCGGAGTGACAAATCAATCAAGGACCCCTTGCTTGGATGACTTGTAGAATGCTCGTGATCTCGCCTTAGAGAAGGACCTATATGAGGATCACAAATAGAAAGAAAGAAGAACAACTCTCTAGATCAAGTAATCTATATGTTAGAAGAGAATGAGAGTGTATGAGAGATTTAGTAAGAAGAGGGGTGAGTTAGAATGAAGAAATGGCTCTCTATTTATAGGCAAATTTCTCCTCTGTTCCACGGATCCCACGGATCCCTTCCACTTGGGATCCGTCTAGTGTAATCCTAGGGATCTGTGGTACGCTCCTCTTTGCCCATGGGTTTTTTGGTTATGGGTCATGGGTTATGGGTTGGTCCATGGGTTTTCTTTAGATTCAATGTATCTAAGTATACATTGTATCAAGTCTTCTTTGGTATGGGTTAAGATCCATGGGTTATGGTCCATGGGTTATGGTTTTTACCCATCCTGATAAACTATTACAACAAATGCTTAATTATTACATTTTTGTATTTAAATGGCTATATGTAAATGCTTTACAAAAATAACATGTATCCTTATAATTATACTTAAGATAACATTACATTTGTTATCAACAAAACACAAAGAGATCGCAAAATATTAATAAACGTTTTTACGGTTTATTTGTATTAACAATCTCCCCCTTTTTGTTGATGACAAAACATAATGTTATGATGAGTAAAACTTAAGAATAGATGTAAGTTTTGAAAGCCCTAAGTTTTACTTCTTCTCCCCTTTTTTGTCGAAACAAAAAGTTAACCCTTGGAAGAAATAAACAAACTTCTAACTCCCCCTTGACGGTAGCTCCCCCTTGTTTGGGGTGTCAAGTGAAGAAAAATAAAAAATCCTACAAAAAGAAAGGTTAGTAACATGCATAAATGATCTTGTGGTTGTCGAGAATCAAGATAGGGAGCCAAGGTATGTAAACAAGGCCTTGTAATAAAACGACAAATTGTAGTGGTAGTTAAGCCATTTACAAGCATGTAAAAATAAGAACAAGATTTGTTCTTGAAAATGACTTGCAAAAGAAAAATAATACTAAAAGTGAAAAATAGTAGTAGTGATTCCTTCCATGCTTGCATAAGGTTATGGATGGAGGTTTTGATGAGTAATGATATTGATGCGATCAAGGATGAGGTTGAGTATGAAACGCATTTCTTCCCTAACTTCTATTGCAATTTCCCTAGTGGATTGGCAATTTTCACAATGTAAATGATGTGGGTGATGAGTGCGGAAGTTTTCCGGGTTGTTTTGATTTGAGTTATGCGGAAGTTGTGGTGGAAAAATAGGAAAATATGGATCAAAATCCGGAATGTTTGTAAGTGGTGGTGGAAAAGAACCTAGATGTTCTTGTAATGTGATGGGAGCTAGAGGTGGTGATGTTTCAAGATCTTGAAAAATAGTATTTGGTGATGTGGGGGGTGTTGAAAAGACTATTTCTTTTTCTTTAGGTTGGGTAGATATTGTTGGAGTCTTAAGGAGTTCCAAAAGAGTGATTTTGGGTGGTGATGAAGTTGGTGTACTTGTTGGTGATGAGGGAGGTGCTATAATGGAAGCATCTTGTGGTGAGTTATTTGTTGAGGATGAATCATTTGAGGTTGGTTTTGCTAAACAACAAGATCGGATACTAATCCGTGTGGATATCCTAGAGTTGGATTGTGGTATTTTTGATGGTAGTAGTACAAAGGTTTGGGTATCATGAAGATGATTGTTTGTACTAGGTGATGTATCTAGAGGGTTTTTGGATGACATGGTGTATTGTGTATGTGAGGATGAGATGAATTATGCAAGCATTTTGGGAGTTCTATATATATAGAGAAAAACAAAGCATTGTAATGAATGCTTGACCCAAAATGTGGATTAAAATCTAGTGATTAGATATGAATTCAAGGCATGTGATCATGAGAACACAAGCATTAAAGAGCATACTCCAAAAAGATGAACCAAATGTGGATTTTTCATCCAAAGTGAAAAACTAAAAAAGTAAAATCAGCTTCTGTTCCACGGTTCTCGCGGTTCCTTCCCTTGAGGGATCCGTCCAGCATAAAGGCTGGGATCTGTGGGTCTGGTGATTCAGGCAGCACAAATTTTTTCTTTTGGAAACATTTTTGCCTATTGTGTGCCTATATGCAAACTATTTGGAGTTGCGGTTATCTCAACCTCTAAAAAGAAAAGGAAAATAACTAGAGAAAAATAAATCCTATTGAGATAACCCGAAAACACACATTTGGTACATAAGTACGTAATATTGTGTTATCAATGCTCCTAATTCATTTTAGCTTAAATGAACGTACCCGAAAACACATATTAGTTATATGTTCCCTTTAGCATTCAAAAGACATGAGATGCAATGAAAACGGGTTTTTACTTTGTATTAATAATGAAAAAGCGATTTGTCCTAGACGTGAGAAATTGCTTTTGTGAAATTGATACGGGAAGGTATCATTATTTTTAGAAAACATTTTGAAAGGAGATTTTCTTTAAAAATGTGTATGTAGTTATGAATATGAAAAAAGAATTATAAATGGAAGACTTATCTTGGGTTTTGAAATTCCCGTATTGTTTGTGAGTTGTACGTGAAATAGAGATCCTAGACTCAGAAAAAAAGAAGGCTAGTGTTTACATACCTTGTAGAGTCAATTAAGTTATGACGTTTGTTCCATTAGACCAAGACAAAGACGAAGTAGGTTGAATTGTTCCCGCTTCAACGGTTTGGTGAGGACGTCGGCTATGTTGTCTTCGGATGCAACCTTCTCAATAGAGATGTTCCCCTTTTGAACATTGTCTCTTAGGAAGTGATGACGAATCTCTATATGCTTTGTGCGAGAATGTAATACCGGATTCTTGCTTAAGTCGATTGCACCTTTGTTGTCACATAGGATGGCTATGTCGCTTAGATGGATGTCGTAGTCTACTAACGCTTGTTTCATCCATAGTGCTTGTTGGCATGCTTTGCCGGCGGAAACGTACTCGGCTTCGGTTGTTGATATTGCAAGTGCCGTTTGTTTCTTAGAAAACCATGATGTTAAACAACATCCCATAAAAGTACATACCCCACTTGTACTTTTTCTATCAACGTAATCACCTGCATGGTCAGAATCTGCATATACAATTGTTTCTACTCCCGTGCCCTTAGGATACCATAGTCCTAATTGTGTTGTACCCTTAATGTGGATATTCTTTTTACGGCTTCTAGGTGTGATGTTTAGGGGTCTTCTTGAAACCTAGCGCATAAGCAAACACTAAACATGATATCCGGCCTACTTGCCGTGAGGTAGAGGAGACTACCTATCAT